>VWZT01013652.1:464937-489312 GCA_013397055.1 Pachycephala philippinensis | reverse complement strand
GCGGGGGCGCCGCCCGCGGGGAAGAACTGCGGGGGCTGTTTCGTTCGGCACGGGATCCTTCGTGCTTCCTCTTTTTCGGGCGAAGGCGAGGAAGAGTAAAGGTCCCTGCCGCCCTCGGGATCCCTGCCTCCACCCTGCTACACACACCCCTGTAGGACTTCGCCCTTCCTGCCTCTTGCGTGTTTGTACGGGGAGAGTTTTGCAACCCGTCCGCTCGGGGCCTGAGGCTCTGTGGAAGGCAGGAAGAGCCAGGTGGAGCCAAAAGGCTTAGGAAACAATTATGCCATAGGAGCGTGGTAATGGATCCCCCGCACCGTTCTCGTGGTTGCTGCAGAAAGATGGCTTTTGGGCCCGTGCACCTCCGATCCTGCCTATCCATGTGGAAAGCGGCCGTGTCCCAGCGCTGCTGTTCCCGGCCGTCTCTCGGGCTCAGCCCGGTGCCTGTATCAAGTGTTTCTGGCAGCAAAGTGTTTCCTTGCCTTGTTACGTGGCTGATGGTGGTGGTACTGAGCCAAGGAAGAAGGGCATCCCTCTTTCTGCTTAGCACGTTCACTGCTGTGCTGTGTTTTTGTTAAAACAGCTGGAATTGTCGATGACTATGTTACAATGCATTTGCATTCAAAGCAGTGAAACTTCATTCATAAATCTCTCAGATGCACTGGTGGAAACGATTGTCACATGCAAAATGTGACCATCCGACTTTATGCTGGAGTCAGAGGTGCTCTTTTATATAGTTGCTTGGCCAGGGATCAGTGAATGTGCTGCAGTTTTAAATACTTTTAAAAATGCACAAGGGAACAGGAGATACTTTAACTTGTTTTTAACTATCAGTAAGAAGAAACTTTTGAAAATGTTGATGACTTATGTTTTAAAAGTTATCATGAGTTACAAAGTTTGAGAATGATCATTCAATAACTGACAATAGCATAACTTCAGTTCTAATTTCATGTTTTCAGAAGAAATAATTATTACCAGGTTGAGGATCTTTTACAGATTCAGGTCACCAAAAAAAAAAAAAAAAAGTAAAAGGAGAGGGGAATGTGGTTTTCCTTATGGTTATTAAAATGTAAGTTAAAAAAAACCCCAAACCACCAAAACTGTAAAGCAAGACATATTTCTAGATATGCAGCTTATTTATAAGACACCAAGGCAAAACTTAACTTGGTATATGCATGGGTACAAAGATATCAGAGTCCAGACAAGAATAACTCAGTTGTTTAATATCCTACTGGCTGTTGTGTTTTAGTGTTGGGTTAACCAATATATCCTATTAATTTATCTCTTTGAGGCCCCTTTGAATAACAGATTCTCTCAGTGAGGTTTTTAAAATTCTGGATACAACACTAACGGAGATCAGTTGCACACAATTCCTCTGAAATCGACAAAATGGTGACAAGATACTGAAATATTAGAGCATCCTGGGAATTGCCGCTACATTGTCTGCTCAATATTGCGCTAATTTTACCCTTGGTCATTTTAACTGATGGAAGAAATGGAAAGTGCCTGAAAATTTATTAGAAGAAACTATTAAAGAGGTGGATGATTAAAAGATGTTGCAAAGGTTTAGGTACTTTTCCTGGGATCTAAGGGACATTGACTTCTATGGAAACACTGAGCCCAATTGAAATTTTTAAGGTTTTATGTGTTAGCCTCTGCCATCAGTCTCTGAAACCGGTTAGATATTTTGCATTCTTCTCAGGTTCTGAAGATAAGAATGATTGAATATGATGGGGACAAAATATTGCAGGCAGGAATATTGAATTCCCTGACAATGAAAACTCTTAGTTTTATATGTTATTTCAAGCTATCTCTATGCAGAATGACTTGTAAAGCAGAGAATAACCAAACTTTATGACATCAATGCAAACTGTTCATGGAAAAAACCAAACATTTAGAGAACATATAGGTGTCTCTTCCTTTAACAGATCTCTTACTGCTTTTGTCCTGGCGAACTTGATCATAGTGCTAAAGAATTGTGTGTATTACATGCTTACATAATTTACATAATATATATAAGAAAAAGGTATTAATATGTAGTAAATGTGACAAATATCTCTGTTGCCTTTGAACTGAAGGCAGATGATTTCAGCTGCCTCAAGGTTCCCACTCATGTTCTGTCATTGCAATTACAAAATTTAAGATAAAGGCTCCCAAATAAAGAAATCTTAAGATAAATGTTCTCAAATAAAGTGATTTTATGACTGATAAGGGAATTGACTAGCAATTAAAGGAATGAAATACAATGAAGACCATTTATCAGAGTCCTATGGAAAATAGAGCTAGTCTAATATCTTTGGGGGCAGAATTACATAGTTGGTTGATTAAAATGATATTATCAATATAGTGCACTTACATTACTTTAAGATATTTGACTTGTTACTGGATGATTCTTAAAAACGGGAACGCAACAGATACTCAGAAATGACAAGCAGCAGCATGTGTATCCAGAATTATCTGAATGATCCTTTTATTTCTATCTTTTTTGCATTACCTGGTAGTAGCAATCGAATGAACATTATTGATTTTATGGATAATTCTAGAAACAGGAAGAATATGCAGACTACTGTCACTACGCAATCAGAGTGCTCTGTTCTATGTAAGTAATGCAAGTGTGAAGTGCATCATGCTAGAAACAAAGCGTGAGGAGGTGCACCTCTCTGTTGTGACAGTGATAATGAGATGAACTTGGCAGTCATAGTACTCAGCCAGCAACTGTAAGTTTTTATTGCTATTTTGTGGCCCCCTGAAAAAGCACCCATCTTTTGATAAGAAATAGAGGAACCAGAAGTAAAAAAGCAGGAAAACTTTATTACATCTGTATCAATTTTTCAGTTTGTATACTAATGCAACATTGTGTCTAGGTCTGCTGTTCTAATTGAAGATCAATTTTTAATAAATAGAGAGGGTTTAAAAAAAAAAGGGAGAGAGAGAGATTTTAATGGCAGAAGGAACATTTCTTACAGTGTTGGGCTGCCAGAGATCAGATTATCTGCAGTCTTGGTGGGCTGTTCTTGCCTCAGATTATGAACGGGAGAAGAACTAGTCTGTGGGAGAATGTCAGAGATTCAGTTTGCTCATGAGGGGAAGGGGTGAGGAATCTTCAGCCTTTTAGTGAAAACATCTACTGTAAATGTTTGGTGTCACCTGCCAGGCGAGGGGTTGAGGCAGTCTGCAGCTGCCCTTCCTCAGCCAGCTCTGTGGCTGTGTGTGCTCCAAGCCCAAGTAGTGAAAGCAGTGATGGAAGTAATCTGAAATCTAATGAAATTCCTTTAAAAAAAGGTCCTTACATTACTTCAATAGGGGAGAAAATTTAAAACCTTATAAATTCTTTAATAAAATTTTTAAAATACTTCTGTGAGACAGATCTAAGACAACTACACTTATTTATTCCAGTAAGTGGAATATATTCTTGAATTCCTGCATTACAAATAGGTAAGGTCAAGACCCCCAAATGTGCAATTTGTCATCAAATTTAGTGAATCTAACAATGACTTATTTCATTCTGGTTTACTGCTTCAGATCATTAGGGTAACTTCAGCAGTCATTTCAACTTTTCATATGCAAGTTGAGCAAAGTAGAAAAAGTTACAATCCAGTGGTCCAGAACATTTTAAGAGGTAGTTGTAAATGAACTTGAGTTTGGAATCTGCTGTTAATCTTAAAGACATTTAAAGTGTAATCTGTCTGGAAAGATCTGCAAATTTAAGGAATGTGGAAAGAAACCTTTTAATTGATTCCACCCTCAAAGCTGTAAGTGAATCAGGTGGGTATGTCAGAGAGACTTAGAAAGCATTTATAAAACAGCTTGTTAAAGGAAGGAATTATTTCAGGCATTGGGCCTACTTCTTCCCGTCTGGAGTTTTTCATGACAGCATAACTAAGGCCACATAGCTTTGTGTGTTTCTTTCAATTAATGTTTAACAGATAAAATAAATACATGGAGAATGGTTTTGATATTGATCCTTCTCTGGAGCAGAAATTGCCTGTCCTGTTGACTTCAGTCTCTTTTCTGTCATATTACAGTACCCTTACATCACACACATCTCCCCCCTACACATCCCTCACCCAGTCTGTGATTTTATTTATTTAATTATTTATTTTAATGTCAGTGGCTCTGTAGAATCTGGAGAGGTACAGAAAGAACTAAAAGCTAGTTCCTCAAGCTTCCTGAATAAAACCAAAAATACGTATCTCAAGAAGTGTCTATGCAGTAAATGGAAGGTGTTACAGCCTCTGAGTGAGATTCGTAATAGTGTCCTGCTGTGGAAGGACCCATGTAGGGCAGCAATAAAAATGGTGAAGAAGACTCCAGCTTTTAATTTCTGACTATTTATGCATAACTACTTTCATAGGAAACTGCCTGGAATTAGGCAACTCATTCATTTCTGTGAAAATTACACATTTGATGTGTCATGACTTTAAAGTATTGCAGGAAACATTAATGGCATTAGCCTGGCTTTGCTATAATTGTATAAAAAATTTAGAGCACTCATGATGGTGATGTGATAGAGAAACTTAAGTGCACCGTCTTGTACCTCTGGTGATTCTAGTTATCTTGCCCAACTTGCAGGGACATGGATTCATCGCATCTTGAATCAGTGTTATAACACAACTGAAAAAGAAATTGTGCTTTGCCATATTTTTACCAATTTTATCTAATGTAGATTTAATGCAAGATGTAATATAGAATGGGATATATGAAACAGAGTGATCCACTCAGGCATACTTGTCTTCCTTTCTGTGGCTGAATAAATCTGTGGTGCTTTGTAGAGTGTCAAAGTCCTGAGCACAAGAGAGGGTGTAAGGCAGGGTCCAAATGGAATGTGCACCCTGCACTTTGTTCATCAGGGACTGCAAGTCTATTGTGTGCTCCTGCAGGTGCCTAACAGCGGCTCCTGGGCACATAGAGATGTGTAGAAGTAATGCCTCATAAAGAATATTTTTCTTGTTGGTTTATTAGAATTCCTGTTGAAGCTTTTGCTGACGTAAGGGCTGCTTATGTCCCTTTTGTTCTTACCATCATTATCTTGAGGGAGGTGTTCCTTCCTCTCTACTCAGCATTGGTAAGGCCACACTTGGGAGTGCTGGGTCCAGCAGCTCTGGGCTTTGCAGTACAAGAGACATGTGAACACTCTGGAGGGAGTCAAATGATGGACAGCTAAGGTGATGGAGGGACTGGAGCATGTCTCCTATGAGGAAAACTTGAGAAAACTGGGACTGTTCTGCCTGGAGAAGGGGGGGGTGTTATGTAAATATCTGAAAGAAAAGTATAAAGAGGATGGAGCCAGGCTCTTTTCAGTTATGCCCATTGACAGGACCAGAGACAGTGGGCACAAACTGAAACACAGGAGGGTCTCTTTGAACATCAGGAAACACTTTTTACTGTGAAGGTGACCGAACACTGGCAGGTGTTGCACAAGGAGGTTCTGGAGTATCCAGCCTTGGAGATATTCAAAAGCCACCTGGACATGGTCGTAGGCAATGAGTTCCAGGTGGTCCTGCCTGAGCAGGGAGGCTAGACAAGATGACCTCTAGAGGTTGCTTCCAAGCTCAATCATTCTGTGGTTGTGTGACTTATGGTCTGATTTACTGTAGTATTAAGAATAAAGTGGTCATATCTCAAACTAGTTATTCCAGACCCTCTCTTAGTGAACAAACCAAACCAAACCAACAACCAACCAACAAAAGTAATTGTACTTTTAGGGCATGGTTCCTTGCACATTGAGGTAGTCATCCAAAAATAGGTCAGATGGACTGTGCTGTAAAAGTGATGTATGACTGTAGAGGAAACCTGAAGTGACTGGCTTAGTTGCAGAACTCCAGCCACACATTTAATGGACAAGGTGTGTGCAGGTATGCTGTGTAAAGTGTCTGCCTAGCACTCTGCTGACAAGTGATCATGTAGGTGCAATGGGTAACATCCTGCCCAGCTGGGGAAGATGGACAGGACGAGGATCGGAATCAGTGGGTGAGATACTCCCATTACTGTTCAGAACAGTAAATAAGCATTGAGATCTCAGAAGGACTCAGCTCTGAGGCTGAAATTGTTTCTTGGTATATAGTGAGACATGCAGCCAGTTCTAAAAGGCTGTTTTTAGATCATGGACATATCTGCCAACACAGATAAGGAGCTGCCTGCCAATTCCAAACATACGCACCCGACACTTACTCAATCACACACAAATATAAACAAGCAAATAAACAACCTCCCCTTCCCATAAATATCTTTTTTTCCCCTTCAGATGGAAAAGGAAAAAAGAAACAGCCTGCTATTGTTTTTTTAATCTTTTTTTTTTCTTTTCTATTTTTAAATACAAGTAGGGGCTCAGATACTATATTGAAGCTGGAGCTATTATATACATAAATAAAATATGCAGATTCAGGACTTAGTTTAGCCATATTTATCTGGTGAAAAAACAGAAATAAAATCACAAAACTTTTGCCAGCTTTGTTAAATGAGATTGGAATCCATCCATTATGTGGGGCCTTCAACCTTCACACTACAAGTCAACAAAATCAATGAATGTTGGGCTTAATTGGCCAAATTGATTGTATATTAAAACTGATTTAATTACTTCATTGTCATTATTGTAGGGATAAATTTGGCTAAATAATTTTGGTTTAAATTGACAGTATTTCTGCAGAAATTTAGGAATTTTGAAAGGAGTTGGGGAATGACTTTGTTTAAGATGCAGAATAATGATTGTTTTGGCTTGATAAGCCTGGCCCTGTTTTCTCTGCCTTGAAACTTTGTTCTATTGAGGAACCTTCAGATTTAATTTAATTAAAGAAAAAGTGCCCTGAGACTGTCTTTGAGTATTCAAGTGGTGGATAACATGAATTTTTAAGCTGACATAACAAGTCTTAACATGGCTTCTGATTCATTCTTGACATAGACGGGCATAATGCTGGCAATGTTAGAGTATTTGGAAGATAACACTGCCAGAGAATGTGCCATAAATATAAAAGAGAATAATTAAATTAGATCCTCTCAGGATGAACATGCTAAACTGAGACCAGAGTGCATGTACAGTATATTAAAAATAAATACTTGCACTGCACAGGCACTAATTCAGCTGTCGTTTGAATTCAGTGAAACTTTTCATGCGAACTGATTTCAGTGAAGGTACTCACAACAGTAAGTTACTCTCATGCAGAAACGGGCTCACAGAGTCGCTGACATATTTCTGTCCTGAAGCCAGGCAGGTGCAGCATTGACTGGAATTAGCCATTTGATATTTTTTGGTTGTTTGTTTTATTAATTGTGGTTCAGTGGCTGAGACAGGGGTCTGGAGTTCTCTTTTTTCTTCTGATTTAATGTTGGAAAAGTTCACTGTTGTGAAGTTATAAGACCTCCCATTATTTAGGACGAACTAAGTGGCATAATGTTAAACAGTGCATCAGGATTAATTTTTTAATGGATATCATGAAGCACTTTGTATCATGGATTTTGTTTATGTTGTGACTATCTATATCTTTGAATTTCACTGAATAAAATTCTTGAACTTTGGGCCAATGCTTTCTAAGGCCACCCATACACCATCAAAATGGTTGGGAACTGCAGTTCACTGCGTGGGATTCAGTTGCAGATTCAGACTTTTGCATTCAGACATCTCCATGTGAAATACTGATCTTTGCTGCCATTAGAGTTGATCAAGATCTGGCAGTGCCTCCAGGATGGCCTGACAAGCTAATGGATCCTGGATTCAGCCATCTTAACAGAGGTAACCTGGATCACTTTTGGGTGGTGTGAACCTGGCCTGTAGTTGTCACTCAAGAAAGGTGTCGGCCTCCTCTAAGACCCTTGTCACACCTGCCTGCCAAATGTAGATGCCTTAGACATCCTGGAGCACCCGACTGCAGGAGATCACAGCAACGCAACCATATACCTCTTTCCAGACATGATTCACTCACCATCATGGAGGGTCCTAATGTCATCCAGCGTGAGAGGGGGTACGTAAGATATGGGGCTTAGCAGTGGGGCTAGCAGATATTTTAAAACAGAGAGGGAAATATGCCCTTCTGGAGTGGCAGCTGAGAGCCAGCAGGATGCTCTGGAACTGGCTAGAGCTAGGTGTCTGCCTGAGTGACTGAGCTGAGCCCTGTGAGTCTAATCTAGGTTGTGATGAAATGCTCTCTGGCTCCACTGAGCGTGATCACTATTTATTGTGATAGAAAGACATTTAGCTTATATAAAATTGTCTAAATTTGGGCATGTTAGTGCTGAACTGAATCCTACTTTTTTNTTTTTTTTTTTTTTTTTTTTTTTTTTTAGACCCATTAGAATAGAATTGAACAGAATAGAGTATTTCAGTTGGAGGGGACCTACAACAATTATCTAATCCACCTGCCTGACCACTTGAGGGCTGACCAAAAGTTAAAGTATTATTCCAAACCTGAAGTAATCATTTTTATTTTCTTTTATAGCACATTCTATGTGTTCTTCTTTTTCCTGATTTTTTTTTGTTTTCTTTAATAATGAACAATAAAACATCACTTTCTAAAATTAGGTTTCCAAACCTCTTTCTGCTGTATCAAAATGAACTGCATCAGTGGCTGTCAGGAAAAGCAAATATGACAAAAAGAGTCTATTTGAATATTCATTTGCTGCTCTGCATACACTGAAACTCTGAAGTGAAAAAAGGCCACAAAATATTAGATGTGCTTGGGTATGAAATTAGTATAGTATCAGGTTTGAATAAAATATGATTTGTAACAAATGGGAATGTGATTTTGGGCAGAGAGTGTAGCGTTATAAAACCACTGAGGGCACAGCACCAGTTCATCTGTGTAGAAACAAAGGGAGGTGGTAGAAATAGTGTTTTCCTCCTCTCCTCAGGTATGCTGATGCTCTGTCCAAACCAATACTGATATATTGGAAGTAGGAGTCTCTCTGGAATCCTAAGTCTATTGCAATAAAATGTTATGACAAATGTTTTCTGGAGTAAACTGGCTTCATTCTTCTCTTGAGCCCAGCACTTCCCAGTATGCGGTACCAATGGAAATTTTCTCCTCTGGTGATAAATAATTCCAATGAAATTTTGTTGGGTAAGGAATGCAGGATCTGGTGCATGTTGTAAACGCTATACTATAGCCACATGCCCTGTAAGCCCCAAGAGATGATTGGGAAGGCCTGCTTGGCTTGAAATGAAGTTATTGAAAAAACCTTTTTCTTGTACTTGTAATTTAAATGTTTTACCTCATCACTTTCCAAAATGGCCAAAGCATGTGTTTGGGAAAGTGTCTTCCTGTTTTAAAAAGATTAAAGTTTTTTATCAGGTGCTTGAAAGAATTTTTAACTGCATAATTTTTTGATATATATGCAAAAAAGATGCATCTGAATAAATAAAGCATTTAAGTGTTTTTGTGTTCATTGTTGCTAAAGTTATTACTTTAAAGGTAGGATGTAATTTTTTAAAGATAACTGTATTTGTATTATATAGGATTTTTCAGAGGCATCTCTTCAGTTTGGCTACCATATTTTAAAATTCTGTAAAAAATCCTCAGCTTTCATTCTGTAACATGACTTATAGTAACTTCCAAAGTGTTGCAGGTGTTTCCTTTCCTGCTAGCAGCTAAGGAAACATTCACCACCAGGCCTGAACTTTGGAAGTCCTTGCTACTACTGTGTGCTCTGTAACGCCGCTCACGTAGATGGACAGAGCCATTGCAACTCCATCTCCATCTCCACTGATGTTGATGTGCCAGCTGCAATAATATTTCAAGTCAATCCCTGATTAGTTAGGGGAAGGTCAGCTATTTCTGACTGGCCTCGCCCAGACAGCGAAACAGAGCAAAGCTCTGCCATCAGTGTCCTAAAATAGAAGGCCCTTTTCATCTGTCAGACTTGAGTCAGCCACATGGAACACAAATTTGGAGACACAAATCGACTCACAGGGCATTGGGAAGAAGGGCACAGGCAGAAAGTCAAGTGAAGAGAAACTTCTTCAGATATGAGCTGTATTCTCTAAGCAGTTTTTTAGTTATTTTGCAGTTGTTTTTTTTTTTACTTTTACTGCTAACCTTTTAAGTAATTAAGTTTTTGGTTTTTTTTACATAACTTCGATAATGAAACTTAGTGTAGGGATATTTTTTGGAGGCTTCTTTGCAGCTCTGGGGGTTTTGCTTTTTTTGGTGGCATTTGGAACTGATTATTGGCTTCTTGCTACAGAAATAGGAACTTGTTCAGAAGCACCTGCAGATGCTGGGGTTAGTATGGAATTTTTATTTATAATGAGAATTACATATGTAGAATTCTTGAATGTGTTTATTTTCTGAGAATTTACTTCTGTATAAACTTTTGAATATACTCATATCTTGACCTTCTGAAGGCTTACAAGCCTGCCTCAAAACCTCTTATAATCATTTGTAATCAGCTCTAAAATGAATTTTCATTTTGTGATACTGCTTTTCCAATATGATATTCTTTCAAAAGAAGAATGACTGTTTATATATGCTATAGCTGACCTAAATTCAGACAGGTTGTGTGTCATTATGATGGTGGTTTTTTTTACCTCAACATCTAATTGAACTTAATCCTTTCAGCTGTTCAAAAATTGTATAATAATGGCTTTAATTTTTTTTTTCTTCCTCTGTAGGGAGAGAAGGCCACTTTCCATCATGAAGGTTTCTTCTGGAGGTGCTGGTTTAGTGGAAATGTAGGAGATAATAACGCCAGCATGTGGAATTTTTGGTATAGTAAGTAAATTTTTCCTTTTAAATTATCTACAGTAATTTGTTTGCTAAATTGTTGGGGTTTGGTGTGTTTTTTGTTTTTACTTCTGTCTTACGAATAATTAGATTTCATTTAGCTCCTTTGGGGATCAGGTTCTTCAGCTACCCTAAAATAAATTTTTGACACACACTTTTGTAATCTGTACTATAGGAAACACCAGGACAAAATGATACAAATTTGGCTATCAGATTACACTGTGATTGTTATGGATGCCCTGTTAACCTGAGTCCATTCTTAGTTACATGGTCTTTTGCCACTTACTGTTAAACAGATGGTTTATTTCTGTTAAGTAGGGAAAAAAGAGCTTGGTGGTTAGCCTGGTCCATGAATTTTTGCTTGGACAGTTTCTCCTTCTAGTCTTTAACCCACTACGAGTGGGTTAATATGGGAACAGGCAACTTCACAGTGAAAATGGTGTAGGATGCTCCATGTCCAGAAGAGTTCCTCTATTACATTCACAGATGACCCGTTGCTTTCTTTCACTATATTCAGGATTCTAAGATAGATAGAATTTCAAGATCAGACAGTGTTTTGCAACCAAAATCTCCCATTAAGTCAACCAAAACTCCTTCTCCACTCTTTGACACTCCCTCTGAGGTAGGGAGCTCCCTCACCTTATTGCAAGATTTCCATAATCCTTGTGAAAAGCAGGTGCCATCATACAAATTCGACGTCAATAGCCCATATTTTGCTAAATATATTGCTTAGTCTTAGGTAAAAAAACGTAATATTCACTGTAGTTAATTTCCCCTTGTTATTTATCTGGAAAATTCTGTGGTCAGGACTCTGAAATTTAAATGGGGTTTAAGTTATAGTCAGCTTTTATCTTTCACCAGGAAGAAGTTGATATTTTTAGAAGTATTTAATATAAAGGGTGAAATTACCCTTTTCTGGAGGATATTAATTCCATAGACTAAACTCATATTTATGGACAGTGTAAACTTTCTGAAGATGCTTGATATTTTCATTGTTCTTTCACAAAAGAAAAAGTAATTGCCTGGATTTTGTTTGTTTGATTGGTTTTTTTGGACATGCCATAATGAGAAGAACATAATTAACCCTCAAATGAGAAAGGTACATATGCATACAAAAGCATACATATGCATCACAAATAAATTGCAGTGTCCCTTCAGCATGGCTCATTTACTGTCCCAGAGTATGAATCTGTATTGCTCTTTAAGGAATATTCTTGTTTGGATAACAAGGCTCGTATCTCTCACCAAACCAAATTTACTGTAAGCTGTTGCCTAAGAAAGAACCTGAAATCTTGACCTATGACGCTCAGTTTGCCCATTTGAAGAACAGACACACAATATTGTTAAGGCACTAAAATATTAATCTTTTGCTTTCTTTCATTCTTAGCCAACCAGTCACCTTCTAAGAATTGTACACATGCTTACCTGTCCCCATTTCCTCTTCTCCGAGATGAACACAACTCAACCTCCTATGACTCTGCAATCAGTGAGTATTGTTTGGTGCAAATGAATACAATGCCTATAGTTTCAAGAAAACAATTTGGATGCTTCAAAATAAAACAGCCTTATCGCTCCACACAGTTTAATTAACAGAGTTTTGGTATTTCATACTTCTCATAATTTTACAACATGCATATTTAAGCCACTGTTTAACAAAGCACTTAAATGAATGCTTAGCTTTAAGCATGATGGCAGAATGGAGGTAATTTCTGAAAAAAAAAAAAGATGTTTCCTTTTTAGTGCTTTTTTTCTCCAACATAGTAAGTATCTTCCTTGGGCTGAATGCATTAAACAAGTACTTCTTGTCATGTATTCCAATAAATCTGTTTTTGGGTTTGGTTGTTTTTTATTTATTTTGGTTTTGGGGTGTTTTTTTTAATTAAATAAATAATCACATATGGAAATGTATTGCATTTTTACTTTATGAGGAAGGAGGAGCAGAGCCTTGATGCTGTCTAAGTTTGTTTATCTGACTCAGATAAACTTCACTGAGAAACTCTTGTACTGTAACAGAGATACATATAAGTATATATTTATATATAAGTGAAGGATATACATTAATAAAAAACTTTATGTTTGAATAGTGCCTAGAAAGCTCTGTTTTTACAACACCTAGAAACTAGTTAAAAATATCAGGTACATTTCATCAGATTAAGTTCTTTACGCAAACATATTTGAAGTAAATAACTTCTGATACCTATTTCATATGACTTTTTAAACAACCTGTGATGTGTGGATACTACAAGTCTCTGAGCTTGCTGACTAAGGTACTTGAGCAATCCCTTCCTGTCCTGAAGCTGTAATTATGTTTTTGCTAACCTTGAAGTGTCTTTAGAATCCAATTTTTATGCTGCAGACATGAAAAAGAAAATAAACTAGAATTATAATGGCTCTGTTAATTTTTAGAAATTATGAACTGTTTGTCCAGGAAGAATTCAGACCTCACCATTCAGAGATCCAATCTGTAACTTCATAGCACATCTAGAACAGTTTATCTTTCCATTTGAAAGTGACAGAGTCATCAGCTCCTAATAGCCTGGACAGAGTTTGTATTCCATCATTCACTCATACATTCACAAAGGTTCCTCAAATTATATTGCATGATTACACAGAAGTGGACAAACAAAGAAAAAGTAAAGGAGAAGGAATATCATCAAAAGTTTAATTAATTTCAGTTAATATTTGCCAGAAGAACCATTGCTCAAATATAATTTTCCTATCTATATTTCATATTAGGAGATTAAAAGTAGGCAGAACTGTACTGCAGATGCTGGCCCAGGTAGAGTATATTCAGAGCCATTCCTGCTATATAAATAGATACAGTTGGATTGCTTTCGAGCTCATTAAAACTGAAGAGGGTTTGGGGTTTTTTTTGCCTACATTTCATTTGCAGCATCCAAGCTGAGTTATTTACTAGAACAGGTATGATTGTTCAAGAGTCTTTCATAACTTTTTATGAAGAAGGTTATGCCATCATCTCTTCTGTTAGTTCAAAACTTGTTTCTCCTTTAGTCTAGGTTGACAATCCTGCCCATGATATTTGGCAAACAAGTTTTTAAAACCTTGCTGCAACTGCAGCCACTAAATTAAGAAATGCTAGAAGGTTAGCCTCTTCTTCTCGACTCCCAGTGCAGGAAATGGTTCTCTATAAAGCCAGCAAAAGGCTTCAGTTTAGTTTCATGAAGAACAAGATTTCATCTATGATTTCTATATCCAATTGTCTGCATCTAATACTTTGCATCAGCTAAACATAGAATAAAAGGGCACTGCCAAAAAATTGAAGTTATTGTCCCCTTTTTTGGTTCTGCTACTGTTTCTTGACAAAATATTACAATTTTCATGGCTCTTAGCTTTCTTAACATATTCTCTTTTGGGGATGATAAAAAGCCCAAATCTCATCCCCAGGTTTGTCATTGCATTCTTAGTGAGTCAGTTAAGTTCTATTTTAAGTAGGGATGGATAACAAGAAATTTTCTTTCATCTTAATTTTCTCTTTCATAGAAACATAAACATCTGAATAAAGAGCTTTAAACTTCGTTAGAAAAACCAAACGTATAAAACACGCTTTCTAGAAATCTCTAACTTTCTGTTCAGAGAACTATTAGTTTCTGAGCAAGTAAAGGCATGTGCCCTTTTTACAGACTATTTGGCTTAAGGGACTTTTGGACCTTATCAGAGGAATTTGCATTGAACTGCAGCTCCTCGTGCAGTCGCTTGTGTGGAGACACAAGTGTGGTTTGGTTTTGGAGTGCTGGGTCACCATCCAGCTAGAAGAGCTCAGGCAAAGATAAGTTGCTGGAGGGACATGGAATCTCATGCTTTTTGAGTGCAGTGTCTGGACCAGGTTCTGTGTTGACATAACTCCTTTGGCTTTAGTAGGAATTTGTCTCAGAGCTTTTCTAGGCCAGAATTCAAAACATGCTCACCTATCCTCTCTTAGTTGTTTTACATCTTTTTGTACGTTGAGTTTACGTTTGTTGTGTTAAAGCACTGAGGACGGGGAAGCCTAGTGTTACAGTGTGCCTTACAAAGCTTTGACCGAAGGCTCGCTTCATTCTGATGTACAAACCTAGACCATGAGCTCTTGGTGTCAAGGACTATAGCCTTAGATGGAAATGTAAAGACACAAAAGCCTATGGGGATGCTTATATTGGAGATTTGAATGCATACTTTAATGTATCAGATATCTTTTAATCATTACTGTTACATGCATGATCAGCTTCAAAGGTTTAGATAGCACTACTTTGAAACTGCAGTTTGCTATATCTTTTAATCATGGTTATAATGTTTTTGAGCATTCACTGGTTTTGTTAAATATCCTGGCAGAGTGGGGAGGACTTCCCCTAGCTGTACTGTAAAGTGTGGTTTCAAAAGCTGTGTGAACCATCCTTTTCAGCTAATGTACTTAAATTCACAGGCTGTGTCATTTATCTTAACCTCAAACAGGTTCTAAATGAACTCAGGGGAAGCCTGACTCTAGTAACTTTCTGTGATGGTACAGAGGTTTAGAGTGGCAACTATTATAATGTGCAGCTCTTAAGTCGACTTAGCACCTCATCGTGTTGCTAGCAGATTCATTTTCATGGTGATTCACATACGTAAGTGCAACAAACTACAACCTAGGAATAAAAAAAATAAATTAGACCATGCAATTGAAGTACCACAGCTGCAACCTAGATATTCTAAAATAAACATAGATTTGCATAATCATAACCAGATTAGTTGCCCTCTCAGGCTATTCTGAAAACATATTAGTATAGTACTTTAATATTAATTCATTGCTAGCTAGATTCATGCACAGTATCATGTCGTTAAATTACTTAATACTGATATTCAAGGGCTATCACACTGTTCTAAAGTTCTTTAGAACTTTATTGTACTATAGGACAATACTAGGTCTGTTTTTGGAAAATGTGCAAAGTTCTTACTCATGGAAATAGTCCCATTGGCCATAGTGAGATTATTCCTAAGAAAAAGAAGTGAAAGATCTAACACTTAGTCACTAATTCATTATTTTTATTTTTGAGGGGATTTTTTTCAATTTAATTTGGAAATAAACAATAGTTCCCTAAGTGTTGTAAACCACCCCAACACCTTTTGAAGCTGAAGTGGAAGCATTTTAATGGGGCAGCATTGGCACATTAGTTTAATACTCTGATTTGTAGCTGCTAGTATTGTTTTTCCTGAATATTAATATCTTATTTTGTCCAGTACTGGGCACATTGCCAGCATTTGAAATAATGCCTAATGGATAATACACAATGTTTATAAGACTGAAGCAAAAATCTGATTCAGCAACTGTTAAATTTAAAATGGTGAGATCAAATTTATTGGCACGTTTGTTAATGGGTTGAAATTAACCTAAAGTAATCTGGAAAAATATCAGCAATGAAATCTGAAAATAGAAGTTGTACAAGTGAAATGTTAGCAGTAGTCTATTTCTAGGGGAAAAAAATGCTCTTATGTCATACAGTCATATAATTGCCCATGAGAGATTGTAATCCAGTACATTTGTAAGGGAGAACTCTGCAGCCCCCAAGCAGCAATGAAGTAAGAAGCATTTTAAAAAGCAGTGTATCCATCCTGAATATTGTATTTGTTTTACTGTTAAAGTTATTTTAAAAAAAAATATTACTGAGGGATAGTAAAGGGTGCTGAATGAAGCTGAGAAAAGTCTTGCAAGGTTTACTGTGTTGCCAGGTGCATCTCCTGTGCTGCTGCTGAGATAGGTGATTTCATTTACAGTTGTTTTTCTGCAGAGAAGATACTAATGGTTGAGAGCAGATCAGGCACTTCACCTTTCACTGTATTGGCACTGTGTGGCAATACTCTTCTCAAAAGCATTTCAATACCTCTTACATTAAATAGAAAGGTAAAAAAAGACATACTCTAAAATACAATCCACAGTCAGATCACAGGAAAAGTTCCTTTTCGGATGTGAGCTTGTCCGCGATAGTTCAAGGCAACTTTTCCAAGTCATTTTGCCTACCCGTGGAAATGTTTATGTGGCATTGTACTCACACGTTTCAAAAGGTTTTTCATCCTTATAGTGCTTAATAATTAATATTGATATTAAATTCAAGATTAAGTGGCTGGTGTTTTTATGGTAGACCACAGTACTTGTATGGACTGATGGCTGTGTTTTGAAAACACTTTAAGTTAGCAAGGGCAATAAAATACTTGGCATGTTTTCATGATCCTGATGTTAACATCTCCAATAGTAGAAGGGTGTTGCTTTGGGTCATTAACCTGGCTGTTCCTGACTAACTATTATGGAGCTCCAGAGGTGTGCATGACTGCTACACAAGTGTGTGTTGTAGGTGACACAGCTCTGTAACTTTTCAAATGTGTTATTGCTTCTCTTTTATATCATGCATCAGTAACATCTTAAAACATGAATCTGTAACTTCAGTTTGTAATCAATGCTGGGATCTACTATACTAGAAAACAAGGCTTTTGGTGATTTTCACACATTTCTCCAAAATTGGGTCCGTTGCACAAACCCAGGTACTTCTTCTAGTTTTCAAATAATGAAAAAGTGTCTGGAGGGACCTAAATTAGGATTTTTAGAGAGAAAAGCAAGTAACAAGGGAAAACTACAGGTCATGCAATTTTGGAGGAATATAACGTTCTCATACAGGCCCAATGGTGCAGTTGTGTGTAGTCCTGTTTTCTGCTAAGTCTTTTTTTATTTTTAGGCCTGCCTGTCATTTCCAAGGCAAACGTTGTACTCAACAAAGGGGCGGCTTACCAAGACGAGTTACAAAACCTTCTGTGTAGCACTCTTGCAACACAGAGCAATGGTATCTAAGATTTTAAACACTACAGATATGTTTGCTTTGCACTTTTCAATAGTGCTTGTAATTTATTTCTTATGTTGTAGGAAATACTTGGAATGATGTATGTATTTGAGGTGGGTAACTAACATATCTGTGAAGTCCCTGGAAGAGACAAGGGTACTCCTTGTCATCTGGACCAGGACATGGGCTATCCTATGAACTACCTCAGTGAGACCTGAAAGTGTGCAAACTTCTGGTAACACTTTGTATAGATACACTTTGTATGGGTACACCAAAACATTATTTCTTGAAACAGACTTTGGATCACAGTGTCAGCCCTTTTCATGGGATATAAAGAAGAGTAATTCAAAGCAGCATCTTCTGTTGCATTTTATCTATC
The DNA here is from genome assembly GCA_013397055.1 of Pachycephala philippinensis. Taxonomy (NCBI): domain Eukaryota; kingdom Metazoa; phylum Chordata; class Aves; order Passeriformes; genus Pachycephala; species Pachycephala philippinensis. Next base: position 471,424 of record VWZT01013652.1, on the reverse strand, counting down.
ATTGTTCATCTCAACCTCAGAGCAGCAAAGTCTTTGACTTGAAGAGTAATTTCATTCTTAGGAAGATTTAATTTCAACCAATTCTTTTGTGTTCATCTGTAGGTGACAGCTAAGCTAAATGACAGCAGTAGGCCTGAGTTGTAATTTTGAATGATTAGCCCTGTAGGAATTGATCTTGCCCATCTAGGCAGAGAAGATGGGAAATGTGGTCTAAGCAAAAACGGTCAGAGTATAAAATAAGTGAAACCTTCTTTGTAGGAAATGATGGCTTTTTAATTCCCTTACAAAAGTAGAAGTTTAAGTATTCATTGGGTGTTTTCTCACACCTGGGCCACAAATAATCCAAATGACTTTCTGCCTTGCAGATTAGAGGGGGTAGTATTTTGCTTGAAAAGTCACAGATTTGTGGCTTTGTACCTGTCAATTACACTCTATTTTTTAATTGATGTTTAATGACAGAATTAACTTAATAAACAAGTATTAGGATAATCAGACTTTATCCATGATTCTGTAGAGTAAATAACTATTTCTAGAGTAATAGAATTGAAGCTTCTTTCAGGTGATAGCTACGTGAAATCAGTGTTTCATATATAATGCATAAAATAGTTACAGTGTTGGAGCCGAGGAACAGCTTTTCTTTTGTATAGTTACAGAGAGGTTTAAACAAAATTTTCATCAGTTACATTTGTACTCCTTTTGTGCTCTGTTTCTAAGAATATTTGAGCATCAAATCAAGCTTTTGTCATGAAATGTCACTAAAAGCAGACTTCAAAGCTTCCTGTATGAAGAGCAGATAATGAAAATGGATGTTGGTTTTGTAATGCTGGAGAATCTCATCCGTTCAGAAAATAGAAACACTGCTCCATGACTTAGGTGACTGACCATAATAATAAAAAGAAAGCTTTTTCAAGGTCCATTTTGGCCAATGTGTCCTATTATGTAGTATGACTTTGAAGTACCTTGGGCCACCCATGTAAAAGAGTTGGGTGGTTATAGATTGATTTAATGGTATTAGGCTTTAAACGAGGAAGTAATGTCCCATGGACTTGGAGACTGCAATGAAGCTTGTCAAAGTAGCCCCATGAGTAAAATATTATGAAATTGCTTCAGAAACCCAAGACTGAAGGACTTGAGAGATTTACCTTTCTAGTCTCCATTCACTGTCCATTTGCATTAAGTGAATCATTTAACTATGTGTTTAACTTTAAACAGGTGCCTAAATCCCATAAGAGGTATAGTACTTAAAGCAAAACACACATTTAACTGCTTTGCTGAGCCATAGCCCTATTTCTTACCTACTATTCCAATAATTTTTTGTTTATGTGAAGTGGGGACTTGGATATGACCCAAACCACAATTTTAACCCTTCTGCCAGGTACTTTCAGACACATTCATCCTTTTTATGCCCAAATCTGCTGATCAGTGTGGCGGAAAATTATGTCTCTGGATGTTTGCCTGGATTAAAAAGGATGTTATTTAAAAAGTGTGGCTAATGTAACGTGGCAAGCGTGATCTAGCTAATACATTTACAAGGCTGATGATGTATACTTTAACTTGAGTTAAGCTGGTCAACTTAAAAACCGTAGACGTTTGGAATACATTAGTGGGAAACACAGGCTGCTAATGCGTAGTGTGCCTTCAGATTTCAGATGAGAGCAAACCTGAATTGTTACTGAATAGCTGTCTCTAACAAGCTGTATGAATTTGAATCTTTCAGGATATGAACCAGTATAATAGTTGCTTGGTTGTGTTTTTCCATAACAGTAAGTAGGTGCTGTCAGATGATAAGTGGCAGTTTCTTTTGTGATACACTTTTCCTGACTTGCCAGCTGGCTTATATGCTTTCCCTCAGTTGGGTGGAAATGTTTTTCACTGACTGAATTGTCAGTGCTTCAAGATTTTCAGATCTGACGATGGAGATCTTTACAACTCATAATTTTACTAATGGGTTGTGTTAATGTACCAATTTTTAAATTCATGGGAGAAATTTATGTCACTCTTGTAGCATTTGTAAAATGATGACTTTGTTAAATGGATGTGCAATTAACCAGCTAAAAACTAATTGTTAGAAAGACTCTTTTGGCCAGAGTATGTCAAAAAACTCTCAGCTCATTTATCACCAGCTGCATCCATTAATTCAGCACTGCTTGGCACTGTCTAACAGGGGCTTCTGAAACATCACATTTTAAATTTAATAAAATACAAAGAGCTTTAGAGCAGAAATAGGCTGGTTTAAGACACTTAGCTGTTTTTCAGAAATACGGTTTACATTTTTTTAGTTTCTCCCTGCTCCTAGCTTAAGTTTCTTTCTGCTGAATATGGCTATGTATAAGGAGTTATTATCCAGCTGTAAATTGTAAAGAACTTACAAATTGTTGTTGGTGATATACTCTGGGCACTAAGAATGTCAAGACATTGCAGCTCTCTGCTTCTCCCACACAATTTTGGTAAAATAATTGCATCCTGTCAGTCCAATCATTTATGCCAAAGAATCACTGCTATAGCTTTGCTGTACCATTTTCTAAGGAGTGTCAATTTGGTCAAGATGCTATCTTACAAGGTACTGCTAAATATTCATCAGCTGGATTTCATTCACAATAACTTACACTCTGTTTTACATGATCATCAGGTAAGGACTGGTAATCAAACCCAATATGATCCACATGATATATAATGTATATGCAAAATAGAGTTAATGTTTCATTTGTTAATAAGGCAAGTGATAAAAGAAGGGGAAAGGAAAAATCTTTGTTAGCCAACTTGGATAAGTTCTAAAAAACATTGTATTCTTTTCCCTTTTTCTTCCTTCTTCCTTTTCTCCAGTTTATCGAGGTTTCTGGACGGTTCTTATGCTCCTGGGAGTGCTCACTGTTGTGGTGGCTAGTTTCCTCATCATCTGTGCAGCTCCTTTTGCCAGTCACATTCTATACAAAGCAGGAGGAGGCTTTTTCATCATTGCTGGTGGGTATACTGTTTGCTCAGTCAATTAAAGAGTAAAAAGGATGAGTTATTTCTTCCATTTTCCTTAACCAAAAATTATATCAATCATGGTTAAGAGAAAGCATATGCTTCTATCCTTTGGCTTGTGGAGTGCCTGCCTTGGAGACAATTCTTTCCACAGTTTTTTAGTCATAAAGCTATTATAAAAGCTATTTTGGGGTTAAGGTTAAAAAAACCCCCATATCCAGGACAAATCATGGAATTACACTGCAATTTCAATCTACTTTTTCTAACAGGAAGAAGAATGCATATTAAGGGTTGTTGCCTTATAGGATTCTCAAGGGCTTTAGCTAAGGAGAGGGTTTTGTCCTTTATCAGTGATGCAAAAGATGATTACAGTGGACTCTGAAGAAGTTGGGAGACAGAACATATTTGCATGACCAATACAGGAAAATGTTTTGGGTGTGATAGGACTAAACAAAACAGTTGTCATATATGAGTAAGTAGGAGCTCTTAACCTCTGTGAATGAAAGATAACAAATAACTGAATTCCCTCCTTCCTCATAACCCACACGTACGGTAGAGGATGCACCCTCCCAGGATTCAGCTGATATGGACAGCTCACTGGCACGCTGTTTGCTTAACCTTGAAAAGGCTGTGAAGATGTCACACTGGTGTGTAAGATATAGTTATATAGGATGTAAATGATAGTATGTGCTCCATCACTGTTTTCAGTTAAGAGCCTGGTGAGAGGCAGCCCTGTGAGAACATATTGTGTTACAGGGTAGAGCTACCCCTGTCAGGACCAAAAGGCCTGGGCCCTCTTTTTGCTTCTCATACTGACCCCCTGACCTTGCTTATCCACTGCACCTCTCAGCTCTTCATACGCAGCTAGTGATCATTATTCCCTTCCAAAGGACTCTCAGTGAAGTGTAGGAAGTATTTTATAATATTTTAGCTGAAGAAAATCCTGCATACTTACATTTTATCCCCTGAGAATTACTCCTCCGCACTTTTAAAAGACATACAAAAAATATTCATAGTCTGACGGAGATTCTAAGATATTTCAATGCTTTTTGTCACTAATTTGCAGGGCAAGGGCCCATGTGAGTCTTGCTCTTTTTCTGCATTTGTAATGCATGAAAAACCTCAGCTGTCACTAGAAAGTAGCAGAAGCTGTTTGAGAGGAAAAGGGCACTTGAAAGATGCCAGGAACTGACGGGCAGAGGTGCAAAGTGATGCTTGTGTTCTCCACTCTGGGTCAGTTCATCTGCCCTCATTTTGGTAGGGGAAAGTTAGATCCCCCAGTCTGTGCTAGCCTCCCTTGGCTTCCCTAGGAGGCCTGCAAGAGGCAATAACATTCATTGGCAGTAAAAACAGTAGATATGTAAGAAGTTCCCCCAGCTGGGGATTCATTTCATACTGAAAGAGGGGCCTAATTGGAAGAGATGAATGTGCTGTGGAGCAACCCTACACCTCTCTTTTCTTTACTGAGAGAATCTAGAGAGACTATTTCTTTAGGTATGTGAAGTTAAGTGAGCTTTATTATCCCAGTGTGTGACCTTGGGTCTGTGTCTTTGCCTCTTTCACCCTTTGTCCCTATAGAGCAAATGTTCTTCAAGGGAAATCCTGATTTTTTACTCTCTGTATGTAGTATCTTTCAACCTCAGGACTGTTCTCAATCAGGGCTTCAGAGAAGAGCTATATTATTTTTACTATTACCATTACTGTTGTTGAAAAGCAAAGGTCTTTAGCAAAATCCTGCTATAATTTGTCAAAAAGTAGTGGTGGCAGGAGAAAATAGGGCCCATTCAGCCTGCGCAAGACAGAGCAAGGTAAGATAGAATCTGATGCAGAAGAGGGTGATGTGCTCTAATGTGTCTCTGACCCCTTACTCTGCCCATCTCCTTCAGGACTAGAGAGCCTGTTCATTTACTGCCTGCCAGATCAAAAGAGGACATGGAAGGGGAGAGTGATGAGAAGTGGTGCATATTTACCACTTCTCAAATATGTGATCAGGATGCAGCCAGGGCGTGCATCTACTTAAACACAGACTAATGGGAAAATGAAAAGATGTAATGGGACTTAGATTAATGTGACTTGGATTTGGTGAAGTTAAAGTTCTTCTAAGACAGAAACAGGCAGGTTGAAGTAAAAAAGGAATTATATACATTGCTTTGAAAGAGCCTGGATGCTGTCTTACCACAAAATTAAAGTATGTGTTACACTGTAGAGAATAGTCTTCTGAGAAGGAAGTTAGACGAGTTGGTTCTGTGGAAGTTAGATAGGGAGAGCCGTCATTTTCCTACTTACATGTCTTAAAAAAAGTTAGATTAAATAATTTTAATACCTGTTATTAGACAGAATCTTTATCCTTCTGCAACCTTAACTGAAAAATTAGCAGCAGAGAAAAGTTCTACCTCAGTTGAAGAGTACAGCTTGTAGCATGGTCTGCTGTGACGTCTTAGGGTTCAGGAAGTAGCTGAAGATATTATTGGGAATGAGAGTCATGCCAACTGTTCAGCCATCTGAAAGCTGTTTTGGATGAACCAACTGCTTAAATTTCTATTGTCAACAGTAAGAAACACTCAGATGGACACCTCACCTTCTCTGTGATAAGGTAGATAGACTTGCCTTTTGGAGAGACCTATTCAAGAAGCCTAAATAGAGATCCCGAGTGACACAAATAAATGTAGGTTGAAAAGGACCTCTTGTGGCAATCAAGTCTGATGGCCCATTTAGAGCAGGGTTGTCTTCAAAGTTAGATCAGGCAGCTCAGAGCCTAATCCAATCAAGCTTTTCGAATAATTGACGTTTCACAGCAACTTTGGTTGCTTGTCCAGTTTGACCAACTTCATTGTGAGAAATATTTTCTTTTTTCCTTGTTTTCACCTGAAATTGCCCTTGATGCAGTTTGTGACAATTACATCTCATCCTTACAAGTCTGTAGGTCTCTGAAAAGTCTATCCCCATCTTTTCTATAACTCCATTTAGAAAAATGAAGACTGGATTCTTTTCCAAACTGAAATTCCTCAGCTCACTCAGCCTCTACTTGTTCTCCATTCTCCTAAACATTTTGGTGGTCATCACCTCAGTTTATCAGTATCTCTGTTTCACCAGGGGACCTCAAACTGGACATAGCTTACCACATATGGTATCACAAGCGTTGAACAAAGGGCAATAATAGTATTTTCAAATGTGATGATGGTTTTTGTCACCGTACACGGGCCAACACAGTTTGCAGTATAACATTGCGGCACCATCTGCAGTAATCACGCATGGGAAGAGCTACAGCGGCTCACCGACCTTATGGGCAAGAGCTACAGCGGCTCACCATCCCTCTTAGAGGCACGGTCACCCATAAAGCAGTCCAATCCCAGACTTGCTTGGGCAAGAGCTACAGCGGCTCACCGTCCTTCCCAGAGGCACGGCCACCCAAGGCAGTCCAATCCTGGACTTACATGCATAGGCTACTCACGGCTCTCCTGGGCACACCCCCACCCAGGGATTACGCGCCGGCCGGCTTTTCCACTTCCCCCAAGTGGAT
>VWZT01013652.1:327751-464701 GCA_013397055.1 Pachycephala philippinensis | reverse complement strand
TAGGAATCACCACACCTGCATTCAATGCTGGCCTTCCCTCCTCCCAGGGACACAGCTGCAAGCCATCAAGGCCAAGGCTGCCTACAGCCCAGTCTTGTAACCCCACAGGTGTTCTTGCTAATGCAGCTCTGTATGAGGTTAATTTTTATTTCTGCCAGATCTGCTTGAGTTCTTGTATACTTCAAGGGGCCATTCTTGTCCTTTAAGGAAATTGTCTATGAGGAACACCAAGTTCTTCTGGGCCTCTTTGTTCTTTAAGGCAGCCTTTGACCTTCAAGGCAGCCTCTCTTGGGATCTTGCCTACCAGTTCTCTGCACAGATTGAAGTGTGTTCTCCTAAGTTCTGGGTCTTACCTTCCGTATTCCTCCTAGGATATGAACCTTTGCCATTGCATGGCCATTATAACTACAATTAACACCACCTATCGTTTTCCTGACCCATTTTTCCTTAACTGGGAGTAGCAAAACTTTGTAACGTTATTAACCACCTGAGGCCACAGTTGAAACTACAGCTGCAGTACCTGTGGGGAAAAGTGAGTATCAGTTCAATGATACCACAGTGAGTGACTTGAGTGCTGCCTTTGCAGCCTCACCTCCCTGTCTGCAACCTCAGAGGATGGACCAAGAGCAGCTACAGAACTGCAAACTGCAAGAAGCCTTATAGTTGCTTCAAAGGTCATAGGGAAAGAAGGGAAAGCTGCCATAAAATGATCTCTTAGACCAGCCTTCAGTAAAGTCTGTAATTACCTTGTGCCTCTTTCTGCCTGGGGGTGGTGAAAACCGTCCTCTTTTACTGATACCAATAAGCAATATTCCAGGATGTGCACAGAGGATTACAGAATCACACCCTGGTGAAGAAGCGAGATTAGAAGTATGACTGCTGCTTCCTGCCAAAAGAGTGAAAAAACTTTAATTTGAGATCCAAATGAGGACAAAAATCCGTTTTCGGAGACATGTACCTACTCCCATAACTCTTACATGGGAAACTCTGCATGTACTTCAGCAGAGAATGTCAACCGTTATTTTTAAATGTCACAAGAGGCCAAGGTAGGTGGTAGAATCTAAAATAAGGACAAGAACAGAAAATTGCATTTAATAAAAAATATACACATGCACATAGAAGTTTTCCTGAAGTGAGATAAAGAGTTCTAAACTTCCAGGCATAAGCAAAAAGCTCACATCATTCTTTCCAGCACCTGTTGTCTTCGTGTCTGCATAGTAAAAGATTCATGCCATAAACAGCCATTCACCATTGACAAGTGAAAGGCATTTCTATGTGGGAAGAATCAGTACTAAAGGCCAGAAAACTGCTTCTTGAATTCACAGACATTTCTAAAGGTTCTGTATTCTTTCTCCTCTATAATATGCACAAGTATTTGTTTGAAAGAAATTCAAAAGAATGAATGCGAAAGACAGAAAAGAGTGACCTCAGAGAAGTCCGAGTCTTATCACACTGCACAGAGCTGTGTTTCAAACATGTGTGTTTATAAAAAAAAAAAAAAGGCGAAATGGAAAAAAAGAAAGAAAAAGGAGTAGAAGGGAAGTATTTATTTGTCTTAATCTCTCTCAGACATATTTCACGTTCTAGGAATAATTTCCCCCATCATTCCTGATTCATGCAACTGCGTTCTATTTTTTATTCACTAAAAGGCAAAGGCAAAAGGACGCCTGCACTCTATGAAAAAGGTCTAAATGCCAAAAATGTAGAAATTTATCATAGCACACACTGTTCGTAAAAATATTTGCTTCAAGGAATTGTGGAGTTTTTTTTCAATCTCAGTAATTTTGTCTTGGAGCTTGGCTTTGAGTGTTCATGACATTCACAATAGATAGTGCAAGACTTCAGGAGCAGATTTCTGAGGATAAATATACGTTCAGTAAACTCCTGTCTAAGCTCTTAACACCTGTGAAATCATAACTGTGTGAAAATTAGACAAAAGGAGTGCTAATGAATGAAATACTGATGGAGGCAACAGGACATGGTCAGTTTTTACTTAGCCTGATTCTATTGTTCAAGATATTTATTGAACACTCTAAGTAATACACCTATTAATTAGTCTTCATTAGCAGGTGATGAGAACCCTTAAATACTCCTTTAGTGCCATAATTAACTAAGAGAGTTTACATAATCTTCCTTTCTTTTTCTTCCCTTTTAAGGAAGGACATTTATCTCTGCTTGACATACATTCCTTGCGCAAATTTCCATACCCAACAATTTGCCACTCACAGGTGTAACAGCTTGCTGTGAAATCACACCCAATGGATGATAGATTCCCTGAAGCTGTTTTACCACTGGCAGCACTGGCTTGCTATTTTGCACCTACATGGTGTTGATTCTAGTTTAACCACCTAGGTGTTGCTTCACAGTGCCTGAAAAGCAAGGAGTGCCCATTTCTAGATTAAAGCACCTTTGATGCTGTTTAATGACAGATGTTTCTAACTGCCCTACATAAATTTGCTTCTAGGATGCCAGAGGCCACTCCAGATGTGCAAGGCCAGGTTGTACTTACCTGCTGCTATAATAAGGGAATATGCATCACTACTTTTTGTAATTTAATTATTGTTTTGGACCAAGTTTTCCCCAATGCAGAAAATAAATAGAAGAATAGTTTCAAAATGCATAGGCACAGCCAGTTGCAGAGGTAAATTTCAATGCCCTTATGGATTTTGCTAGATTATTAACGTATCTTTCCAAATCTTAGGGCTATATTTTTTTTGTTCAAGTTTTGAAACCTTGAACAAAATCCATATATCTAATAACTCCATTTATGAATTTGTCCCTGAATCTTTCTACTTTTTAAATCAAAAGTTACTAGCTCTGTTTGGTTCTAATTTTCCTGTGTTGCCTACATTATCTGTTATCATTAGATGTTCTGTTCTAGGAATCTTCTGCTCGATTTGAATTATATTTGAAGAGTCTTCAATTTAATTTCTCATTCTTCATGTCTGGCCCTAAGGCAATCCTTTTCTCTGATTGTTTCAGTGGTTTTATGTTTAATACAAGCACAGTACTAAATTCCATCAAAATTGAGTTTTACTTAGGTAAAATACTTTCAAAATTGAATTTATGCCTCTTAGAGTTGAGTGTTGGGTTTTTTCAAACTTTGTTAGGAATTTGAACCCTAGCAAAAAATGTAATCCTGGAAGTGTATTTCATAGACGTGAAATGTGTCTGCCTCCATCTTTACTTGGTTTTTCTACTTTTATTTCAGCCTCCTAGAAATTGCAGATCCTTTGGGAATTTCAGTTATGTTTTGATTATGCCTCAGGTTAACTACTTCAGCCATTTTTTTGTTGGTCTTCAAAAGATAGTGTTTATAAGGATTGAGCCATGAGCTCTCACCTGTCAGATGTTTAGGATGTATGTAAAGATATGATATTTTGTCCATAAAGCAGTAACAGATTGCCAGATCACCAAGCTGCTGCATCTAACCTGCCGGGTTTTGTCTGCCTCAAGTGAGGGAGTGAGGACATTAGCTGCTCCCTGGTAAATGGACAGAAAGGGTGGGGAAAGGAGGTTCTGAGGCAGCATCTCAGGTTGGGGATGGGGAAAGGTAACCATCAAAGGTTACCAGGACATGTGGATATGGGAGCAAATGCCTGGCCATGGGTGCTTACAAAGTGCATTTGTGGGTTTTGCCACAAATGTCACATTTGTTCAAGGTTGCATTGCAAGTATTTAGCAGGATGGAGGAGAGACCACAAATACCTTTGACTTACAGCCTGCAGCCTCAAGTTTGGCAGTGAAGTGTTCCCAGGACTATGCACTGACTTGTGTTTTACCGAGGCACCTAAACATCCTGGGATAAAAACATGATGGGGTGGTGTCCCTCAAATATTTTAATGTTGGCATAGATGGTCCTGCTGCTGGAACTCTGCTGTGACAGCTGGAGCTCGGGGAGCAAATGGGTACAGGCTGGAGCATGCAAAAAATTTAAACTTGTGCCCTCGGTTCTCCAGCAAATCTTCTTCTGGAGCATGTGTGCTGCAGGCTTGCATTTCTCAAGTGTCCACATTCCTCTAAAGTGAAATGAAATATTAGGAATGCAACTGATACTTTGGAAAGCACTTTCTTCTTATATCTCCTTCTGGTGTATAGTAGCAAGGAGATTAACAAAGTTTGTAAGGACATGTGCTCCTGTTACTATCATGTATAAACAATTCAAAGGCCTTTCAGAGGAGTGGTTGGGAAAAGGCTGTGAATTATGTGGTGGATTAATTTCAGGAAACTGTTGTATCCAGTTTGAGGTTATTACTAATAGCCTGTTTCATAGTTATTATTTAATTATTGTTGGGTTTTGTTCCTATACCAAGAGCTTCTTTTCTAAATGTGGATGATTTTGAATTAAATATATTTGAATTTTGCTGCAAAATATTTGAGTAGAATACTCTAAAGTTGTTTGTTCCAAACACAGGCCTTTTCATAAGAATAAAGAAGCAAATGCAGAGAGGTGAAGATAATAGAAAGATTTCCCACTCCTTTCTATATCTCATCCAAAAGACTGATAAAAACAATGCCAGAGTTTGAGAAGCAAAATAGATTCGTTCCCCAGATTGTCCCATTCCATCCCCCCACCTTCTCCCAACCTGACCCCTGGATTCAAAACAGTAAATACCTGCATTAATTTTGTCCTGAAAGTCTGCGACCAAAGCCAGATATCTCCTTTGTCATGGCAGTATGCCTTTCAGTGCAAATCAGGAGCAAGATGGAGGTAGGGCTAGTTAGAGGAAGCCAAAGGCAAAAATTATCTGGTGGTGGCTGACTGTGCCATGCAGACAGGACCTCAATCACTGATGGATTTTTAGGTAGTATCGTAAATGCACCCAGCATCTGTCTCACACTCTGATGTTAAAACCTGGTGTTTCTTTTCCAGGTGTCTTGTTTTCGCTGGTAGTCGTGATGTATGTCATCTGGGTCCAGGCCATGGCTGATCTGGAAAACTACACAAACATGAAAAAAATGGATTGTCCAGACTTTGCTGTTTATGTACGTTATGGCTGGTCGTTTATGTTGGCTCCTATAGGAGTATTTTTTGCTTTATTAGCAGGAATGCTGTTCTTGTTGGTAGGGCGTGCCATTTATTTACACTCAGACTAGTCAGACACCGCTGAAGGGAATACAGCAATACTTGTGAAACTTTGTGACAAGTATAAACTGGAACACAATTTTGTACATTATTACCATTATGGCAATCCTAAGTGTGCAGGCAGACTTCTGGAAGTTCTCCTATTACTTGTTTAAGGGTAAAGGATGCAAAACTCAGTACAGGAAGAAACCACCTTTAGTCCCAACCAGTTGTTTTTAATTGTTTAGAAAGTACACATGGTTCTTCAAGTTGTACTATTAGCAGCATTTTTGTAGGTTAACAAATAGAAGGCAAAAATTTTCTGCAAGTAAAAGCCCAACATGAAGTGGCTCAAATCAACATTTTATACATTTATCTTTTAGCATTTACACTATACTTCTGTTTGTAGAGAATGGCACAAGGTAGAGGAGAAGGCAAACATTCAAACACAGTAATTCAATCTACCTCCTCTCCTGTTTTCCACTACTTGCCTTAGCTTTAATGGCAGCAAACATGTCTGCCCTTTATAAAAATAGAGTGCAGTTGTTCATGCAGCATCCATAGGAAGAGGATGAGAGAGGAGACAATCGCCATGAAAGTGTAAAAGCTTAACTGTTCTATTACCCATTTCTCTTTTCTATATGCGTTTGAAAGTTGTATACTTCTGTATTCTGAAATCCATGTGTGTTGCATGATTCTGTAAGCCAAAATGCTGTAGTACAACCACAATCTGAAGTTATGCCAAAATTGTATTTTGAATTATAGCATTAATATTTTAATTAAGTTTTAACCCTTTTATTTTTCAGTGGAACAATTGGCTCCTCTAACAAATATTTTCATGGTTGTGTAAAATTAATTTTTTATTAAAAAAGGTTTATTATCAAGACAATATCTAGGACATAAAAATGTGTGTCATGCAGCCTTCATTTTCCCACATATTAAAAGTCTGCATTATAAACCAAATCCAACTTTCCTACTAGGCTTGCTAGGGAAAGCAATGAGCCTAGCTAAGACAGCAGGGGAGATGGATTTGGTTCTGCATTGTAGGAGTGGCTGGTTCTGTGTGTGTGTGCATTGACATCTGTGTGGAAGGTGGGGTAAGGATGAGACTGTAGGCATGGTATGGAAAAGATGGAGTTGAGTTTTAACAATGGGGAAACTTTGTCTGGCATTGGGCCCAAACAGAAATTAAATCCATCTGAGAGTGTGCTGGTTTTCACTTTGTAACTCAATGCAGAATAGTTTGGGGCTGATGGGGAAAAGTAAAGGCTGCATGTTGGTTTGTTCTTGTTCATAATGCTTAATTCCACAGCTGTTATGAATACTGAAAGCATTGCTAAAAGGCAGGAAAGGAATGCCCACATAGAAGATGTGGTGGGCCAGATTGGATGTTACTTCCATTTTGGGAGCTTTTGTGATTGGAAGCTTTCCAGCCCTTCCTGCTACTTATTTATTTTTCCCTCATCAAGATTAGTGTTATACATTATAGAACAGGAAGACAACAAGAGTGGGAGGTAGGGAAGCTGAGACTGTGAGGTTTAGAATAATTACCAATTCACAAAAAATATTTTTATTGGCAAATAACATGGTGTTTTTAATTACTGTGTCAGAGAGTATGATGGGTGAATTTTAACCAAATATTCATAAGCACAAATATGAACCCCACATGAATGATGGCCATCCGGAGAACATTAGGGTTACACCATAATGCTGTTGGTTAGTCAGGAAATGCTGAAATTAACCCTGCTCGTTGTGCATATGGTATTATATTCCTGCCCTTAATTACACAATCACATACTGTTTCTCAAACAATACACTCTGTTGGTATTTGCCCTCTTTATAGTCTAGGACACTCACTGGTAATTGTGGAGGTAAACTCAATAATCAAGAGTTATGGACTACGTACCCCTCCCAAACCCTGTCTGCTTCTCTGCAGGGGAGAGTCCTTCTCCACAAGAGCTTAGAGGGGCAATATGCTTGACCCACTTCCTTGCAGCTTTTGGATGCTGGAGGAATTGAGAGGTGCCTCAGAGCTGGACCTCTTCCAGCAAACCCAACCATGTGTGCATAGCAACTAATAAACTCGGCAAGGAATGAGCCAAAGGCTCCCGTGGTGCCCTTAATTCAGCCCATGTGCATCTTCAGAACTCTCTCCATTATGCAGATAAATTAGTTACACTTTTGTGTGCAAGATGTCCTCTCTTAGAGGCAACCGTTTGGGTCAGACTGTGGATGTAATGGCCGTTGAAGATCCAAGGTGTTCCTGAGGATTCCCTTAGAAATGTCTGGAAGCCTTTCCAACACCAGTAGAAATGGCTTGAGTCCTCATTAATCTTTCACTCAAACTCATTCTTTGGCAGCAGTCTGTAGCTCTATCAGTTTGCTTTTATTGGATTCCATCTTAATGGAAGAACTGAAAGTCAGGTTCCTTCTAAAATGGTGGAGTTTGTTTGCTCCCTCCAAAAAATTTATGTAGGTAAGCACGTGATGCGTAATAAGTAGTAGCTGCAGACCAAGGAATGGTGTTGAGGGTGGTGGAGAGGCATTTCTGGATGGATATTGCCTAAAAGCACAGTTTACTCTTGTTCTTCTGATTTCATTAAAGAGCTATGTGCAGGGGAATAGGTTTGTAAGAACTTGGGGAAGACAGGCCAGCTAAGGAGACTTGCTCTGTGGCATTCTTCCAGATATGCTTTTGTCTAGAAAATCCTTGGCAGGGATGCAGGGATTTTCATGAGAGCTGAGTAAAATATTGTAAAGGGGATTAAATACTCTAATCAAAATATTCTGTGAAATTGGTCAAAGAACTGTGTTCCTCACAAATCCATAGGAGTTTGGAAGTTTGGTTGGTTTTTTATTTCCTCAATAATTTCCTTGCTGGCTTAATAGCCTGTGATCATATTGGAAGAAAAGAGATTTGTTTTTTTAAGACGTGTTTGGAAGAGTGATGGCAAAAGGAAGAAGAGTAAATAAGCAGAATTTTCTGATTACTTTCAATCTGTAAATCATCCATTTGTCCATTGCAAACATAGCAAAGACTGTGACTGCCCACAAAGGAGGCAGTGTGAAAATGAGGAGAAGGAGGTGAGAAAGGAGGGAGAAAAAGACAGGTGAATGTCCCTCTGTGATGCCGTCTGCCAGCCCTCTGTGCAGCTGTTGTTGATCCCTGGGGGATGCACCGATGCAATGTGGCAAAGGCAGCTGTGGACAAGACCAGTCAGGAAAGGATTTGCCCCAGTTCATCCTTTTTACTCATTCGGATGGCTGCTGTGGGTTTCACTGGAGCTGACCTTCATGAAATTTTTGGCTGTTTATTGGCATTTACATTAATGAGGTGGAGCAGTGTTCTCCTTTAAAGAAATGCAAAAAAAAAAAAAAAAAGCCTGCTCTATTTCTCTGCAGGGTGCCTACCTGCTGCAGCTGAGACTGTACTCTGTAGTGTGCTAGTAAACTGCTAGTAGGACAATTGTAAGTAGTGTCTATTGCTGTTTCCATTCTTGCAAAATCCTGGCTGCGGAGTATGTTGTGCTTATTATCTTTTAAGAAGTCATATTGAACATCTTAAATGAGCTATTTACCTTCTGATGCAGCAGCTGGCTCTCCTCTGGCTCTCCTGTTCCTATTTGTCCTTTTGGCAGTGTGATTCCCAGGCAGTGAGGACTAGATAAAGTATGTTCACATGAAATTCTGGTGTGTTAGCTTATAGTGACTCTGAACTGATGCAGCTGAAGTCGGTGGAGACACTGAAATTGAAAACAGAAGCCAGTCATCTATAATCAAAAGTGACAGAAGGGATGAAGAATCACAAGTATTTACAGCACCGCTTTTCCCTCTGTGTCTCTCACCCACATTACCAGTTTAAGACCAATACTGGTCTGTCTTTCCAGTCCTTACGTGCCTTATCTACCCAGGAGACATGATTACAATAGTGGTCAGGAGAGCCATTTGACTTGAAGGTAAGAAGGAATGGAGGGCTGGCAGGAACTCCTACACTGGACATCTCCACACTGCACCTGATATTCCCCTATGTCCCAAAGAGCCCAGAAGGGCCTCATGGAGTACTGCAAGCCTCCACATTTTGCCGTGAGGAGAAGGAGAGGGCTTGGAGTATGAATCAGCCTATGTTACTTGCTGTAGATCTGTTCCTAAAATCTGGCAGGGATGCATTTGGTACAAACTAGGGAGGTGGGAGGATGGTAGCGGGGTAGGGGCGGTGAGAGGTGGAGAGCAGGGCTCTGCACAGGGAAGGTGCCTTTCACACTGAGAGGCAGCCACTCTCTACGAGGTTAAACCAAGGGAACAGTCTCCGTGGTGTTGCTTCACATTTGTCACACTGTTACTCCCCACCTTGTACCCGGGTACCTTAGGAGATGTTATCTGAAATGACCTGGACATGGTTCAGGTTTTAAACCAGTTAAGAGAAAGAGCTTAAATTAATGCATCTGTGAGTTGGAAACACATTTAAACCAGAAAGAAGCCCAGAAGGATAATGAAAAACGTTCCCCCCTCCTCTTCTATACCACATCAGATTGACTAATCCTCTGTTATGTGGCTTTACTTTGAAACAGATCATTCTCGTTGCAACACGTTTAATGCTGCCAGCCACCACATGGTTATTTGGCAGCTATTTAAAGCTCAGATCATATTACTCTGTCGCAGTGCTAGGCACCCATGTTCCAACTGGTATACAACTGATCTAAAGAGAAATCAGCTTCAGGTTTTGTTCTCTGAAATTAAATGTGACGGCATGATCTCTATGATCCTTTTTCCCCCCTTTTCTCTCTTTTTTTTTTTTTTTTTTTTTTTTTTTTTTCCCCCCTTTTTTTTTTTTTTTTTTTTTTTTTTTTTTTTTTTTTTTTGTATGCATTATTACTTTTTGGAACAGCATTTTGCTAGCACCACAGGGGAAATTCAGTTAGGTTGTCAGCCTGATATAGTGTATTATCAGACACGTTAGCTTTTCCTCCCTCTTACATTTGCTTAAGAGCTTATAAACCACAGAGAATAAAAAGTGCTAAATAGAATGAAATGACCTGTCAAGGGTAGATATAGTATTTGTGAATGACTTAAAAAAATTCCAGCAGCTTCAAGCACTCCAGTCTCACTGACTGTCTGCGTTATCTTGAAATTTGGCCTCTTTTTTCTCCCAAGTAAAGCTCCTTGATGGCCATTGATCTTTGATGATTCTGTCTTGAAAAGGACTAATTTTGTCTTCCCATTTTCAGTCCAGGGTGAGATTTTGTAGCAGGAGAGGATATCTTTATGAGATTTGAAATAGATTTGAAAACTGCTCTTAATATTATAAGACTAATCTTGAATTTTACAAAACATTGAACAAAGTCAAGAAAAGCTAGTCCCAAGAATGGATCAGTAAATACAATGTATTTATCAGAGAATTTAGTTAGTCAATTAATGAAGAATAGGAGAATTTTCCATGGAAAATAAAGTGACTGATCCCATGCCCAGGTCATTGTTAACTCTGATAGATGTATTAAATTCAGGAGTTGGAGTGATCAGCTTGCATTTAACCTCTCTCAGAAAATATGGGCTAGTGCTTTCAAAGAAGCTCCAGTGAGTCTCGATTAGGAAAATGAAGTTTTTATGTAATCCTTCTTTTACTCCTATTTTTTCAAGTCCTGCCCATTTGTACGTCATCATCCTCCCCTCTCCCCTCCCCCACGCAATTATGAAAAAACCTTTTCAGGGTTTAAATCTTTGCCCTGAACTTTAAATAACAAGTTGCTAGTCAAAGCAATATGTACAGCATATTCCTGTATGTTCTGGGACTAGTGCTAAGTAGCTTGGTTCTTTGGCATGTACATCACATAATCCAGTACAAGAGCACCCTTTCAGCCTTCCCTGAGAAGCAGGCTTTAGGGAGGGAAGCGTTAAGCTTCCCTTGAAGCACCACATGCTTCGAGGTACTGGTGTGCTGCGCCATGCACACAACAGTCCTGCACATGCCTGGTGCTGAGATGAGCCTGAACAGCTTTGTGAGCTGCTCCAGGATCCACACCAGGTCCAGGCATGGGACAGCTTAGAATGCAGTCTCCAAGACAAGTCTGTGTAGTGGTGCATGTGGACAACTAGCTTGAAAAAGTTAGCTTAAGTACTGTTCTCTGCCAGCTGATGGTGGCTGTGCCTGTGGTGTGCAAGACAAAGAGAGGGCCAAAGAGAGAGGAGGGACAATAACCTGGATTATGCTCTCTGCCTTCCCCACAGAAACAAGGCCCAGTGTACCAGTGCTGTGGTCCTATCACTGTAGCTCCAAATGCCTGTTATGTTTTTGAAGTTGCACAACACACCGTTAATTTGTGGGTTTCCCCAGTGTTAGTTGTGCCTGAGGAAATGAAACTGGTGGGATTCAGAACAGAACGTGGTATGTGTAGGTTTTTTGTTGTAGCTCTTTAGCTGGATTGATACAGTACCATAGAAAAGCTGTGCAGAGCTTCATATTTCAATGGAAGATTTTTCTGGCTACTCTTTCTATCTACAGAAAATGCAATCCATGGGAGGCACTTGCTTCTAGTATCTATCAGAAAATAAAAGTTCCAGCCTGATAAAAAAAGAAAAAGCTAATTCCTATCAGCTTAGTTTTTCTAGCTGTAATGAAAACCTAGGAGTACTTTATAGTACAATCAGTCCTATAGAAATCTGTCCCAAGGCAGTGACATACACACTCAGACAGGAGGGTGACAGTTGGTTCTATTACGTAAGACCCTCTTATAAATCTAACCTGTGATTCACCCAGTGAATATTTGGATAACCTTTCTGCAGTAGGAAGCATTACTTGTAATTCAGATGTATGGGAATATTAAGTAATTATATTCCAATTATGAATTGCTGTAAAAAAGCATGTCTGACATTTTTTCTCTGCAGAAAAGAACCCAAAGAAATTCTATGCATATTTCAATGGCAGTGAAATACCCTTCAGATTGCCCTTGGTAATCTGTGTCCATATCTCCACTGCTCCAGTGAAATGAACACATCCATTGCATGAATCCGCTATGGGCTCTTTAATTTAATCGAGAGCTTCTGCACTCAGAGTGGGAAGAAATTCGTGAACTAGAAGTCCAAAGGAGAAGTCCCAGTTAGAAGCTAAGGCCCTACATCTTGGTATCTGAAACTCCTCGATCAGCCATTTGCTTGGGTTATTTGGTCAGATCCTTATTCCAGCACAAACAAACTGCCCGTTCAGTTGTTGCCAGTATGCCTACATGCATGCATAGCAGTAGATGCAAGAATTGTCTAAAAACTGCTCTATAACAGAAAAAGATAAGGCTTTGAGAGAGCGAATTAACAAAAAATATTTGGCCCACGCCAGCTTTTCAGTACACCTGGATCCTGCCAGTGAAGAATGCCAAAGGCGTGGCTGTTAAGTTTGGAAAGAACACTTGTACTACTATACCAGCTTCTGAACTACTCCAACGTTAAGACAAGTGATTGATAAAACCAAACTCTCCCCTCATGAGACTCAGACACCCGCCAATTTCTTCCTCTGCAACAGGAAGAATCTGCATTGTGTTTGTTGAGATTTGTATTTGTTTTTTATCTGAGAGGGAACTTGGGTGACATTCACGTCGCTCCCTGTGCAACCTGCTGCGGACCGGACGGAAATCCCCTCAGCTGAGACGTGTTTACTTTCACTTGGCCACTGATTACGGCGGGCTGGGGGAAGACGGCGGCCAGATTTTTGGCGAGGGGATGTGTGGGCCAGGGGCGTGCTGCTGTGTGCGCCACGGGGCCGGGCGGGCCGGGGCAAACCCGCGGGGTTCCCGGCAGAGCCGCGGGCAGCGGGGCCGGGGCGCGGTGCGGGAGCGGTGCCGTGCGGGAGCGGTGCCGTGCGGGAGCGGTGCCGTGCGGGAGCGGTGCCGTGCGGGAGCGGTGCCGTGCGGGAGCGGTGCCGTGCGGGAGCGGTGCCGTGCGGGAGCGGTGCCGTGCGGGAGCGGTGCCGTGCGGGAGCGGTGCGGGGGCTGCAAGGCGTCCTGCCGCCACCGGGGGGCTTCATTTCCCCTCGAAAGGAGCTCTGCCGGGAGCCGCTTGCCGGGAAAGCGGCTTGTTAGCGCTAATGAGAGCCCGGCTGTTCTGCTCCCGCGGCTCAGCATTTACTGTTAGCTCAGGCTTTAGCCATTTAAAGGTATCTCGGCCTCCCTGTTTATTTCGAGGGTCGCACGTCTGTCAGCCTTCACCGAGTAGAGGCTAATACACTTAAGCACGTTTTACCCTTCGCGGGAGCCTTAATAACAACCAAGGCCATTAGTGGGGCAGGACAGTCCCAAATGCTGGGCTAAATGCTCTTTCCAGCCTTCCAGGCTCCTGTGACTGCGGTGCTGCTCTACTTTTTGCGGTAAATGGGTGCTTCAATAATTTCTTGCTTAAATAATTATCCATGAGAGTAATACATATTAATAACTATAATACATTGGGGTTTTTTTAAACACTTATATTCATTCATAAGGTCTCAAAGTGCTTTATAAATGAGGTCAGTGCAATTAACCCTATTGAACCACTGCTGCGAAGAAATTCCAGATGTGCCCATAACTGATGCTGTCACTGTGCATCAGCCGGACAAATGGTCCTGTTTCTAGCACCTTTAATCCAATCTGGAATCAAAACCAAAACAGCGGAAAGCCTCCATATTAGATAAGGCTTTTGGTCACAGAAGCTGCCATTGCCTTGAAGGGAGGAAGGAAATAGCCTGGAAGAATTTGGAAACTGCCCCGCTGTGCTTAAAGTGGTTGGGGATCACTGAAAGAACTGAAATGAGGAGAAGCAGCAGTTGGCAGAAACTGGAAGAGGTAGCAGTGAGGAGAGTGAAGTTTCTTAAGTAACATGTAGCTTAGAGAGCTGTCACAGTTTTTGAGAGAGACTCCTGCCCTTCCTTGGAGAAAAACGTTCCCAGTGATCTGAAAGAGTGAGGGGGCTAAAGCCCTAAAAGGAGGCCTCCAATTTTAGAAATGTCTCTCCTCACCATAATCCCTCCACTTTTATAACATTTTCTACGTATGACATTATACGAACTGCGTAACTGACAAATCCTTCATTTGCATTAGATTTAAGTGGCTTCCCTCCCATCACTCCTCACGGTTAAAAATACATTACAGAAATTACTATCCTGCCTAGGAAAATGTGTGATGACTCTGGTGTCTGTCGTTTATTTCTAAAACATTTTGGCACTTTTCCTCCTGAGTTGTCTTTTCCCTTCAGCTTCGAGTGGGGGAAAGGAAAGTGCAGGGTTAGGGCAAGATTTTTCCATTTCCCTGGTTATTGCATGCATGCATTGCAGCCCGCATGCCAGGCATGACGGAATCTAAATGCTGGGCAGGAACAGTGAAATTCTCAGGAGGAAAGGAGAATAGAAAGCACAGAGAAGCCACAGTTTGGGCTGCCATCACAATGACCGTATCGAATCAGACCAAAGGTACTGGCCCAGGCTCTTTTCTTCCTACACTGCCCAATATTTACAGAAAGACTGTCAGCAAACAGCAAGTGGAGCATGACCTTTCCTTTCATATGACCTTTCAGCTCCTGCAAAAGGGAAAAATTCAACCCTGCTTTCACCTCCTTGCTACATGGGCTAAATTTGGCCCTCTGCATGCAAACAGCCCTCTGATGTTCTTTACTCCTTTCTCCTGCAGCCTTACAGCTGATGCTCTGGAGTCTTGTCTCAGGGGCTGCTCATATGGGGTGTCTCTGAGCATTAATCATGCTGCAGACATCCGTTTTCCCTCTGATAAGAGCCTGGCTCAATCTGTAAGGAAAGGAGGGGAATCAATCTGCCTGATTGCTGTAGACCCTTCATTTTGCACTGCTCAGCCCCTTGCCAAGCAGAGCAGCAGGGGAGTCTCCGCTCAGTTGCTCCCAGCAGGTGTCACTATGGAATGGGAAAATGCAATTCCAGGGCTGGGAAAGAAGTCTGGCTGCAGGCAGAGCATCCTCCGACACTGCCGCCGAGGTAGCACGGCACTGTGTCCCGGAAACTTTCACAATTAGATCTGAAGCAGATGCGCTGCCACCCTCTGCTTTCCCTCCTTTTTTCCCCTTCGTTGCAGCAACCATAATAGCGAGTCGGAGGAGATTTTGATTTTTTAAAGCATTGCTTAGCAATGAATGCAGAGACACCCATCTTCATGGATCACTACCCTGTGTAGTAACACAGCACAATAATGTGTAAAGTTTCCAGAACTGTTGGTAATTACTGATAAGCCCAGTTCAGCTCTCAGTTACATACAAAGCTGGGTAAACAATGGGAGGAAAAAATTAATTAGAGCCCATGTTTGCTAAAGCTAGCTAGTGATTCCATCTGATCACGTTCCTGCTCCTTTTATTCCCTTTGCACAAACATTTGGGTGGTCAGGTTTTTCTGGCACCTATGTGTGCAGGGGGAGCTTTTGTCTGTGCAAATAAAATGTCTCTCTCAGGGCATGGACTCTTCTGGCAAGTGCTTGCCCATGCTCTGCCCTTGTGTTTGCAGCTGGGAAGGTGTTTGGAGGCCTGGGAAGGTAGAAGTCAAATGGTCACCTCTCCCAGTCAATACTGGGAGTCTATACATGAGCAAAAACAATGGGGAAAGAGAGAAGAGAGGAAAAGAATGAATGGGAGACAGTGGGAACAACACTCACCTGGAGATATTTCACACGTGTCTTGACCCCAGAGTACCTTTGTACAGTATGTCTTCTGTGGCAGCAAATACAGACTATGTGAAGAGGCAGAGGGGAATTTGCCATCTCACAGAATGTTCCTCTTAGGCATGCTCTGAACACACTGGTGACAGGAACATTGGTCCTGGTTTGGATTGCCTCACTTGCTGGGAAAACTGAGGTGGACCCAGTTCTTAACAGTTTTATCCCAGTGAGAAGGCTCAATAAGTGCTATGCAGCAGCTTGAACATTGTATGGGCCCTTTGTCTCTCCCTGGCTCCCTGTCAGGGACTCAGACAACTTCTGTGTGTTCAGGGGCACTGAGGGCATCAAAAGATATTGCCAGGGCTCTAAAAACCATGTTGTCCTTTATGACTGGTTGAACCCCTTTGCTACAGTAGGTCTGACTTACTAACATCGAAGCAAGACCAGTCTTGAGAAGGTAATCAGAGCAGATGACCTCCAAATGTCCCTTCCAGCTAAAATAACTCCATGATTCTATTAAAGTGGGGTCATATTTACTTATCCACGTCCTTGAACAGTGCTCTTATTTTTCCTGCATGCCATTTACCAGTTTTATGCAGTAGCAATGCCTATTCTTCTGCTCTGCCATTCTCAGGGATCAGGAATGTGATCAAGATGAATGTGGCATCTCCTCAACTGATCATAAATATTGTGTACATTTTTCCCTCTTCTGCATCCTCAGAGAAACTCAGATAACTCTGCAGGTGAGGACCATATTTGGTCGAGGGTAAACAGAGAAAGGACTTGAGTGTCCTCAGCATCATCTCCTTACATCTCCATTCCCTGAAGTGCTCCCTCAGAGTCAGTGCATCAGTGATTTCTTCAGATTCATCTCCAAAGTGTAGCAACTGGGTCAGGCAATTATGGGTATGGCTTGATGTTTTGCTGTCAATGTACAGTTTGGTGAGACCTGTCGTCTGCTTAGACTCATAATGTGTTTCTCCTCTTGTGAAGAAATGCTTGGCAGATGGATACATAAAATCCTACACTTAAGTGCACCCCTTTTATTGCTGTTCATGCCCTGGTATGCAAAGCTGTGTTTTATGGGGTGTTGGGAAAGGCTCAGATCAAAGCTAATGTGATTTACCCGTGATACCTTCAGCAAGAAGAGGAGTTCAAAAGATAGGAAATCATCTATGAAGACAATCAGACTTCGCATATCTTTTCCTGTACTTTAAGTAGAGTTGGGACACCATGAAAAAAAGGGTTCTGGGCAGAGGCCTGATGTCAGTCCCTCCTTTTCCCACTAGCTCATTGGACAAGGACCCCATCTAACTTAGCCTGCAGGGTCTCCGCTTGGCCTCCAACCACAAGTGTCTGCCCTGGCAGTGTGCTTCTAAAACAAACTCAGAGTGTGTGAATGTAAATAAATTCTTCCCTCTCCCTGTTTGAGCTACTTTCAGGAAAAAAAAAATATCCCTGTGTTCTAATTTTTGTTTATTCTGCATACAGTTGCTGGATGTAAGCCATTCTAATTAAACTGCAAGCTTCTTTTGTAGAGAGCTCAGATGTTGAACAAATCTATGTCAAGCATTACGTAAGTCTGTATCATTTGTACTCATCTTTTTAAATTCCACTGGCATAGAAGAGTAGCAAAAACCACCACCAAACTCCAAAACAAGGCCCCCAGATCTGCTTGCTGTTGCACTTTGGCTGTCCCTGGGGTCTTCGTGGAGTTTACAAAACCGGGAGCAGAGCCTGGCACAGGGTGTCAGCTGGCAAATGTGGGTGGTACTTGGGTGTCGGATAAAGATTCATTTAGAAACGCAGCCGAGGAGAAGGAAGCCTCCTTCTGTACCCAGCACAGCCCCTGAAAATCAGGTGTCAAATTTGATATCATGTAGGGGGCAAGTGCTTGGCAAGTTGTTCCTCATGCACAGGTGACAGAGGTGGTGCTGCTTTAACACACACAGTTGTACGGGGTGTCCGGCACAAGACCCCGAGACACTCTGCTCGCTGTGCGGCACAGCCTGGGCCATCAGCCAGCCGAGCTGCGTGCACTCGCTCATACTCAATTAGCAGGTTCAGGCTGTGTATGCAATCCACACTGACTGCAGTGCCAAGGCACCAGTTGCCCTCAGCAGCTAATAATATGGAACTGCAAAGTACAGTTAATTAAGGAGGTACAATTTATTCCATAGGATGTTCCCTACATACGAAATGGTGTGTGGCTTTCTGCTAGCGATGTAGGTTGTTGCTCCCAGAGTTGTCCCTTGTGGTTCTGGTGTCAGGTGCTGATTCCTTCTCTCTGCTCTGTGCGAGACTGTGGCCTGCACCCGGGGTTCAGGAGGCCATGGCTAACACCAAAAATGTAGTCTTCTTTTGAGCTAAACTCTTGGTTAGTCTTGGAGTCTGGACTTTGCTTGGTTTTTCTTTGGCCATCTTTGACATCTTCTGCCTTCTAAGCTAAGATCCCAAAGATCTAAATAGTAATTCTCTGCTGTTGGAAGACAGGCTAGTGTCAGGACTTCTGTGAAAGCTTCCTGCTGATTGCTCACTGTCATCCCCACCAGTGTATTTTCAGTGCACTGAAACAGCACACAGCAGCCTAATGCAGAGATTCTTGGTTGGTTTCAGTCGTTCACAGAGGCAGAGAGCTATGACTTATATATCCAGAGGATATATGGGAAACACTTTAAAAATAGAAAGCTGCTTGTTTTATAAGCTTCCAGTGAGTCCCCTTTCAGAGAGAAACATGTTTTTCAGATGGTGCATCAGGTTGGAAGGAAGATTTGTTACAACTGCATTGTTAGTTTGGGGTGAAGAGAGATGCACTGCTGCTTTATAAGGACACTAAAAATCATTAAAGAAAAAACAAAATCAAAACAACACAGGAGTAATTTATGAATGATTGATAGTCATCTGGGGGCTAGTGTATGAGCAAACCTTGCTTTCTGCTCTGTCTCTGCTTGCTACACGAAGTGTTTGGTAGCATCTGCCATTTGTCTGGGTCAAGGTGAAATATGCGTTTGGTTTTGAGGAGGAATCAAATATTTTTATAGTGCATCTCATCTTAGTTAAAACGTTATTCTTAGGTTGCAAAGAAATCTTTACTGCCACATTGTAAATGAGGTGTAAGTCCATTGAAATTAACGCAGATTGGTTTAAGCAGAGACCAGAAAACACTACTACATGTTTCTTTTAAAAAGAAAGAAAATAAAAAATCAACTAAAAAACCAAACATAAAATAATCTGGGAAAGATAGTGAAAGATAATGATATATTTGAATGATCTGGTAGTTATATCTGCACCAAGAATCACTCATTCACTAATCTATTCTTGCTTTGCTAGCATTGGTGAGCAGGTAAAAACAAAACTCTTCCAACCTTCTCAGTAATTTGCTGCTTCTCACGTGCTTTCCAGTTTGGAAATCAAACACTTAGCTCTTCCTCTGCTATGGACATTTGAAAAGTTGCTGTTGTGTTCCCTTCCTTGAGTTGGCTTCTAGTTCAAATGGCAGTGGACAGGCCAGATAGGAAAGGTGAAATGGTTAATTTATAAAACTGAATTATTAATTTCAGGAGAAAATAGAAGATCAGGAATCCTGTGTACTGGGGATGTCACTTGCAGCAACAAGGAGAACTGATGGAGATGTGAAGGACACAGCCCTGTGCTGCTTATGTACCACTGGTATAGGAATAATTGCCCTACACACATATCTCAGATGTCAGGAAGGCAAAATGTCTGACTGCAACAGCCTATGGTTTCACTTAGAACAAAACACAACAAAGCTAGGCGGGAAAAGAGCAAGAATTAGGAGAGCAGTAATAAGATCACACAGTAAGTAACTGCCTACATGCACAATTAGACAGTTCCAAGCCATTTTAAAGAGGAGTTGTGTGAATAATTGATTTTTCAGTTCACTGGTCAAACTGAAGAAAAAAACCATTCATTTTGGATTGACCTGAAGCATAAAATTTTATTGGCTTTCTCGGAAAAATTAAAAAAATAAAGTTAGGGAAAATGATTTGGAGTTGAAGTCAAAGTTAAGGATTCATTTATTTGGAGGAGTTGAAATGCTTGTTAAGTGCATTTTAAATTTAGAGAAGTTTAGAAATAATCTTTGAACAAAAAAGTTATTATTTTTTGAAAATATGTGAAAAATATTCTGAAATATGAAAATAATTTCTCTTTTTTTTGGAAATAATGGTCCTTTTCAGTCAAAATTATTAGCCAAATCAAAACAATTTCAGAATGGTTTGCCTAGTACCTAACAACACTGCTTCCCTCTGTCCTTCCACCTTTCTTTCACAGGACAGTGCATTTGCTGGAAGACAGGTTGTAAACAAATTCTGAGGGAAATGGTGGCTTGATTTTCGAATGAGGATTTTTAAGTCACTTTTGTTGGACATGAACAACACAATTCTAAATCTATTCCTCTATTATGAAGCTAAGATTACAGAGAAAATATTGAAGTGAAGAAAAATTTAGTTTCTTATTTTTAAGTAGTACATAAATAATGTAAATAAGGCTTGATAAATGAAGAAAGTTTTACTTAAGCAGTCCATAACACCCACTACTGGCAAAATTACCCATCACCAGTCCTGAGAAAAAAATAAGAATAAAATAGCCTGTGGGGTCAGAGTATTCAGATAAGCATCACAGGTTTTCCCTGTAGTTCCAAAGTCATCATTCCTGCAGCAAGCTGGTGGTTACCCGAGGTGCAGAGGGAGGTTTGGGGGTCCTGTGTGCAGCTGAGGGTGGGCAGGATCATTGTCTGGTCACGCTGACTGCCCAGGTGTCAGCTCCCAGGGCTGGATCTCTCTTTTTCACTCCCAAAGGAAAAGCTGGCCTGCCTCCTGTGGGCTGTGCTTTCAAGCTTGCTCTTCTTCCTGCAACAGTTCAAAGATCAAAGAAGGAGCAGAGGCTGTTTCCCAGGAACCAAAAGACACCCATCACAACAGACCCTGTGGGAGATGCCTGGCAAAGGATAAGAATTTAGTGATCATTTTGTTTGGTAGCCAGTTTCTCCCAGTCCCTTAATATTCATTACATCGAAAATATTTTCTCTCTTATAAACACCATCTACTCTTTATTGGTTCTCTCTCTTAAGTGTGCTTTATTTCTGCACATTATAATTTATATACACTTAAAAGTTCCTGAATGGATCCCTTCTTTCATTAGCTGAGTAACTTTGAGCAAGAAAAGGAAAGAAGTTGTCTAACATGACCACCCTTCCCACCTCTCAGAATCACGGACCCGGTGTGTTTGGTGCACAGGGCCTCTGTCTGGGTCAGGGGGTGAGATCTTTGCTCACAGGGGACTGTATCGACCTCTCCCCACGTGGGCTCAGCAGAAGAGCACAGGCAGTTATTTATGGCTCTGAAGCCTAAGCAGCTCTTCGAAATGAACACACCTTGATCTAGTTAGGTTACGGAAAATAATGGGCACTATACATGTGCTTTGATACATTTGCTTTCCTTTTGATTTGTCTGAAAGCCTCTCATTCTCTGTCTTTCTTCTCCCTACTGTCATTTTCCTTTTTTCTCTTCCCATTCATGCTCTGACTTAAAGAGTTTATGAAGGAGAACCAGGCCCCAGCACAGCCATTGATCTTAAGAGGATCAGGTTTCTGCCCGTATCATTCTGTCCTTTGGGTGTTGCTGAAGCAATCAGACAAGCAATTTATTTTATATTAAAAGTTTATTAGGGACAACCAATCATGCTTTTTGTTATGTGTTTCTATATTTTTTTTCCAGAAAAAAATGGAAAGAAGCAGTAACAGCAAGATGGATTCATAAAACAATTGATAATGATAAAAATAACTTCCTCACTGTCATTAATGACCACACAAATATTCCTTTTAAGGCAATAGATCACCTTATCATGACTTCTGTGGTTCTCTGTGCAAAAGGAAAAAAAAACAACCAGCTTCTCATGGTGTATAAAGAAATTGAAAC
The DNA here is from genome assembly GCA_013397055.1 of Pachycephala philippinensis. NCBI lineage: Eukaryota > Metazoa > Chordata > Aves > Passeriformes > Pachycephala > Pachycephala philippinensis. The sequence continues at coordinate 443,072 of VWZT01013652.1, read as the reverse complement.
CTGTTTATTTATGACTGGATAAGAATGAGCTGCCTCATTAATGTGGTATAAAATGGGTATAATTCAGCATTCTGTACAATCCTCCATGACGTGTTGACAGGTGCTGTCATGCACTATCACTTTTAGGTTATTGCACTCTAATAGACTACAATTATAGCTCATTTAATATGATATGACAGTGGGGAAGCACGTGCAAGGTTACAAGCAGTTACACTTACAAAACACGCTGGTGGCAATGTATACAGCTACAGGTAAATATTGCAGGGGGCAAATCCCCTTTCCACTGTCATGGAGCCCAAATGTCTGAGGCTACATGTCTTATGCATATAGTTCTTGCAACGAAACATTTGTGCCTCGCATTTTCTCTTATTTTCCCCACAAATGCCAATATTACTGCTTTCAGTTGTGCCTCCTAATGTTGCTCCAACAGTCGAAACCACAGCAGGGGGTGGAGTAGACTTGAAGAAAAGCCGAAGCTGTAAGTAGCACAAGATTTATAACAGTTGGCAGCCCAACATCTCATCTCATACAAACAACTCGGTTTCCTTTTGGCGGCCTGCTGTGCCACTAACAAGGCAGGCTACAATATTCACCCACTGGGTGATGGGGAAAAGGCAGCACGAAGCACACACCAGCATCATTTTCATATGGTAGGAGAGCAGCAAAAAAGTTGGGCCCCGTGCATTGATTTCATTCATTAGAGGGGAAAACTGCAGAACTGGATAGAAATGCCAGATAGAAATATTTTGAACTGGTTAAAAACAAAAGTCCCCTCAGGGGACTTAAAGATTTCTCAACAACATTTGCAACCCGAGCATTGCAGGGTTTCGCCAGGGCAAGTTTCGCACTGTGGCCATGTAGGTGGTATTACAAGCCAAAAAGACGCCAGCCAGTCTGTGTTTTTGTCTAAGCCATGTACTGCAGTGAATGATTTTGCTACTTTCTTGCCTAAAATGTGTTTCAGATATTGTTTTAAATGCTGAGGTTGTAGCTATTCTTGCACACTGAGGAACTGTATGATATATTCCTTCTGGGAATGGCTGCACACTAAAATTCAAGGGTTTAAATATAAAAACTTAGATGCTGACTCTGTGCAATATTTTCAGAAAACCAGCTTCCTGGCCCGTGCAGCCGTGGTGCCTCGACAGCTGGGTCACGCCATATGGGTCAGGGTGCTGCCTCTCCGTTTCACGCACCCGCGGAGCCGCAGTAACACTCCTCAACTGGTGTGTAATGAAACATCTCCTTTGCATTACAAAGAATGTGCTTGTTCGCTGAGACTCTTTCGCCATCAGCAGCAATCATATGCTTGGCATACCTCCTGGAAGAGCACACATGCAGCCTCCTCTGCTCCTCTTCTGCAGCACGGCAAGCTCAGCCTGGTGAGCCGTCTCCTTCCTCTCTCCCTTCCTGAGCAGCCCCACGTCTCCTTCAGAATTCATTTTTCCCTGCCATTCCTTACACATTTCCAAATCTCTAGCTCCCACCATGTTCTCTGTGTATCTGCTTTGGCTCCTGCCATGGGCTCAGTGAAGGAGAAGGGAGGTAACTCTCGGGTCATGTCCGTGATGGGGCTCCTGCTTCTCTGCCAGCAGTAAATGATTCTCAGCTAGCCCTGTGTGCCTGAGAAAATGGGCTTTTCTGACCATAGCTACTTTTCAAGGGAGATGTCTATGCACACTTCAGCTTGATCATCCCAGCTGGTTGCTATGTCCCGTGGACTTGCCCAAAGGATGCATACTGGAGCCATTGTCTCATACAAACCCTGTTAAACTAACCGTGCCCTTTGGCTCTTCAGGAGATTGCAGTCCTAAGGAAAACATCACAAATGAGTCCCCCTACTAAAAGTGGTGGCGTGTTATTTTGCATCTTTTCATGCTATTTTCTGCCTCCAACCCAAGGGAAATATTGAATTAATTCAGTATACTGGGGTGCTGGAGAGAAAATTCGAGAACTGCTGATATAGTCATGCAACACTTGCCATTTAATATTATTGCTAATTTGATGCAGGACTCGGAAGAACTCCTGTTACTCTTTGGAGAAGAACATATTCTGCAGACCAGTGACACAAATTCTATGGTTCTCTCAGACAATCTCCCATATAATATCACTGTTGTTTTCAAATTCTCCTGCAATAAAATGTAAGTTGGGAATATTAAGATAATATTAAGGTAAATGGGACTAAATAAACTGCTTTTTTTAGTATCTCTTTGAAATTTGGAATTGGATTAAACCAAATAATATCTAAATATTTAGACTATATTCATTAGTAATGGACACTTTTAAAAGAAATTTGATCTTGTGTATCAGCCCTTTTGTTTGTGACCAATCTCAAATCTGATAGCATTTTTTCAGTTATAAAAGTACTAAAATATCAAAGCTTACTTTAGTATACCAGTAATGTCACATGGCTAAGGTCTACTAAGAAAGTGTGAGTGCTAACATTGTCCCGACAAAGAAAACTCTGCAGGATAAAAGCTACAAACAGTAGCATCTATATGCACCAAACAATATTGCTAGAAAAAGAAAAAAATAAAATCCCCAAACCAAAAGGAAAACAGACTCGGGCTGAAGTGGCACAAAGTAGAAACCTTCACTCCTAAATTTTCTATTTTTTCCTTGTTTGGCATGAGAAGTTGTCTCTGTAAATCGGGGCACAGTTGGACCCAAAGCTTCTGCCTCTGATAAGCGTTTGGTTGGCAGGAACTGTGTGGGATTTTTTGTCCATACCTGTATAAAGATTTTTTCACTGAGTGTGAAGGTTAGGAAGGGGACTAAGGGTTAATGCTGCTTGAAATAAAAATCCAAGTGAATTTCTACAATTATCTGCTGAGGTCTCCTGAGGGTTGCTGCAGATGGCATGTGGTCCTCCTGCCTTGGATGGCACCCAGCACCTGTGGATGGGGCTGAGGGGTGAAAGGACCAGTGCCAGGAAGAGCATTAGACATGGAGATTTTCTGCAAACTTGTTGTAAAACAGCACCAGCAGCAGAGTCCCTGTTACAAACTTTGGTGATTATATAACTTCTTTTAATACTTCATGCTTGTAATAAGCACCCTTCTTCCCCCTTCTCATCGTTACTTTCATAGTCTTGGGAAAGCAATTTATGTAGTGCCCTTTGCTATGTACAGAAAGTTCAATTGTTGTTGTGTGATTTTAGTCAAGTTTTCAGGAGTGAAACAATGTGTTTCGCCCTACTACTCTGGAGTGAGTTCTAACACATTTCATAAGTTTCATTATGAAAGAAAATGTCAAGTAGAGAATTCAGAGTCCTCTTTTTTGTGTCTGTCTTCATGAACTACTCACAGTGGATAATGCCATAACCTCTACTGGTATAATGGAGCATTATCAAAGGCAGGCATTCGCAAATCAACAGGGAGGTAGAGACCTGAAAGGCTTTTTGTTTTGTTTTTAGTTTTGATGAGGGATGATCAGCCCTTTGCAAGTACCTCTAGGTTTTAGGCTTTGTACTCAACTTGATAAAACCATGATGAAGTGGTGAGCATTATCTTTTCCCTCTTTGTTCCTAAGAGTTATGACCTGTACTTTTTGTATGAATCAAATATCTGGACCTATGTATGTGTGACAAAAAGAAAGTCTGGTACATTAGTGGGGATCTTTTTGACTACATGCAGAATTCTTCTATTTTGTCCTTACATAAGGAAAACTTTGGTGGTAACAAAGTAATAATTAGAGGCACTGCATTTTTCAAATTATAAGTTTAAGATTATTGAACACTCTTAAAATCAGATTCCCTGTGAAATCAACATTTTATTCCTTGCCATACTCACCAAAATACTGGGAGTCTTACTAGAATTTGTCCAGTTAGACACATTTCTTTTTCTGTCTCTTAATTTTTTCCATGTACCTTTATTTCTTTCCCCTCTCACTTCTCTTTCTTTTTTTCTATTTTTCCTTCCTTACTTCCTTCCTTGCTTCCTTCCTTCCCTCTACCCTCTGTACCTCTCCCTTTCCCCTATTTTCAAGATAAATCCCATCCTTGAAAATTCATAACTGACAGGGCTGACAACTAGAATATTTACTGGAAAAACAAGAACACACAGCAAGACTTCATGATTCTATTTCTCATATGTATTTCTTTATAGGTTGCGCTCTGCAGTATTTGGTGCATGTGTCAGTGGAGATGAAAAGATACTTTACAGGGAAACTGAAATCTATTTCCAATGTCATTGCTATAGCACAAAATGGAATACTGTGAATGACAGTCACTCAGATTTCCATAAATGTGGCTCCTCTATAAGCAAAATTCTGAAGTGATTTTTATTTCTAATGTCACCCTTGGAAGCTCTGCAATGTCATTCTCATTTTTGTCAGAATAATTATATTTAATTTTGGGGTTTGGTCTATCAGAGGTCTACAAATTTATTTTATAAGTTAATACCACTCATTTGTCAACACCAGACAAGAAGCGATCATTTCCCTATTTCCCTTCTATACTGTATGGACATTCTTTAGTGGTTAAAATATTATCAGGAGGGAGGAAGAGAGAAAATGTCTTTTATGAGTCTTTTCCAGTGAGCACAAGAGTCTTTCTTTGCCTGATGTGAAAGGCCAGTTGAACCCTGTGTTGTATGAAGACCTGAGTACCTACCAGTCAAAAAGGAATGGGTTACTCAGTGAGGGCTCTGTAGTCTTGAAAGTCTGAAGTGTGTGTGTGTGGGAAGCTAGATTTAGAGATTTTTCTTCAGCAGCACATTATGTAGAGTTTCAAAATGAGATCAGTGAAGTCAAATCAACCTTCCAAGTCCATTTTAGGCTTTCTTTTTTATTATTTTTTTTCCCTCTTTGGACATAAAACACTTCAAATAAAAGTTCTATTAATAAAGCTCTAACCACAGATTAAATATTTCTGCTGACATTATTTGACTGATAATATCAATTTCAAAGTTCAAATTTTAATAAGGTATTACAAAGCATAGGAAGAAACAAGCTAATCAAGCCAAGTTTCATATTTCCCCTCTTTGTATAAAATGATAAGTGAATTTAAAGCTATGCTTTGTCTCTTTAATATCTGCTAAATATGGATGAATTACTGAATATATATTTATTCTTAGCCTCATTTGAAGGCAAATATTTACAAGGCTTTTCTGTTGTAATCTGATTTTAATATCTCAACTGAAAATGATTCATAACATGTGGCTTCAAATACCCTGTAGTTAAAGAGGCCAAAAATTAATTAGCTGATTCTAGCAAGGGTTTCTTGGAACTGACCTTGAAAGGAAAAAAAAGCGGTACTGTTTATCAGATCATTGTACATTGTTGTTGCTTGTGTGAAGAATTTCAGGAGTAAATAACAGAGAGCGGCAATAACTTGTGTCTGATCCTTGGTACTGATGTGCATGTGCATCCTTTGGTTTTCTGTGGCTCCTGTACTAGGGCTTCAAGGGCCAAGTATCTTCTGTCCTTTTGGCATGGAAATTGTTCAGACAGGCACGAGCATGTGAAGTGTGTTAGTGACTGTTATGCAAGCAATGGGAAGCACCTCCCTTTAATCCCTTGTCCAGATTAAAATGCAGTGAGTGCGGAAATATTTGCAGGTCCTTTTTTTCTGCATCTTATAAATATACTCAGGAAGCCATCTGGGAACAGAAATACTCCCTAAGTACCGCTGACCTGAAATGCAAGTGTCTTTGTGAAGTCAGTTTCTCTCCTTCCTTTGAAAGACAATCTTGCTGATGCTGACTGCTAAAAATAAGGACGCACAATCTTTTCCAGCATCTGGAGTTTTCTGTGCTTTAATCCGTTCATTTCCTTATGTATTGTTATATAGGTATTTCTGTGCACACTCTGATTAATGTACAAATATATATTTTACTCAGTAGGATTAGAGTCAAGTGGGCCTGATTCTCCACTTCCTTGCAACTTGCATCGTTAGCTATAAGTGTAGGTACAACCCTTTTAAGAACTGTCATTTTATAAGGAGCTTTAGGGAATTAGATTAACTCTTGCTTTACCACTTTACAAATAGTGTCCATCTATTGCGAGCTGAAAACAAATCTTTCCTCTGCCTTATTTTTCTTTTAACTGCTTTTCTAAAAACCTGAACAATGGGCTATCTTCTGTTTCATTGAAACATCTGTTTCCAAAGGGTATTGTGTGGTCCAGGACTTCCTTGGGACAAGAGCATTCTTGTAATTGTGTAGAAGTATGTGTGGGGATATTAGATAGGTATTTACAACATCTAGTTGCTAACCGTAGAGGTGCAAAAGAGGTGTTTAACAGCCCTTGTACAAACCACATCAGATACCTCCAATTCCTGTCATGAGTGATTTGCAGTGCATTTGGGGAGGGCTCCAAATTACAGGGTATGTTGACTGTCTTTGTGTTTTGTGGTCGGCGTTTGTTCTCGGCAATGGTTCGTTCGCCTTGCATTAAATCACAAACTTGCTTTGCTCCTGTCCATTCTCCTCCCCTCCTGTGAAACTGGGCATCATGGTATGTGTGTTGTTCTTGTTTGCTACAGCAAGTTATCTCAATAAAGTTGCGTCAATGGCAAACACTGCAATAGTAAGTGCTCTCATATAATCCTGTATTAGAGCTTAAATATGTATAATCTGCATATTTCTGATACTCCCATTTGCATATTAGGTTGGCAGTAATCATCCTTAGAAGAGTCAAACAGTAAAAAATATTTGACATAATTTCTCCAGCAACAATGAGCCTTGGTTTGTCAGGAGAAAGATCTTCATGATCATTCTGAGTATGGCAGGAAACTGGTACCAGAGTACTGATTCAGCTACAATTTCACAAGTGTGAACCAGCTCAGGAAGCCTTTCAGGATTTCAGTTTTTCACAGAAAGGAAACCAGGACAGGGTTTGTGTATTTAACCAAAAAGGGATGTAGCTTTAGCTCCAGGGTTTGGGTTTTCTCAGCAACTCAGCATATGCTTTGGTCTTGATAACATTAATTCATTTCAAAAAAGCTGGTGGAATTTGCTCAGTTTCAAAGCATGAGAATTATGTATGTAAATACACACTCTGTGGGATTTTATCTTTCCACATGGGTGTCTATATGCACACACGTGCGCTGTGTGTCTCTGAGAGCCCTGAAGGCCCCATGTGCAGGCTGGCAAGAGGGAGTGCTGAGGGTGCAATGGTTCTGATGAAGCTGAGGTGATGTGCACACTCCTGGTATCTGCCCAGGTGTGTCATTCATCTTGGTTTGTTCATGAGTAGTCTTTCTTACAAAACATGAAAATTTAGGTGTACTTGCAGGACTTTGCCAGCTTGGTGTTGTCCAGTTTTCCACTATTATTCCCTGAATTAATGCATTTAACAGCAGTTCTTATGGCAATAATGGGAAAAGTCAAAACCTTGCTGCTGCTCCTGATTTATTGAAGGGTTTGTATTTCAAGGAACATGAGGGATTTAACCCCACACTTAGCACTTTGGATCAAGTTGCATCTAACAGGAGTAATTGTGTTTTTATCAATGAATGGGTTCACTTTAAATAGCTTTTCCTCTTTCCACAAGGCTAGCTTTTTCTTGGTATAGAATTGGTAACTTTTCATCTTCTCTTAAAACAGTTTCTGGAAATGCAAGATATATTTTGCTTGGGAATGAAGTTGAGGCCCAGTTTTAGGCAAGCTCATACGCTTAGTTAAAGGTTGTACATTTACTGTTTAAAAGCTTCTTCTGTATACAATGCCACATCTTGCATTTTATCAGTGTGATGTGGTCTAACAGCCACAGGAAAGACAGATTATTCTGAGCAACCAGCAACTGCTACAGGGCAATATGATCTGGCAGAATCCTACTTGTAATTGCTGATCCTGAGCTGAGCCAAGGAAATATGGATTTTAAAAATATGAAATTATTTGCGCCTTGTTTTTTGGTTTTTTTTTTTTTTTTTTGGGTAAAAATGTCAGGCACTGCTACAGAAGTCTTGACTCCTGATTTTTCACTCCTGTTGCTTTAACAAAATCAAAGAAAGGAGTGTTTTGAGTGAAAATTTCTGTGTACGCACTATCTGTGGTTTAGATATGGCCTCCTCATTATAGGAGCCACATCCTTCTCTTCTCATAATAGCTCTTTTGCTCTCAACTATGACAACACTGTGTAATTTTTCCCTCTTCATTACCTTGTGTAGTGGACTTATAGAGATCCCTTCTTTACCATACAACTAGATGACCTAGCCTGGGCTTGCAATAAAATGCACGTGCTGTGGGAATACCAGAGAGCTCTTTGCAATATCTGACCAATGATTTTCTGCTGAGTTTGCTGCTGCTGTATAGTTCCTTTTTCCATAACACCCTCCTGCCTACTACCATTACCACCATAACAAGAAAACCCAAACCAACCAAAAAACAGAAGAAGAAAGTGGTTTGTTGCAATGCTTTGAAAATAAAATTTAGAATCTAAGGTTGTAGCCACTGGATGGTTAAGATGTTTTGACAAAGATAGCTCCAGGAAGCTAGCTAAATACACCGCTGAATTAGCAGATCAATCCAAAGACCTTGCACGAAGTCTGCTGGTTTATGGTTCCGTGAATGCTCTGAGTCATCAGGTATTAGCCAGTTGTGCTACAGAGTTTACAGCATAGCATATACACTTCATGGCCTGTTATAGCCATAATCCATGTTTTAATGCTTTATGTCAGGCATCCCTGCTGCCCTCTAACCATTCTTTAATAATAAGACAAAAGTGATATTTTAGGGTAACAGTTAATAAATAACGTGACTTATCCAATCACACCTTTCACTAAAATATTATTATCTTTTGACAGGTTCATTACTGTAGAGACATCAGGGACTGATGAAACATTGTCTAATTCTACCACTAGTACATTTTCTGTAGTTGTCTTTCTTTTAATTTAATTCTCCCACTCTGAAAGCATACTGTCCATTGCAATTATTGAATGAGCATTTAATCTAGCATAACTAAGGCATTTTAATCTTTTCTTATGGAAAAACGATTAAATGGTCATAACATTGCTATGATGTGCACTCATCTACTCCTGACTTTGAGAATCAAAGTTTTCTCCTTTCTGATAACCAGACCTCGAGTAAGACTTCAGCTTTAGTGCAGCATGCTGGCTGCTTGAGCAAGAAGAGGACTGTTATTTTTTTTCATAATACTTCAGAATCAGAAAAACAATTTGTGGTTATCAGCACCTTTTGGTAGGATTGTTTCTGGGCAAATTCTGCATATGTTGGTGCCCTTTGCTAAGTACTGTTTTTTAAAAATTACTATTTCTTAAATTGGAGGTAAATGAATAGTACAGATGCAAAAAAAATAACAGATTGAAACAAAGAAGAAAAAGAAGTATGTTAAAACCACTTCCTCATGCGATTAAGTGCCAAGAAAAACCATTACTTGCTAAGTAATAAGTCTAAGTGTCCTTTTTGTCTGTCATTACATGTACAAATGTAATGGGAAGTGGATTTCAAGTATTCAAACATACATGCAGCAAATAAAATGCTTTTTTTCAATTTTTTTCCGTAAAATTTGGCTAAAAGCACAGTTCATCCCCACCAAAAAGGAGATTGAATAAGAACCCCAAATTAACCATCCCAGAAAAAAACAGCAGTTCTCAGTCTCTCTTCTTGCTGAGATATGGCCGCTATCTGTCTAGGACAGGAGTTTCTGTTGACATCATGGAAAGGGGCAGTAAGTTCATTGCTCTTTCAGAAAGTTCTGCAATCTCTAAATTCCCCTGGAGAGAGTGTATCAGATATCCACAGAGTTCTGCTTCAAATCAATTCACAGACTTGAAAAGTGATTTTAATAATGGATTGTGAAAAGGAAAGCTAAATTTAACAGAGTGATTTACTGCTCACTCTCCCAAAGATCTGTTTTTTAGTGGCTCATTATTTTGCTCTTAAATAACTAAATCTGTGATATTAAGGAGGATATGTAGTACCTAACCTTCTACCCACGTAAACAAAAATTTAGGAACTGAGTCACTTTCTTTGTGCAGAACCATAAGTAAAGTCATACTTCTAAATTCGAGGAGAAAGTGCTGGTATGTTTGTAACAGGCTTTAGCACGTACTAAAAGTATGACTTGACCAGGCTGACACTCAGGTTGTCATCATTCAATAATTTTTCATCCCAAGCAAGCATGAAACGTCTTAGTCTACCCCTGCAGGAAAATACAGCAGTTTACAAAACCCATCCAATATTAATGTTCTGGTTTTTTTCCATTTGCTATAAATTTTGGTTTAGAAATGCGGTGAGCAAATGGTCAGTGTGAGTCAACTGGTGTAGAAGGAGACCAGCTGTACATTTAGTGATCGTCACCATTGCAGCTGACTCTGACACAGGAGCCTCACTAGAGATTATAATGCTCCAAAATCCAGCAGAGGTAGTAATGGCCAAATTGCATCAGCTCCTACCCTCCAGAAGTGTCTTTTAATTTCTTCCCTAAATTCTTAGATTATGATTTTGGGGAATAAAGGTCTTTTTTAAAAAGATGCTTCATGAACATACTTACTGTCATGCTAGGCAGATAAAGGGGGTAAATTCCTGTTGCCATTGAGGGATTCATCTAATATTTCTCTTTCCTGACAGATACTGACAAAAACTGTGCTTTCTGTAAGAGCAGCGTCATCATGAAATTGGGTAAAATTTAGCTTTAGCAGAAGCTGTAGAAAATTCTCTTTAATTGGAAGGTAAATATTCATAGGCAACTTCTTTCATGCTGACACTGTAAAGTCTGAAAGACTCCTCTATTCCTACTAGCAATGAATGGAAAAGACTACTTCTGTTCAGTTTTGAACCTGCTCAATCATTAGGAGTTTGCAAGTTCAATTCAGACTTAAAGGTTACAGTGTCTGCATGCTACTGGGAAAAGATCAAAGCAAGGAGAGGTGCAAACACCTAAGCCATGTCACAGAGGAGGGACACTTTGTAGGCTTGAACATTTACTATGGTATTAGCTCATGCTTTTGATCTTTGAAAGAAAAGGGTGGGTGACCTTTAAAAACATCAGGGAAAACATGCATTAGCTTTGCATTAATTGATTTCTTAAAACCTAAAATGATTATGAAATAAGCAATAATTGCCCACATCTTTGCTCCCACTAACACAGAGAATGCATCTGCTTTTAGATCCATGTTGCATTTTTAAGCAGAATAAGATTTCTCTTTATGGGTTGTCTAAGGGCTTATCAGGAATGGGAAGACTTGTGAAAAAAAAGAGGAGGCCCTCTCTGCCCCTTTAGCTCTGGAGAGGTGAGCATTCCAGGTGTCTTCTTTCTTAACATGGAATAACCATGTCTTGGAATAGAAAAGCAGGAAAATTGTTCACAGTGTTGGGTCATGTAGCTGGAGAACGTGCTTCCTAGCCATGGCCACTGGAGAGCAGAAGTTCTTGCTGCATTCTGCCCCAAACTGTGGCAGAGAACCAGTATTTCTGCCTTGCAATGCGGTGGACATAATTTCTGCCCTTTTTTTCCCGTCCTCGTCAGTTAATCAGTGGTCTTGATCTTTTTTCGTGTGTATGATCAAGGGAAAGATGAAGGATCACTTATATTTTCTTATAGCAATGAGAGAGGGACATTGGTGGGAAAATGCTAAAAGAAGGCTGTCACCCATCCATCTAGCTCTCCACCGTTTCTCTCTCCATTTAGGACATTATTTCAAAGGGGACATACTCTGACTGCTTCTATCATGCTCTACAAATCTAGTCAAGGATTTACTGCATTAGCATTTTACTCCCAGCTCATGAATCTGCTGTTGAAGCAAATCTGTCCCTGGTTTTTCTTACCAGTTTGCTTCAAATCATGGGGTGGACTAAGGGTCTGTGAAGCTGACCCTTTTGGCTGAAACTAGACCGAGAGACACACAAGGTATGCAGTTGTATTATATGGGGTAATGGGTTTGAAATCACGGGCCCATTTTAATGCTCTCTTATATGGTTTTATGACTCAAATCCAAAATAAGGGCAGCAATTTGCTTAAGTCATAGCTAGCTTAGTGACAAAGTACAGACTTCATATTTTCTCTCTTAGCCACAGGTGAAGTCACAGTCCTTACCAAAGCTCTTTTTCTTTTGTTTTCTGCTTTGAAATTTCTGATTTATTTGCTCATTTTATTTGCTTCTTTCTTTGTCCTGTTCCATGCCTGGTTTGAAACCTCTGATATTATACAAAACCTATCTCTGTCTACCTTCCTTCTCCCATTTTCACATTTCCCTAAGTCATTTCCCGCACTAAGAAAAAGCTTATTGGCTTCCTTTCTAATCATAATGCATGCATTATATTTATTTGACATGACTCGAAAAAGTTTGCAACTGAAATGGCACTTACTTGTTAAATATACTGATTCATTCAAACTTTTCCAAAACCTTGTAAATTATCAGTCTGTTATGAACTTAGCTGTATTAAAAATATCACTATTTCCAGCAGAAAATAACTGATTGCTTAGTAAGCTAGAGTAATTTACTGTAAACTTTTGTGAAAGTCTGAGACGTAAAGGAAATATTTTAACTGCTTTAATACAATTTTTTTCCCTGATTCTCAATGTGGGAAAAATTTCAAAAAGCTGACATTTGTCCCAGCTTGAGGATGAAAAAAATAGAAATCTAGAAATATTTTGCTTAGCAGTAAAGCCATATGGTTAAGAGGAGCAAAACGCACATATGGCAACAAGATCATCTCCTGTAATTCAACCCATTAGTGCAAGAAATTTGTTCAGACAGGTATGGAGTTGGATTCTCATTTATGTTTCTGCCACCCCATTCTTATCCGGCTATAAAAAAAGGTCCTGAAATGCTAACGGCAAATATAGCATATGCTCCCAATAAAAGGTGTCAAAATCTTCTCGCTTCCTTACACCAAATTAGTGTGTGTGTGTAATGTACATGTATTTAGGCAAAAGCTGAGTCTCTTTTCTCTTTTTTCCCTCCTTTTTAAAAAATTATTTTATTTTATTTTATTTTATTTTATTTTATTTTATTTTATTTTATTTTATTTTATTTTATTTTATTTTATTTTATTTTTATTTTATTTTATTTTATTTTATTATTGTTTTCCTTGGTCTGAAATTAAAAAACTTTAGAAAGCCACTGTATGATTGTAATATTTTTACTCTGAAACAGAATGAAAATCAGTGTATTCTCTCTTTGTGCATACTCCCATTTCCCTACAGGGAAATCCCTGTTTTGACAATTCCTTCTTGTGCAAAGTGTTGATCCCACTGCCTGTGGAGACACTTCTTCATGATGAAGCATAAACACAGTCACAGATTACCATCTTTAATGTCAAAGGGGTTTTGGGTAAGAAGGTTGTTTGTTGGTCAGTAAAATCAACAAAAATATGTATTTATTCTGTATATCTAAGTCCAGCTGGTGGCTTTGTGGACATTTCAGTATCTTCATCATAATTTCTACATGTCTATCCCAATTTCCTGGAATACTGCTGGCAATTTACCTTGACAAAGCTGAAAGACTTCCTAGTTCAACTGTCAGGTTGCAAAATACTGTGCACAGGGAAGCTGTGTGACAGGAGGAATGGGAAAGAGTATCTCTCTGGTCTGAGGAGGGATTTCAGGTAAGTCACTTCAACTCTCTGTGCTTCAGTTACTGTGATGCTAAAGCACTCTATTGTCTCTCTAAAGCACTTGCAAAGCTGGATAATATTAATGGAGAACATTAATAAGTAGACCTGGTATAAAGTCATGGTCCCTGCAGACGGCAACAGCAGTATTGTTTCCCAAAGGGAATCCTCAAACAAAGTTGTACTGCTTACAGTGGGAAGTATTTATCTCCAAGGAAACTTTCATAGTTTGAGGCTCCTACATACTCCAGCTCCAAGTTTCAGGAAATCCCCGCCTTCCAGCCTCTGCACAGGCAGGTGAAATTGAGCTTTTACTGTTAGAAGTATAATGCTAAAACGTATTTATTGCAGAGAAGCCAAACAGGAGAAGACAAAGCACTTGACAAAATCAGATATGGAGAGTGCAAGCAGTACACAATGCTAGGAATGCCCCAATGATTATTATTATCATAGAGAAAATATTAAAATTCATAAATTATGCTAAAATTCAACAGAAGTTATAGAGCTCTGATATTGTGAAAGAGAATGAAGTGGCAACTCAATAGTGGTTAGTTCTAGTGACTGTGAATTTTGTGTATTTATATTCAAAGCCTAACCCTTCTTCTGACCTTGTATTCTCTGTAATAAACTTCCTGGCCACTGCAAAATTAAAGGCTGAAAATAATAAGGCTTCCTAAGCCCTTTCCGAGAAAATTATCTATCTAACAGAGTCATTTTATTTAAAAAGTAGCTCTGAAAATCACAACAGAAGTGTTTAAACACACTGCCAAATTGTTCCATAGATATATCTCATTTCCTTTTGTTTGTTATTTATTTTCATGTTCAACAGCTTACTATCATTCAGTCTTTGCCCTCAGGTTTGTTTGGGAACACGGATTAAGAAGACTGTCCCAGGAGTAGATTTTACTGTCAAAACCATCAGGATCTGTGTAAATCCATTGCATATGTTTTAGGGGACAAATTAACAATACTATCTAAGTCTTTTGATAATGCAATAGCTAGCAGGTATGCATAAGGAAAAAACCACGAGCAGTATCTGACATTATTCAGTGTCAGAAAATGGTTGTTTAAACATAAGAAAATGTTACCAAAGTTTGTCTGATTTTTAGTGCCTGAGTCCACAGGACAGTTTAGAGAGTAAGTGAAATTTTTCACAGGATATGAAGATTATTCTGGGCAAGAGGCTAGAATGACAAACCACATATATTTTCTGAGCTTGTGGAAGATTTTAACTGGCAGAGATGACGTATATTATTTCTACCTTCCTTATGTGTCTATCTCCAGTTTTGCCCTAATGCAGCTTTTGAGCTGCTATGTGCCTTAAGATTTTAGAAGGCTTTCTGCAAAAATGCTTGTGAAAAGATTCCCCACCAAAATGGTCTGAAATATGCTCACCACGTGAAACCAAGCAGGCAAGAGAAAGTGACCACAGGAAAAGTCAATATTTAGCCTAATTTTGATTTTTCTGTAAACAAAACCGCTTCTGACTAAGAATGTCAAGAAATATTGCCATTGGTCCTATGGTAAATCACTGTGAAGGTATTTACATAACACAGGTCCCTGACTCCTGCTCTAGCCTCTGGACCATGCCAGTTCAATGTCGTTCTGCTTTCTCCTGTTGTTTTCAGAGAGCATCAACTGTGTTTTGGCTTGCTTCCCAGACAATGTTGTTCCAGAGCAGAGATTTTGACTCTCACTAGAGACAAAGACATTTGAAATAAAAATAAAAAAGAGGTAGCAAATAAAACACTGGAGATGCAGGCACGATAAGAAAATTGTAGGCAGTTTGAATGGTAGACCTTACTACTAGTGTGACCTCTAAACTTGTATCAGACTTGCACACCTCCAAAATTTGGTTTTGCTTTTCATGGCCAGTGCTTATCCCTGGGACGTTTTGGCTTCGAATAAGGAATATTTTTAAAGACAAAAATCTTTTCCAGCTTCCCAGGATTTGTCACTTGGTAAGGCTAGTGGTAAGGGCCCCTATACTAGTAGATCAGAGGTACTGTGAAGGATCTACTGAGTCTAGCCTAGCTAGACTTAACCAAAAATGTGCCTATGTTTTCAAATGCCTGTCTTTGGAAAGACATTAAGCCAGGTCCTTCAAAAACTCTCCAGTTCAGTCTGTAATGTGCTTGAATTTACGTGCTTGGAAGCCTAGGACAATCTGAGACTTAGGTAAAAGTTCAGTGCCTTCCAACAACAATTTATGGTTTAAATCAAATGATTTTCAAAAGTATTAAATATGTCCTATCCATATCAAGAAGCAACAGAGAGGAACCCAGTCCAGTGAAAACCACTAAGTCCCTCAGACAAGAAAAGTCAGTATAATTGGTGTGAGGGATGGCTTTCAAATGATTTTTAATGGAAACCCATAGCTGATCCAGTACTAGGAATAGCAATGAGCCACTTTGTTTAACCTATGAAGGTACTGTATATATGTCTGTATTAATTGTTCATCAAAAGATGCCTGCTGGCACTGCCAGCATTTTGAAGGATGCACATATGGATCAGACACTTGCTCTTTGCTTTCGTAACACTGATGTTAGTATTAGCAGTATGAAAGAGGGAGTTGGTGTAGAACAGTATAGTCTATGGGCAGCTCAAGCACTCTCAGGCTCTTAACATGGGCATTGGTGTAGGAGGATTTGAGTCAGACCAGGATTTCTAAATTTCTGATTGCTGGATATCAGTGTGGCATGGAAAGGCATTCAGTGTCTTGGCTTTGTTTCTTCATTAGGGAATAGCATTTGAACTTAAAGGTAATATCAGCAGGAAACTGGATGCTGTGAAATTGGTCTCCTTTTATAGAGTAGACAAAGGCCTTTGGTTAAAAGAGAACAACTACAGACTGGAGAATGGGCTGGCTGAGGAGTATGATAACTTGCAAGGAGCTGTGCCATTGGTTCTCCTCTTCACAAGCTATGCTGCCAATCCTTCATTTTGCACCTCTCCCTTTTTGTTCATTCCAGTTGTCTAATCTCCCCCTTCCTCGGTGTCTTGAGTCAAGCCCGTCAATTCCCTCCTGCAGCCTTTTGTGTTCATTGATCGGGTGCTGTCATCTCCTCCACTATCCCCATCTGCAGCCGAGCCCTCAGAACCTGCCTCTCCACCCTCCCGCTCCACGAACCCCTCGCTGCCCCTTACCCTGGGCTGTCGGCATAATGAGGGCTTGATTTCAATACTTCCCCTCATTTCTCTGTTCACTGCTCTGCAGGTTAATGCAGATTCCAAACTTCAACAAGCAGCTGTTAAACATGTCATTAACACTGCTTCGGCTGCAAATGAAACTCTGCTATTGGGATTATTCCGGGAGCTATAGTTTTGTGATGAGCTTTGTCAATCACAGCTGACCTGCTGTGTACAGAATGAAACTCAGATTATCTTCTTTCTTCCTCAGACTCTTGTCATTTTTTTCACAAAGAATTACTATTCTACTCCCCGAAAGATTGATTACTTGCACAAATAAGAGAGTCTGAGACATTAATACAAAATTCACAGGCTTTTCTTTATCTCAAACCTGCAACTCCCTCTACATTTCCTCCTGGTAATTATATTAGAATTGTGTACACTAGGAATTGCCATCTGATTATTATGAAACTAGTTTTGTCATGACAAAAATGAGCTTAAGTCTTGTTTTTTTGGAAAATGATCAGTACAGTGCACTGGATGAGAGAGAAGGAGATTAAATCCAACTTGCTTTCATCCATGAATGCTTTCATCTCTTTTTCAAACACAGGAAATGATTACCACTGCTATAAGCTGCAGTTCATATGAGTGAAAAAGGATAAGAAAATATTGAAAATTCTGTAACCAACAGTAGGACATAATATAGGTCCCTGGTACCCACTGAGAGACATGTACTTTATTTTTCTATTCTGTCAATGTCAAGGGTTTCACGTTTTAAGAGTTTCCTTCTACTGAGGTGTCACTAGGTACTGGAGAATATGTTAATTAATTTGCCATTTCTTCAGGTTCGGATTTTCTTTTATTCTAAGACAGTAAAATATTTTTAAAAATTTCACTCAGATAGCCTGTCCTCATCAGTCACTTAATGATCCTTCCTCTTGTTTCTTCCAATAATTCTAGAATTGTTGAATATCTCATACCTGAGTCCAAGCTGTCCTTTTTTTTTCATAGTTTTTGGAGAATATTTGAAATTAGGAAACATTTAACATTGGTCTGTGAGCCTGACTTCAGTTCTTTCATGTCCTATTTTAATACATATATCTAAGTACTGGTTTGATTTGGTTTTAATTTCAAAGTTGAGGAAATTGCTTGACCTCTTGGACAGCATTTTGTCTTTTACTGAAGCATCAATCCCAATGAACTCTGTCTCCCAAGATATAAAACTAAATATTTGGAATCAGATGCCCCTTTGGGCAGGGGATGTATTTAAATTTGAGCTCACCTCCTCCAATACTGCAGTCCAGTAAACAAAACCATTTCAAGTTTCATTGCCTTTGCCCAACAGATTTCCCTTTACAAGCCCTGTTGAGCTTCTGTTGAAAAATATCTCTTGGTATTATTTCCTTCAAATCTCTGTTTAAAACATTTGAGTTTATTAAATGGTGTATTCAAGTCAGTAAGAAATTCAAACTCTCCTTGGCACCTAAGCCAGGGAGCTGCTAAATGTAAGGACATGTTCAAAGTCAGATCATCACTTCATGAATCATGATCACACCCAGAAAAAGTGAAAAAAAGACTGAGAGGAGAGAGAACGTGTTTCAGAGAGAGAGGAAAGGAGCCAGCAAGAAAGCAGCAAGCACAGGGTCTGAATCAAAGGGAGAGACCAGGATGATGAAAAGCAAAGAGCTGGTGAAATCTGGGTACCTCTTCACTCTGGGAACTGGAACCTGAACTGCTAATTTTCTTCTCTTTTAACCCTTCTGTCTAGAAGAGAAAGAAAGGAGGAGGATGTGAAGTGTGGAGTGAGTGACAAAATGCTCACCAAACAAAACCCCACAATTATTAGTAATTGAATATTTCATATTTTGAGTCATTCAAGCTCTGTGAGCCCCAAATAGCACTTTTAAGTATTCAATTTTTTTCTCCATTGACTTTAATTAAGTTTGCCCCAGGCTGGCAATCCTGATGAACGTGGAAAAGATTTTTTATAAAGGAGTAAGCTTTCTACCAGTGAAGACTTTTTCTTTCTGAAATCATCCAGCTGTTATTTAAACTCAAACTCTTATTATGTCATCAGGTACAATCTTAGAAGTATAAAATACAGATACATTAAACTACTGCACCATAAATATTTTCCACTTGGTGACTGTGAAAATTACCATATTATTTCCTGATTTAGATATGCCTGGTGAAACCTAGTATTAGTGATAAGTGACTGTATGTATGGTAACTTCTGCATAGGGACTAGAATGAAATGCTTTAATGATAGGATTCACATACATATCTGCATTAATGCACCCAGTCTCACATTTTCTTCTTCTCTGTCATTTAACCAGTACTACAGCCTTAACAGCAAAATATCCAAAATGACCATAGGGTAAGACCATTTGGAAGCAAGTTTTCCCCATTATCAGTGACATTCTTTTGCTGGCATGCAGTGAATTTATTGTGTCCTCCAACTGTTGGACTCACTGACTAAACTGCTCTTGAAGGCAATGCACTCCTGCCACAGAAGCCACACAAATCCGTGCTGACTGCATTTATCACCCTATCTGTCACTGAAATACAGCCAGTTTGGTAAGTGTGATCTTTCCCCTGAGATGTTAGATATTCCAGTGTTAAAGCATGGCCTTAGAGCACACAGGGGTCTTACAGAAGCAGTGACACAGATATATTGATAAAGAACTTCATTTCAGCAAGTTGGATTTACTGTCTGGGTTCTTTCTCAATACTACTTGTTGTAACTGTTGACTTCAGTCTAGCTATACTGATTTATACTGGTGGTGAGCTAAGATTTAAAAAGCACAATGATCTGGAGTTGCTAAAAAAACTACAGTTATGACAGAGTGAGACATCAAGGGGAAATAGTCGCTGCAGTCACGCAAAGCTCGGTGTAGACACCAAGGGCAGGCTGTCATGTGGTTGCTGAGTGCCAAGCCCAGTGCTTGTTAAGGAAATAGGTGGAATATCTTTGGAGGTCCTAGATACCCCAAGCTCCCCATGAGATCAATAGTAGTGGTGTAGAGGTATATGTTAGATATTGAGCCTTTGGGTGATTGAGAAATTCCAGGGACAGTGCAATGTGATGAGGGCTTCAAAGGTGGTACTGGTGACAGCTTATCCTGGTGACTGTCCTGTAATGAACAGGTAAGCCTCAGCATCTTGCAGCACAGAAGGCTTGCTATGAAGACTGTTTTTTCCTCACAGCCTCCAAAATTATTCTTGTTTTACCTAGTTTTTTGTTGAGATAGTTCAGGAAACAGAATATTCTAGGCTGCTCCTGAGATGCTTGAACATTACATTAGAGCTAATCTGAATAATGTTGCCCCTCTACTCTTTTCCACTTCAGTCCATCTGCTGCAAAGCTTCAGCTCTTTCCAGTTAAATGGCATGGCATGTCAGCAATCCCTTCCTCTGGAGATCAACATCAAACCAAAATCTCTTCATTTGTGACCATATGGAATAGCTTCCTCGTGGGCTTCTGAGACTATGCATGTTTTCTATCCTTGTACTTACAGAACTGGACTTGCCTTTTCAATCTTTAAGTGACCCTTTTGGCCAGATTTATGCCTGACTATGCTGAGGCACCAACTCACAAAGGAGAAATGCATATTTTCACATAACTTAGCAGGACTATCTGCAATAGTGCCACTTACCAAGAGGATCCTGAATCATCAACTCCTCCAGAAATTGCCAAAGATTTTGCTGCCAGAGCTTTGTTACATTGAGCCAGGCAACCAGTGGTAGGGCATTGGGATTCCAAAATGTGGGCTGCATAGGCTGGCTTAGCAAAAACTGCTTTGTGCACAACCTTATATGAGTGCTTCTCTTGCTGATGTGGGAGTAATCACGGTATAGAGGCTGTGGGGGGGTCTTCTGCTACAAATCCAACTTTGTGCTGCTGCTGCAGTAGTAGGATAGAGTATTAGTAGTACTCAGAAGCAGAATCAACTTTGAGTGGGTGGCTTTGCAGCTTATCCATATAAACTCAATTTCATCACTGTACCAGTCTGAGCTGATATCCATATAGTAGTTAATGCTAACTAATTTTCATAACAGGCACAGTGATCACACCAAGCCCAACATTGGGCTGCCTTGTTTTGGAGGTGTCTGTGCAAGACTGTGGGTATTTTGCTCTGGAGACCTTGAACATGAAATGCCAAAGATGAATATGAAATTTGCATACGAAAATTTCACCTACTGTATCTTTCTGAATGTTTTTTAAAAGACTTTATTCATGGGAATAGGGCTAGTTTCTTTCCTTTGGCCAAAATAGAAGGATTTGGGTGGTCCCAAAGCCTCCCTATCCCTTTTTTTAAGCATTCAGGAGCCTGAAAATTCAATTTTTCATCTTTGCCCACCTCTAAACTTTTGACATTAAGTGGCATAGTCAGCAGCAACACAACTCATCTCATCTCCTGTATACTAGGGGGGAGATCAACATAAGAGTCTGAGTTTCTGTTGAGCAAGCAGAATTTAAATGGCCCTGCCCAGGCTGCAGACAAAAATAGATACAAATACATTCAGTGTGAGAAAAGGTAGAGTTTTTTGCTGTTGCCCCGTGCTGGTTTTGGAATATTTGGAGTTACCCACACTTACAGATCTCATCATACCAAAATTATAAAATGCAAAATTATTTGACTATTTTCTATGTCAAAATACAACATATTAAAAACGAGTCACAGACAATTCTTTTCCTGTAAAGGTTAGGGATTCTCAATGTACATTCAGAGCCATACACACAAGTGCAAATAAGTCAACTACCACAGCTATTTAATCAGGAGCGTTTGTTGATTTGAGCAGAGCCCCTATGCTGTGAAATGAAAAAAGAAAACCAAATTTTCTTGAGCAATCTTGCTGTTCCTGCTTCAGGTGCTAGGCCATTTCACTAAAGCAGCTCAGACGAGAATGTCATTAGTTCCTAAGCCCCAGGTGAATTTGCCACTGTTCCACATGATTAAGCCAGATAATTGTGTGTTGATAGCGAATGTGGTTGGTGAAATACAATTTCTAGGACCTTCCTAAACAAACACAATGTAGAAGTGAGTCAAAGTGCTGTCATTTCAGTCCTTTGTCACAGGCTTTGCACTTGCAGACATCTCTGGTGAGGACTGGCGAATAATTCTGTGGCATGTCACTGTGCTCTTAAAGGTGACCTGGCTCAGAAAGTGGATCATACATCTTTTGGCATGCAGTTTAGGGGAGGGGGGAAAAGGCCTGTCTGATGTACTCATGAGCAGCACAGACTTCTAACATTCGCCCCTTTTAAACTGTGCATGCTGGAGATTGCTTTGTCTTCAAATAACTTTACAATTCCAGACTACTTTCAGAAGTGATTAAAATGCCACACTAATGTGCAATTATATATCCTGAGAAGCTAGTTGCTAAAAACTTTTTAAGAGCTATTTTTAAGTAGTGTTTCCCTACCAGGATGATGCAGACCCGGTAAACAAACTTTGGGACCATATCCTGCCTCTGCTGACTTTCTCTGTGACATTGAGTGGGTAACTAAAGATTTGATTTTTGACCCTGATCTGAGAAGAGGCAGAACCCTATGTGTAAATTATTCTTTTTTTAGATTATAGGTAGATATGCAAAGGCAGTGATAGCTTTAGCAGGCACAGTACTGCCTTTTTGCTCTGTTGGCAAGTTGTTTCTGCCCTGATGCTGTCCTGTCACAAACATACACGGTGAAACTCAGCTGGGGACTGACTTGGCTGAAATACATGTTCCTTTGCTCCCAAAGAAAGGTATTTTTTCAGCATATTTAGGTCTCTGATACTGTCTACCACATAACTCACCAACATTTGTGCAAGACATAGAGTTTGGAACAAATATGCGTAGGACCTTGGAAAGGGAGAAGGGGAAAGCAAGAGGTTTAATTACATTTGCACTGCTGCCAAAAAGTGGTTGTGATTTTGCTTGTAAAAAAGAGTGGCTCATACTCAAACTAGCATTGTGGGGATTATATATTGTAGTAGCATCCTCTGATAGCTTTAGATGAAAGTGACAGTAGAGATGGAGAGCATTAGTGGACTGATTGTACACACTTACTCCTGGTTGCAAGAAGTGCAAAGTGAGTAACTCTTAACAAAGGAATCCATTTTTACAAAAGGAAACAAAACAGAAAGAAAGGCACATAAGAGAAGCTGATATTTTTGTTTTACGTATGTACCTTCTGTATCTTGCAGTGCCAGGAAATTCTGTCCTTTGATTTTTAAACCACCTTTTTTTTCTACTTATGTTTATTTGAAGCTGGGAAAGGTGGGATTGTTTCTGAGTCAAAGTGGTGCCTCCAAAACACACTGTAAGTGTGTGTTTGTCCTGGAGATGCATGTTATTAGTCCACCAGACTTTTCACAGCAGCCTTTAAAACAAATATCAAGTTAAAACTTGTGTGCATGCATGGATGAATGTGTGTATTTTTGTGTGTGTGTGCAGACTTGTGTCTGTATCTCACCTAGAAATCTGTGTTTGTCAGCCGAAAGAAGGGAAGGGAAAAGACTGGAGGTGCAGGAAAAGAAGGCAGCTCCTTGCCTTTTTGAATACTGTAGAAATATTTATCAGATTATTATCTTTAGCTCTCTCATTTCATTCAATAAGCAGGCATGTATTATGTACAACCAGAATCCTGTGGTATTACCCGGCAGTCCTGGTGCCAGATGAGGAAAGGAGTTTTGCCTTGTGATTTATGAAGCCATTAGATGTTGGTTGTTTATCTGTGTAAGCTAAACATTTCCACTGTGCATTCCTCATTCCTGTGTCTGTCTTCCCCATCCCTTTCCCTACAAACTCACTTTCTTAAATCACACTTATCACGTGTCTCTCAAGACACTGAAAGAAGAGTCCCTTGAAAGACCATTTCAGCTTCATTTCATGACCTGGATGAGGTCTCTGGGTAGTATGACTGCTGTTTTATTTCCTGAAAGTATTTTTCACCAAAAGCCAAAGCACTGTCTGAGAAAGCTGTTCTCACCTGCCTTCTGGGTAGTTTATTAATATTCAAAGGCAAGAGAAGAAGCCAGAACGTGTGTACTTTTAGCAAGCAGGTATGGCTTTATCTACAATAAGACAAACTGATCACATTGACAGTATGGCAAGCTGGTTTAAAGCATGTGCTTTCAATTAATTTTAATTAGATTGGAGTAAAAGGAAATTTTAATTTTGATGTAATTAGTGGAAACTTTGTTCATTGTATTTTAACTATGTTCTCTGATTCAGGACAAATTAGATTTGGGGAAAAACATTATTGTATAAGTTTTGAGCAAAGGTGCTCAGAACTGCCACAGGGATTGATAAGCTCTATAAAACCTAGGCAAACTATATTACGCAGCAAGCTGAGTATACATTTAATTAATTTTGGTGAAAAAAATGGAAAAATAAATTTTTAGTTTTACCCTGATCTAAATTTTGTGAATATTCCTCCTGCTGAGGAGAAAAAAAATCTTGCTAACGCCAAGTCTTTTTAAAGACAACTTTTCAGTTGGAAAGATTTTGGACTGTAAGTATAGTCATCAGTGTCAAAAGACAAATGAATTTCTGATTCTTCACAAATTGCTACTAATAATTCTCAAGGGAACAAGACAGCCATAGATCCAAATGGCCAGAGTAGAGTCCTTAAAGCAACTCCAAACAATATTAAAAAAAGAACAGGGAGAAGGAAAAAATACTCATTGTCTACACTCCTGTCAGAACTGCCCTAATGGCATCACAATGTGCATTTTAGAAAAAGCAAAGGCTGATTTTAACAATTTCAAATAATTGCCTGAAAATAGCCTTGATCTCTCCTTAAACTGCTAAATCTTTTTAATGCTTCTCAAAAAAAGAAAAAAAGACTCCAAATGGTTTAATGGTTTTGAACAGCTTTGACAAATGTGAAACTTACCTCTCTGCTTGTGATATTTCCAGAAATAGTGCTATTAAGTTGATTTGTACGTGGACACAGATCATTAGCAAATTAGACCCTTTATGTTACAAAGGTTCTAGTCAGTGTTAACTGTTACGGGGAAAACCATGTTCTAAACAGGCTTGTAGAATATAAACCTTGAGTTTGATAAAATGAAGCATTGATCTCTCTTACCCTTAATATTCAATGTCATGGACATTGCATGTCAGAAACTATGTTGGTCACTGACACAAACTTGCCTTTTGCTTATGCCTGAAGGCAGTTAACATCCGTGTGCTGAGCACTCTTCTGACACCTCCTGCAGCAGAGAGGATTTTTCCATCTATCACTGACAGTCTTTTCCGCTTATTGGAGATGATCGTATTCCTTGAATTCACATGGGAACCAGCCACAGGACCGTCCACAGCTATGATACACAAGCCCACAGATCTGGTCCCTGGACACCATTCAGTGCAGCCATCTACTCCTCTTACTTCTTGCCTTTATTTTAGTGAGACAGTTTTAACTTTGGGCACTCAGAAACCTACTTTTCCCCTTCTGTGTCTCTTTCTGAATTCCCAGAAGACAGGCTATTTTTATGCCCATCTGTATCTAGGGACCAGAGAATAACACAGTCCACAGCTGCCCTGTCATTCTTCTTTATTTCTGTTTAATTAGTGGCTGCCTTTTACTTTTTCTGTTAAAGAAAAACAATCATTTGGCTTTCATAATATTTCAACAGTGTTCCATACCAAAGACTAATGTCACAATTTCTTGAATATAAACTAAATGAGCTAAAGCCACAGCTCTAGTCCGCTACCCTTTTGTCTAGCAGATTCAGACAGATGGTATCAACCAGTTGGAACACTCGTAGTTATAAGCCATTAAGATGATCAGTGGGTCAGAGCCTTAAAAAATAGGTAAGTACGTATTTGCTTATAAAATGAGTTTCTAACTACTGAACAGTATAATTTAGTAAAATGGAGGCAAACCAATTTCTGTTATGAAACTCTTGGAATACCAATTTCGGACTCTGGTGATCAGAACTATTCATTTTCAGTTAGCTTTATTGTAAATTGAGAGAATTAGTAGAGAATGCCTTCCTTTCATTTACAGTAGGATATTTCTCAGACATCTGGATAACTAGAGTTCAATTTTTAAAAGCACGTTCCAAAACTTTCACAGATTTCAAGAGGTTTTGATAGCATCTTTGAATGCCCATCCCCACTGCAGGTTTTCTTGGGTTCAAGTGAAAAGGAGAAAGAAGAGACTCTTACAGGAAAAAAGTAATTTTGTTAAGATGTACTTTCCTCTAGATTTGTATTTTAATTCAAGTTCTTCAGGACAAAGACTATCTTTTCTTATCTGTCTGCAATGCACGTGCAAACAATGAAGTCCTGTGCTTGATGGGGTATCCAGCTTCTGTTATAAGGCAAATAATGAATCCTACTTGGTTTAGATTTCTAACACATCTTGACTTTCTTGTTGTTGCCTGTTAAACTGCAGGACCCTTGAGGCAAGGGTTGACTTTTTGACAGATAACATGATGTATGCTGTTGGAGATTAATTAGGAAAAGAAACCCAAAATGTAACAAACCCTTCCATAGCAAAGAAACAATTCTAAGGAAAATTTTGCTGTGGTTTTAAACGCTATATGATATTACCAGTATTAACAGCTTTATTATAGCCTTGTATTAACAAGTTTTAGTACTGTATATTAGTAGCAGCTGGCTCTGCATTAATTATCTACTGTTTTAAATGTGACAACAAAATGTATTTATAGTGGTCAGAAAACTTGTCATTATCTTAGCTAACTTTATCTCAGTCAAAAAACTCACAGTATTTTAATCTCTAATGATAAAATGGCACCAGTCATCTGTATAACTACTCAGTAATGTACATTATTTTACCCCAATGGAGTCCAGAGTATCTTTATGAATGACCACTGTACAGATACGTGTAATTCAGTATAATATTTAACAATTACGTCAATGCCTTTAGAAGTCTGGAGGAGTGTGTCTTTCTTGGGATTGGATCAACACAATCCAAAACCATTTGTCTCGTTCGACTAAGCTAAGTATTTGGTATCAGCTCTATTTGACATTTTTCTGTGCTGCTCTGCAGTGCTGTTGTGCCTAACAGCCTGATGACCAAGATCCATATGGGACCATCTCTTCAGTGGATCACACTTCACAAGATGCAACTGGATGTCTTACCTGGGGATTCACATGATGGGTGATGTGCAGCTTGTGGCACACTTAGAAAATCCGTCCACAGCAAAAAATTAATAATGCAAAGCATCTAATCTCCAGCTTTTGTGAGGTATCAAGATCATGTCAGGGAGACATACATTGGTACTGAACAGAGCTAAAATGAAATGCTTTGGTTTCATTCAGAAAATGTTATACTGTATTGCAGTTTTGTTATAGTCAGCATTTCCTTTAGATCAGAAATACTAAAGTGGCATGTTTTGACATTTCTGAACTTTGTGATTTTCAGAAGTTTCAGTAGTCAATGTTTAACTTTCTGTTCCAAATTGGGATGAAAGCAAATATGAAGACAGTGAAATTTTCAGTGGGACTGAAAACACATGTTCTTTCAGCCCTAGCTGTATCCTTGTTCCACATAAAAGAGTTTCAGATATTTGCCAGGGATACTGAATTTTTACTAGTTTTACTTTATTTCCTGACAATATAAAACAGAGGGGATGCAACATTTGTACAACTGTAATAGGTGACTTTGTTTATTAGCTGGCCTTCTCAGAAGTGGAAATTTAAGCATGAGAAAATTAAAATTCAGCATATGTTTGAGTTTTTCTGGAGATGTATAAACTTGAGCCTTTCTTCTTGCAATGATTTTGTCTCCTTTTCCTCAGGGGATTCAGTGTTTCTGTCTGCTGCATCCCTGTCCCTGCACGCTCCTTAAGCAGAAAAAAGGGAGTGGAAGACGACACTTCTGTTGGGAATATCTGTGCCATGTGGGGATATACCAGCTGCAGGCCTCTTTTTTGACAACATCCTTGGGAAAGGTTCAGGCACAGGGATTCCTGCAGAGACTCAGGCCAATTGAAAATCACTTTCTGATAAGTTTTTAGGATTTCTGTCATGCTAAGGTGAAGTGTATAATCTGGTCTTCAGTGTCTTCTACCAACATGGCAAGGTGGATATTGGTAAAGAGAGGAGATAAATGTCTCTCCAGCATCTTAAGTGAACAGCAAAGGAAATTAACCCATTGTGGCCTATCTGGCGTGTCCCATCCATGTACACAAAGAGGCATGTTTGCAAACAGTCAAGGTGTTGCTCTGAATGAGAGTGAACTTCTCATGCCTGACTAAAAGGTTGGAAAGTTTATCTTGCTCCTGTAGGAAGAAAGGTGAGAGCAATGTGTTTGATTCCAGTGAGCTATTGTCTATAACATCCACCATATCCTGACACCATGACACTGATGAAACTGCATCACATCTCCAACCCCCACCATTCCTAAGATTTCAAGATACACTCTGGTATTTATCTCACATGCAGTACAGAGTGTCAAAGTGCCAAGGCATGTACAACAACGTGCAGTGATTGACAGTGTGCTGGGCCAACCTGTATGATTTGCTCCCCTCATTTATCCCTGGAGCTTCACTGTTTGGGAGCATTTCAGATTCCACTGCAGCAGGCAGGGAGAATTTCCTTCTCCAGCGGGGATGCTCCCTTACCTGTTGTCTTGGGGTGACTTTGGTGTGTATCCCATATCATCTTGATATGAATCCTGTGTCTGTCTGTGTCTTTAAATTTGGGTGCGAGAGAAAAAAAGCCAGATGAACTTTTTCAAAGCAGTTCTGAGCTTCAAGGACTTTTTTAGTATTTAGCATTATTATTCTTTTTCTGTGCGTTTGTTAAATAAACAGTTTTTTCTCTTTCACTTTCCTCCGAGAAAGAGTCATTTCTTTCCCGAACCTGGTGGGGGAGGGGCGGCTGTAACTCACTTTATATCAGAGGATATTTTCCTCCAAAATTTGGCCCAAACTACCACACCTGTCTTGGTCTTTGTCATCTCTCCATTATGACAGGTGGAATTCCTACGTACTGGCATCTCTCAAGCTGTAATAATTAGGGATGAGTCAAACAGTCCAAGGGATAAGCCAGATAAAACAGGACAGAGCTGCTCAGATGATGAAATGCCTTTACCTTTGAAAGGCTGGAAGGCTACTTTCTGAAGAGAACAGGTGCTTCTTAAACAGCCTTAAGCTGTGTTGGTCCTGTGATGTATGAGTGCTTTCTGTATCAGTGGCCTTGTACCTCCGTGGTGAAGCTGAGGATGCTGGGGGAAAGCACTGCAATCCAGACAACATGCACATACATGGCCGAGAATGCACTTCAGGCACCCAGTGCCTTTTTTATGTTTTCCTTTATTATTATTATTTTTAAAATACATAGATATGTTCATGACCAACACTTACAGACCAGCTCAGGGTGCAGTCAGCTTGGGGAGGGAGCTTCCCACACAAGCCATCACATGTGCTCATCTCCCGGATCTGTGTTCAGTGAAGAGCGCTGGTGGCCTGAACACTTTAATGCATCTTCTTGGTGGTGCTATTTCGAGCTGCTGTGGTCCTCCTAGCACATACCTCACATTTCCCATAAACCAGGTGCTAAATTTTTACAAATGCCATGTCCTTGCTGCAGAAGCTGAACAGGCAAGTGTTGCAGTTGCAGAAATTCCCCTGCTATGACCCCTCCCATAGGACCTGAGCAGCTTGCTTTGCTCTTTAAATAGCTGGGAGGTTCACCACACAAGCCAGTGGCATGCAGCTGTTGCAGGCTGCCCATTTTTATTTTATTTTATGTTATATTATTTACGTAGATTTTAAGTGTCAAAGGGCTCTCCCCAGGTGTAAAACATGGGTATAGCCAAACCTCAGTTTTGTTTGGAAAGTAGTTTTTAATACCCAGCTGGAGTGTGGGTGAAGGTGAAAGTTGTCAGGCTGTGAAAAATGGAATTGGTGTTGGCTGACCTGAAATAGGCCGTAAAGTTCTATTCCTCACAAAGGCAAGATATATTATTGCTGTAACGCCATTATTCCGCTCCATCACTTTTAAACCTTGTTCCCATTATCTGCAAGTTAAATATAACCCTATGTAAAAACAGGAAGGACAGCGCTAAGTTGTCCAGCTTAACAGCACACACTTAAAACATAATAGAGCACTTGTTACTGTATTTTATGGAACGGAAACTCCAAATGTAAAGATGTATTAAGGAAATATCTCAAAGTTATTAGGGAAGGATATTTACAATTACAGATTGCTTTATATTATGCTTTTATGAACATCTCAGGAAATGAAATAGCCCTCAGCTGTAGAGAGTGAAGAGGGAGGTAATTTTCCTTAATACGGGTGATAAAATTAATCTGATTGAAATCGCTAGCGATTATTTCGCAGAATACTGAGTGGCAGTACAATCACTTACACTCTTTTATATTTTTTTAGTCAAAGCTCGTGTAGATGAAAGCTAATTACAAAGTAGTGATGTGAAGCGCTAAGGAAATAGTTTGTATAGCATAGAACAGGCACAGCTAATTGGGGTTTGTGATTACACAGATTGTTGTTAGGGAGAATTAACTACCAGCAGTCTCTCCTGCAAAGCTTCTCATCAAGGGAAAGTAAAAATAGACACTGGATCTGTTATTTATCTAATTATGCTATGAATATTTTCACAAGCATGTTACACACTCTCAAATGGTTTGTTGTTCAAAAACTTTCAGTCTCATGTTGCTTCTGATCAAAGTATCAATATGAAGTTTCTGACATTTGATTTTTTCCCCCTTAATATTACACACCCATGACAGTCCTCCCACGAAATTATTCCTGGGAACTGAATGGCATAATTTTAGGCATTTATACCTAATGCTGTGGCAGCTGAAATGCATCAAAATGATTGTTAGAAAGGTAACTGGACAGAGAAGATTGCAGTGAGTGACCGAAGTGAGAAAAGCCAACACAGGCTTTAAATAGCACTGAGAAATATTCCCTTAGCTGTTATCATTTGAATCATTGTACAAGCCTATCAAACAATTATAACCTTGCAAATATGCAAAAAAGCAGGCCTTTGTTTTATACTGCTCTATTCAGAACAGGAAGGGGTGAATGGAGGAGATGTTCCATATGGAGACCGTGATCTTGTAAACTAATCTGCATGGGAGACTCCTTATGCTGCATGGAGCCTCACTGAAATCATTAGGACTCTGTGTGGTGCAGTGTGTAATCAGACTGATAATAGATGCTCATTGAATTTGTTAAATGTTTTGCTTTGCTTTGTTACTGCCTTTTACTTGTTGACCTGGAGGAGCTTGCTGAGATTGAAAACTGTCATGTGATGGAATTTCAGAGAAATCCATAAAAGCCAATACTGAAGGCATCTTAGAGTCCTAATTTCTGGTGGATTATCGAATTAATGGCTATTACTTAACGACAGATTCAGCAAATGTTGGTCATCGACAGAATGTCTGCAAGTATTTTGGAGGAAGGCCTCTCAAGATCTTAGCGGAATGCTGTAAAACTCGATTAGTAATCCTAGCACAAATGTTTGTCAGTCTCCACAGAAGTTCTCAGGGATGGGGAAAGCAATCATAAAATGCTTAGGCAGTTGCATTCAAGGAAATTAGCAAGCATTAATGTCACTGCTGAAAGGAGCACCACACCTTCCTGTGAGCATCGCTTCCTGGAATTACTGCCTCTTGGTGGAAGCCTCAGATACTCCTATCTCCATACATATCTTCCTGTACCATCCCTGAAAGAACTACTTGAATGGCACCCAGCTGCATTCTGCACAGGGGCTCGGTGCTCAGTATTTGTAAGACATCTTAGGAGAAAACTGCGGCAGAGAAGTATTTTCCATCTGCATAATCTTAATTTTCTGTATTATACAGAACATACAGGATTTCAGACTCTGTTTAGAAGCCTGAAGATGAATGGGTAATTCATGGCAGTTTAATAATTCATACACAAAATGAAAGCAAAAAAGTGTCAGAAGGAGCTTTCTGACTTCGGGTGGTCAATTTAAGACACTTGGGTTTGGATTTGCTTTGTGAAAATTCTGAGTTCCCACAATCTCCTCTCAGAATTAAAACTGAAATGCCCCGAGTCAGAGGACCATTCTAGCATAAGCTCATATGTTTTTATTTTGCTCTCCTTTCTTCTAATTTTTTTTCTGAAAAATCCTCAGGCAACAGCTTGCTAAACTGTAAGTTTTCCTACAATCCAGCATTTTCTAAACTTATTTGAACTAATAGCACTGAAGACTTGTGTCAATGCTCCAAAAATTATTCCTGCTGTGGAAATGGCCCTACACCCAGAGATACTTCCAGCTGGCTGGATGTCATGGTGGGAGACAGAGCCCATATCCTACTGTAGGCTCCAGGAATGGGCTATGATCAAGGTTCCTGTGTGTTTAGGACCACATGACTTGGGACTGCCCAGCCACCAGCCCTCACTGACAAGTCTCACCCTCACCACAGCCTTACTGACTGTGCTTCTGTGGAACAGAGTGGGAAAATCTCAGGACAGGTGGTTTATTCTACCTCCATGTAAATAAATAAAAGAAATTTGAGATGTAGCAAAGCTTATTAACCAGCAGTACAAAATGTAGTACTTAATTTTCACAGAAAACAATAGAAATACCAAAATCATTGTAAAGGGAAAGTTGAAATATTTTACAACTCTTTAACAACCTGAAGGGTATTATACTTTTAAATAAAAATGTTGGCAAGCAACTGCATCTACAGAACCAGAGTAAAATTTTCCCAGAGAAGGTTTTTTCCCTGTATAGTCAACTTAGGACAAGCTGTGTTTGATTTTCCAACATGCTGAATTTCTGCAGCTTTTACTGACTTTACACTGAGATGCCCAAAATCAAAGCAATAAATACAGCATTAAGTGCCTGTAGTAATGCTGGTTCCCCAGCCCTCGCACTTCCCCATCCCTTTTGAGAAGAAGAACTGCTGTCCTAGTAGAGAACCCTTGGGAGGGAGACTGGATACCCGCACTTTGTAACTGCACCCTTCCTTTAAATCTGAAGTACAGCTTCCTTTTGAATTCCCTGCCTGGGTCCTGCACGGAGGGAAGAAGTGTAAGGTGTGTCACAGCCTAAGTAGACCATGTCACATACAGTACTGTTGGGGACTATAGCCTACAGCTCCCATCCCTAAAAAGCCCTAAATTGCACAGATACTGAAAAAAGACAGCTTAGCCTCTCCTGAGTCAGTGTATCTGTAGCTTCTGCCTCAACCCTCTGAAATGTTGTCCCTTTCTGATGGGGCTCATGTAGTGAGTTTTAGTTACCATTTTAATTAAAGCCACCTTATCATGAAGAAGGACTGCAAACAAAAATATCCAACAGGTGAAGTGAAGCCTCATGTGAATCACCCAGTGCTAGGGCAGAAACCCAGCAGGGCCTCACAGCTGGTGTCTTTTTCTCTTCCTGTGGTACTGCCGGCGCTCCTCTGAGCTCCAGGTGTTATTTCCCAGATATGCTATATGCCTGTAGTATAAGGAGATGGCATTTTAGAGTCCTCTGCAATGGGGATAGGAATAGGAAGAGGAGAAGGTATACAGAAGAGGAAACCTTATCCACCAGTTGGTTTAATTGACATTTGGAAAAGTATCAAGAACAGAGTTACAGCAGATAAAACTGCTCATGGTAGGCATAATATAAAAGGCTCTCATTTTTCATCTGAGTACACAGAGGACATGCTGGATCAGATAAGTTGTCCACCTTCTTCAGTAAAGCTTTTATAAAATTGGCTAGCTTCAGATGAGCCTGCCAGAAACTTTGCAGTAGGTTGTTATAGAGACTACTTATCCCCAGGGAAAAATTCTTCTTAATGCACAGATTGTTTTATGCCCTAAAGCGTATGAATTTAGATCCTTTCCTAAATGTCTTGGAATCTTTTTTTGTTTGTGTTTCTGCTCTCCACTACAATAATTGTGGATACCTTGGTTATTGCCCATAGCAGTTTGATATGTGCAGTATAACAATAATGGATCACACACTTGTATGTAAATATTTGCTATTCATTTTATCCAGAAAATTCGTGCAGGTATAATTAAGAATTTTATATATTTTCATACTCTTAATAGTGTGACACTAGCAACACACTGTATTCAGTACATATTAGTATTTTACTGCCATTCTGTATAAGCAGAAAATAAAAATTATGTTGTATGTGTGTATGCAAATGATGGAGGATCTGGATCTGTGCTAAGTAATTTTCTAGTGCTACTCTACTTTGTCCACTCAAGTGACTGGCACTGAAAATTAAATGGCTTTCAATAATAATTCTGT
This sequence comes from Pachycephala philippinensis, assembly GCA_013397055.1. Classification (NCBI taxonomy): domain Eukaryota; kingdom Metazoa; phylum Chordata; class Aves; order Passeriformes; genus Pachycephala; species Pachycephala philippinensis. The sequence continues at coordinate 409,217 of VWZT01013652.1, read as the reverse complement.
AACCTGAAATGGATGCCTACAGGATAATTAGAATATCTTGCACATAAAAAGTAATCATGTGTCCTCCAGTCATGAAGAATACTCCACAGCTGATCGACATCCCTGGGCCTTTAATGCCTATGAGCTGTAATGTTCAGCTGAGAGGTGTAACCATGTCACATTGCTCAGGGACAAATCCTTCCTCAAGCACAAATTTTGGCTTACTGCTCTGTGCAAACTGTGCTGTACCATTTTTTGTGCTTCTGTACTTCATGGCATCAACACCACTGTGCCTTCTCCTTTTCTATCCTGGCAGTCCACCCTCTCTCAGCAGCATCTTGGCTGGGACAAAGTGGGCCTTCCTGTATTTTGGCCACCTGCGTTAAAAGATCTGTCATCGTGAAAGGTCATGTAGTTCATTTTGTGGAGACAGATTTTCTTCCAGCCAACTCAAGTCTTAAGTATTTCAAGGCCTACCTAAATCTACAATTTACAAGATGGCTTTTGGGAAAGGATAAGCCTCATTTCCAGGCCTTAGATCTGGCAGAAAACTGAGCATTCCTACTACCAAAAGCCGCAGCCTCATTAAAATACTACACTGTGCCTGTATCAGGGTATCCTAATTCTCAGTAACACTTACACTTTGGGCTCCAACTGTCCCATCACAGTCATGGGCACTTTCAGTTCAGAGCAAGAGCCAGAAAAATCCAAGTCTTCCCTCAGTCTGCACTTCAGAAATGCCCCAAATGAAACAAAAAGTAACTTAGACTTTATATTTTTAAAGAAGCTCTTTTCTATCAACTAATGGGCCAGAACTCAGTAAATCTAATGAACTGCAATACTGATATTAATTGCCATTATTCTTGTCTTACAGAGACATTTAATTAGGAGAGTGTATATAGTAAAGACACTGCCAGAGACTTACAATCCACAAAAGATACATGTGAAGGATAAAGGAAAGGAAAAAAAATATTATCTAATCTCATTCATTTTAAGATGAAAACTGAGGCAGAGGACTGAAATACTTGTATTTGAGCCATTGACGTGGACGGTCAGTTTCCACATCCAGTGATACATGCAGAACTCAACATGTGGTACAAAACTGAAGGAGGATCATTGTTTTGGTTTGTTTACATGTGCACTTCAGGATTAACATTTCTCACTGTTCAATACAGATAGTTTCAGAATGACTTTTCTGTCCTATGGAAAATTCTTACTGTTTCAGCTTTGCATGGAGGTAACTGTGAGAACAGCTGAAATATTTTTTTAAAGTGTATTTACATCTCTCCACTGAACAAAATGTCTGCAATGTTGTGTTTCTATAATCCACTTTTGCTCTGTTTTGATTCCCGTGTTGGCTGACCTGTCCCCATACCCAGTTCTCATCTGTCTAGGGTGGCTCAACCTTCCTGCACCAAAAGCCACCCATCCCCAGGCAGTGAAGTCCAAAGGTAAGAACATGAATTGTTTCCTCATGTCCTGGAAGCTTGTTGCAGTTTTACTGTAGCTACTTTACAGATAGCAAGTGAGCCATTATGAGCAGGATAGAAATTGATGCCTATACTTGGAGGATGACAGACTATGTCTTAATGTAGACCTTTTAATGATGCAGAACACTGACTCTACAAACACATGAAGCTCCAATTTATTTACACCTTGGGTTTGTTTATAAAAATCCTTATGAATATTCTTTACAGCAGTACTGCTTTTAGTCCACACATATAAATTATCTACTAACTAGCATGCACCTACAGTCACCCACCCCATCAGTGGGATTTACGTTAGTGAATGAGAAATATTACAAATTGCATCCCCCGATAGTTTGTGTTCACAATGGGCTCAGTCCTGAGGCTTTGCTGTGATGCTTCCAATACAATAATATTCAGTAAAGAGAAAGGGAAAAAGCTGTCAGTGTCTTGTGGGAGTTTTTCTTCAATTCTTTGCCTGTGGTGCATTTTGCTTGAACATTGCTATAGTAAGTTTTATCTACATGTTTATCTAGCTGTCTACACCAGAGGATATATTGACCAGGATATTATTCCCAACATACATCTAGCTTTGTCCCGGCTCTTAAATCTTCATTGTTACCTAATCCCTTGACAAGCTCTACAGTGTTCAGCTCCTGAGCGCCTCAGTACTACAGTACACATCAGATTTGCATACAGCTAAATCACCCCATGGAAAATTCCCTTGGTGCACATTTTCTACTTGAACTGGTGATTAAGTGCCTCTATCTACTACAATTTGAAAAGCATCAGCATGTTTCTGAGTGCATATTTTGGCTCGTTGAAGAAATAATTTAGTTTACATGGGAAATACAAAAAAAAAAAAACAACAAAAAACCAAACAACTCACCAAACCCCAAAATGTTATTGTTTTTTCCATTTCAAAGTTCCCCATGCTGATTTTTTTCCCTGGCATAAAATCGTGCAAAGCCATCCATTTCAATGTCAACAAGACTAATAAAAAAGGATAGATAGGAGATGGGTGCTCCTTCTTTTGGGAAAAATAAAATCCCACACTACAATTAGCAAAAGAATGAAGCAAATATAAGCATTTTTAGTGAAAACTAAACAATTTATCTCTCCTTTTTTCCCCCTGTTATCTGTTTCTGGTTTTCTTGTTGACAACCAGCACATTCAGTAGGAAATCTGTGTCTTGTTAAAAATATCTTCAGAGAAAAAATTTTCAGCAGCCCAAGAGTAGATGTACACATATATACAGAGGTGTAGTATTAGAAATCCACTTATTTAAAATTACAAGCTTCATAGTTAAAAAAAATTTGACCTTTCTGAATGCTAAAACTAAGACTGCATATATAGCCTTAATCTCATTCTCTTGTGTGTTTTCCTAACAGGACAGTCTTACATTCACGTTCACTCTTTGGGCATTGTACCCATTTACTGGAACAAAGTCACAGCAACTGTGGTAGATCCAGTCAGATGGACATTTTCTTTGTCTTGAGGGAATCAGAGACACTGTTCAAAGCTGCTCCTACCCCACTTCCCTTTCTGCTTGATAGCATGGGCAGTGTGGCCACACAAATGGGCACCATCAGGGCTCTGCTCCGGCTGATGGCAGTGGGCAGGTCAGCCAGTGTGGGAATGGCTGTCTTCTGAGATGGAGATACTCATACCTGGCCCAAGGATAAAGAACACCCTAACGTGGTTAGTGTGCTTTTAGTACCTGAGCTAGTACCAGGCATGGCTCTAGGATCAAAGTCTGTACTTACTAAAAAACGATCAGGGACTGTTTTCTGAGAGCAAGTAGATGGCACACTCATGTCTGTTTGGCTGAATTCTCTTCTCCCTGCCTTGCCCTTACTGCCACCCAGAGATTGTCCTTGCTCCAGCCTGTTCCTTAAACAGTACCTGAAAGACTAATATGGACATGTGCCCAAAATGTGCTGAGGAGCATATTAGCAATGAAGCAGCATAGTTGATCATAAGTCTGGTCCCAGCCACTGATTTGTAGCAGAGAGGCAGCAGCTGTGAGCCATGTGGAGTGATGGACAGCTTAGAGGTGGCTTGTTGCTCTCTGACACAAAGCTGTGACCTGTCTTCCATATATTTGGCACATTTCCACGGCTCAGTAGAAAAAACCCAGGATTCTGACAGCAAATGAAAGCAAAGAATGAAGACTTCTGCAATCTTACCCTGGTCTCTACCTTAGAATAATTTGTCTCGTGTTGATCTTTTTTAGGTATGGACCATCTCCAGTCCAGGAAAGTGGAATCAAACTGACTTCCATTTCCTTCTTTTAGGAACCAGAGGATCCAGTATACTAACCTGATCAGCAGGATATTTGATATTGATATATGTAGAAAAAGGTGGTCTCTCTGTTATTTGGATTCCAAAACAATTGCAGATTTTTAAGAAATAACTCAGACTCCACTCAGGAGGCAGCAAGAAGCCTGGGGTTTTGTGTGTAGATATCCATAAAATATTTTCCATTTCCCCCGACATTTTATGCAGCTGTACTTCCCCTTTTGTCTGCCTACCATCCTCTTGAAAAAAATTGGACCTGTTGAGATCAACGAGGTTTTTTAATCAAACAGATTCAAAAGATGATTATGTCTCACAGCCATTTAAATTCTTTATATTTTCAGAAATACTGGCAGCTGAGTAAAAGAGCTTCTTTAACCTCCTGTAAGAGTAAGACAGGTAGAGTTCAGTTCATGCATCCCATTTGGCAGCAGCAGCTTGCAGCTGATCAGCAATGATACACTGTCTAACAGCTTTGCTGTGTCTTGTCTGGTGTTGGAGAGACTGTGAGGGAAAACTGGGTTATTCAAGGCAGAGCCTTAAAGAAGCAAAACACACAAATCTATAGGAAAACTCATTCCATTAGCCTGACTGGTCTTAGCATCAAGTCTAAGCTTTAGGGATGTCTGTCAGGGGACAACTAGGTTATGTTGGACATACCAGCTTCTGGTACATTACTTAATTTCATTATGTCAATTAGCAGCATAAGTGGCTTCATCCTAGATTATGTATTCTAATAGGTTTTCAGGAAACACATATTTTTGATTCCACCAGCTTTAAAGTACTGCCTTGTTGTGCAGGTTTGCAGGGCATGCCTCCAATGCACATAAGTGTTGTGTTAGGTTCAACTATTCTGAAAAGCCCTGTATACAACTGTAAAATTCATTTTTAGACATAGTGCAAATTGAAGCTATAGAAAGAAGTATACTCTAAATACAAATCACTGCTCAGTCTGAATAGAAAGTATTTTCACAGGCTACATACAAAAGAGCAAACATTGCACTTAATGAATGCCAAACTTCTTCAACAATTAAGGATCTTTTTCATTTTACTCAAATCAGCTCTACGCCTGCACATTGTTTAATGCTGTATACATCAACTTAGTCAGAAAAAAATATCTGCTGCATGTTCTCAGTCTCCAACTTGCTCACACAAAATCAATTTGTCCAGGATAAGATTACGTCCTGCTTCTCCAAAAAGGCTATTTTCATGCCAGATTTCCATGTCAAATCTGAAACATTTAAGGTATAGGATTATTTTGAAGACCGAAAAAATGTTTTATATGAGGAAAAACTGGATTTCCTCATGTTCAAAGATGGCACAAAACACATATGCTAGAAAGATGTTTTAAATGCCAAACTCTGCCTACCTGACTCAATTAAAGCTGCAGAAAGGGAGGCTGCTGTCATTTTCTGATTGACATGGATTAATCTGAATTTCCTCAGGTATGTTAGCCCAGGAGCAGCTGAGGCTTACCTTGGTGGCAACAGCTGCAGTCATTTCTTACCTCACTCAGGTGTTGCTTTTGTCAGTGAGAGACAGGGTAGGCACTGCTCCTGACAGCTTTAAACCAGAGTTTCTCCTGGAGTAATTAGCTAAGGAATTATTGTGAATTAAAACCACCTAATTCAGACACTGAAGGATGTGGATGGGAAAGTAGCATAAACCCTGTTTTGACCTCAGCAATGGAAAATTTCAGCCCACACAGAAGCACTTTAACATACAGCAGTGGGGTTGGCTAAAAAGAAACAATTGGGTCTAACGAAAAACCATAACTGACTATTTAGCTGATTTTTCATTAGATATTTTTTATTAGGGTGAAGCCCATCCCAGACAAGTCAGAGGACAGCAGCTCTGAGCTTGGGAGGTTGCAGAGCAGCAGGTCTGGTTAGAAAGATCTTCCCTGCAGCCCAACTCATGGCCACAGGGCACTTGGCTGCTCCAGAGTTTCTGCTTGTGGGGCTGAACCAATGCTGCATTCTGGACATGGGGCTGTTCCCACACCAGCCCTGTTGTTTCTGTAAATGAAAACTGGGATTTACGTAATGTTTAATCCCTTAATGTCTCTCAGTGTGACCAGTACAGGCCAGAATCCAAAATAATCATGATAGAACAGGCACACAAAAGAAAAGTCCCCAGTTAATGATGGGTTATATTTTGCTGGGTTTATATATGCCTGTACAAAACCTATACAAAATACAAACTCCAAGCTCGCCTTTTGGAGGTGCAGTAGACCTATAACATGTAAGCTCATAGCTCTGAGACAGGCCTGTGATTCTTGATCCTTATCTATTGTGAAATGTCCTGTTTGCTGCAGCTAATGATTTGTGGTAGGTAGAACACATGTTCAAATAACATTTTCTGCTTCTGCTAAAGTACTTGTTTATGTAATTTCTGGTTTGGCCTTCATTTCTCTTTTATATGTTCCAGGCAGAACCTGCAGGCAGGCCCCAGACTAAGATCACTCTTGCACATATTAAGAAATGGTGTGTCTGTCAGGGTATTTATAGTCCTGCTCTAAATGAAGTATTTAGGGCTTTGCTTTGGCTCTAGACTCTTATTGCTTATTTTACAATCTGTTGTTGTGTCATATCTATTGTGAATAAAGAGTATCCTTCCGATAATGTATTGTTAATAGCTATGCATTAATGACAATAAACAATAGCTGAAATGATAGTTTTTATCTGTAAATATTCATGCATCAGCAAGCTAGAAATACATTTAATAATTAATATGTGAATGTTTCAAGCAAATGTAAATAATCATACAAGCACACAATGGCAAAACATGAGTATTCTGTGGTGCATGCAGAATATGGATATAAACTATTTTGTTCACAGACTTAATATTTTAAATAACCAGAATTCTGAGTATGTATGCCCACTAACTTTAAGAGACAAGTTGACGAGGATTTCCTTATATACTCTGTGCTACTTAGTATCCAGAAAAGAAGAAAAGAGCAGAAACAACAGATGCCAGCTGCTGAATGTTAGTACTATTCACACTGTTGAATACAGAAGCTTCGTACCAAGAAAATGATTAAGAACAATACTTCTGTAAAATTGAAAACTGTCATATTTTTTTTTTCAAATGAGAAGAAAACAGAGCATAGTGAAAAGAAAGAAAAAAAAAGCATGCCATAGAATTGCTTTTTATTATCAGACCATCTAACCCAGAGTCCCCTTTATTATAAGTCACAGAACAAGTCAGTGCTTCAGAAATAAGTGCATTTTTCTCTGGCTGTGGAATAAAGTATCCTAGCTTATTTTGGTACCCTGCAACCTGGGAGCAACTGTTTCAAGAAATTTGTGGGTCAGGTTGAGCTGGCTTCCTTAGGGTTATGTTTATGGATTTATTACCCTTCTTGAAATTAGCCCTATTAGGTTGGGATCTTCAAAGATTCTTTGGGTTTACTTTTCAGGATGGAGAGCCGATTTTTAAAAGAAAACGATTTCTATCTTAACTACATTTCACAAGTAGGCATGTAAATGAGAGCATAATAGTTTGGAAATGTGTCCTATGGACATTAAGAACTTGGATAAAGTAAGAAGTGCTCTGCATGGAGAGCATGTGGTTTTTTCCTTGCACTGTTTGTTCAGGATTCACATTAAAAAGCAGAATTCTTGGCACAGTAAAGCAGAACATAAACATATCCTTACGCTATCCGTAAATAAAAGAAAATGAAATCCATATCAGATGAATTGATTAGAAAATCGGAAGTTATAGAAAAGCTAAAGTGCAAATAGTGAGCAATTGTACCATTGTCTTCTGCAAACTTGAAATGAGTGAACTCCTCTGAGAAATTAGTCAATTAAGCTATCATGCAGCTAAGTTGTAGTAAAGTAAAAACCCCACTTAAAGAGTACTTGCTTATAACATACGCAGTGAAATACTGTTGTTGCATGTTATTGAAAATTGCACAGCTGAGAAAATACAGAGTTAAAAAGACCCAGCAGCTCCTTAGTTGAAAAAAAAAATCTTCTTTTCTGTTTTACTCAGTAGGGATGTTTGTGTTTAGGATTGCAAGCAATGAATATGCATAATATTTAGCTTTATTCTTGTCATTGTTTACAGTGTATGTTGCCTCTGTGTTGGCAAACCATGTTTCCCACTTGGGACAAAGCACAATGGATAGCACAGAAAGAAGGGAATCAGTCTGAGTTTACCATTATGTTTAGACTGGGAAATCCCATGACCCATTGCTTTTATTTTTGGTTTTTTTGTAACCTCTTTGAGTCTTCTACCAGGCAGCAGATTCAGATAAACAAGGTACAGAATTCGAAGGAAATCCTTGGCTCCTCTTGCACCAAGCTGAAATTGCTAGCTGGGTCTAGAGAATTTTATGAGGATTGAAAGGGAACTTCCTTTGGAAGCTTTCCATCTACTTGTGTATCTGCATGTGTACAGATGCTGGGAGTTCAGGAGCTCTCCAAATATTTGATGGTTCACACACACTAAGACAGCTCTGCTGTGACTCAACCCCCATGAGGCTACAGCTGGAGAGCGAGGTTTCTCTTGTACTGCCCCAAATGCCTACAGTTCAGTAGGATGCAAAATATACACCCAGGTGAGTCGGATAATTCACAGGGGAGAAGAGGTGCTTTGGCACAGTGAAGACTTCTAAGTCACCTCTGAGACTGCTGCAACCTCACCGCAACCTTGCAGGTTGATTTACACCATCTCAGGGGCAATGCAACACCATCTATTGTGCCACCTGTTTCAGAACACTGAGGACTTTAAAAACCACAGAGAGAAAGAGTCAAACTGTGCCCCAGAAAACCAGAAAAAATTGGCAGATCTGGGAGTGACCAACAAAGTAGTTTACTCCAAAGTCACATCGCTAGCCTGTGCAAAGGCAGAGAGACCTTACAGAGTGGCCAAGACAATCCTGCCCACTCGGTTCCACTGTGCAACACACAGTGGCCGTGTTTCCAGCACAGTCCCGCAGAAGCATATTATTGTGCTTACACTATTTAAGTAATAATATTTTGCCTTGCACTCAAAAAAACCTGGGGAATTTGCAGCCAGGTATTTCTAAGATGGATATGTAAAAAATGAGATTGAAAGTCTCTTAGTTTTGATTTAAAAAATGCAGCTTTTTCAAAGCTTTCAGAAAAGGCAATTTCAGTTACAGACATGCAGTCTGAAGAAATGTGCCTGTCTTCTGATGGGATTATGCTACAAGACACCGGTGTTCCTTGCAGCTCACTTATGCACTTTCACACTCACAGTTTCCACAAGCTGGATGTCTGCAACCAAAAGCAAGGAATGAATTCACAATTCCATTCCCTTTAAACAATGACACAATTTTCATAGATAAGGTTTACTTCTTAAGAAATCCTCTAGATCTCCTACTGGAAGATGACCTTGTAAAAGCACATAAATACATTATACAAAAGGGCTGAATTTGTCTCCCTTTTCCTCGCAGAATTCACTGGAAAAATCTGCTGTAATGAGGGTTATAAACTACCATTGCTCAAATCTGCCTTTATAATTTGGTTTATTTAGAACATAGAAATACACATGAAATTTAATCAGCATCTCAAGTCACATTATGTACTCTCTGCTCGACAGGAACTGAGCACATAAATTAGCTGAACTGGGAGCTAGTCCCAGATCCATCCCTACTTGAGTACAACACCTCTTGCTAGGAACTTCCAGCAGGGGAAGCTCTTAGCACATCAGTATCTTCATACTTTAGGCGAGAGCAAAGTTTAGTCAAGACAGAGCTGGGGAAAGGGAGGGGGGGAGAACCGAGGAGGAGGAGGGGGGGGAAGGAATCAAAAAACAATATTGTCATAAATAGTTGTATCTGAAAATTAGAGAAAAAAATATTATTTTGATCAGATGCCTTTGTTGCACCTTAGGAGTTTGAATCATGTATAGACATGGTATGTAAGAGCAGGGAGACTGAGAGTATTTTTGTATGAAACTTTGTGGCTTACAATACTCCTTCTGTGAGGGAATGGCGTCCAGTTTGGGACTGACAGGCAGCCTACAAGCTTTGTGCCAGCACACTAATCCCTTGTCTGTGGGTTACTGAAAACCTTGCATTTTTGTTCCCAGTTCACCTTGGTGAAAAAAACCCCAATTCCACATATGATAAATCCAGTGTCTGCAGAAAGGCAGTCACCTAATTGCACAGTGAAGCAGAAGAAAGCCTTGCAAATGGTATACAATTTTCAAAGTGTTCCAAGCCTTAGGCAAAAGCCTTTCAACTATGTCTAAAACTGAATGATAAAATATGTTGTACAAATTATCTGTGAACAGGAAACATGTGGTAGTGGCAGGGGACTGAAATGTAACACTTGTAAAGAAATGGGAACTGCCAGTCATTTATACCCTTTTACTTTTCTCTCAGTCACAAGTTCCATGATATTTTTTTTCACCATCAGTTGATGTTCAAGTTTATAATAAGACATTTATCAGATCTCACTAGGCCAATTACAGCTTTGTAGCAAAAACAACAAGAAATAATACCCCATATGAAACTAAAGGTTTAGTTTTGTCCCTTTCTTCATACTTTTATAGAATTTCTGTTTTATCATTGCAAGGATGTGTGTGGATGGAATTCTGAAAGAGTTTCAGTACGGCAGAAATGCCTGGGATGCCAGTCATCTGCACATTAGACTAAAGTAATCAAAAGTTGAGAAAACTTTTTAAAGTCCAGTCTATAAAGCAGTATTGAAAAATAGAGTGAGAGGATGAAAAGGGAAATGCGCAATACTGTTCAGCAAGAGTAAAAAACCCCACACCGAAACATCTTCTATTCTGAAAGCTCATTTCTGCTTCCTTGCTCCTAAAGTTCCTGCAGTAATGGTGTATCTTATACCTTCTGTTTTTTAAAGATGTAATCTTTATCACCAATACCAACTACTGTGCACTGTGGTCTTCATTGATGGAATTTTTTATAGATTACCTCCAGAAGAACACTTCAAGGGTGAGGGGTGACAAAACAAAAACTTTTACATTTTCCTTCATGTTACACAACAAAAAGCAAACTGTATTGCCAAGTCTCAAGAAATTTTTTGGCATAAGTTAAACATGAGATTCAAATGTAGTGCTTAAAAATGCCACCTGCAAGCAGCTAGATAAAAAAGACAAAACCACAAAACAACAACAGGATTTTTATCCATGATATTTTTTTAGATAACCAGATATGTTTATACCTTAGGTCTTATAAATATTAGAAATCCATAGAAATATACATAAATACATAAAAAAGTGTGTGAAAGTCCATTGACAAAGGAAAATTCTTAACTGACTTGCTGAAAGACACTCTAACCCTCATTTAAGACTGTATTACTTCTGTGTGCTGCTGTCCTAATTAGACCACATTAGGTGTCCTTGGTTTACTGCAGGGCCAGAACCATTCATGCCCCTTGTGATAACATGGCTGGTGTAATTTGGTGAACTGGTGAACATGCAACGTTAGTGTCTGTCAAATTGATTTCCTGCTGATATTTCCCGTTACGTATATGACACAGGCAACTACTTGAGAAAATAATTAAAATTTTGCTCGTATCTGAGATAAAAAGTCTTTCTTTCAAGATCTGCTAAGAGAAACTTTCAGAGGCAAAAGAATTAAATATTTTGCAGCATTCTGAGAGACTAATGAATTGTGTTGATTTGAAGGTTAACTCATTGGGCTGGGACTCATTAACATAACTAGGCAAACAATAAGGTGGGGTTTTTTTGATTCAGTGATCAAACCCGAGCATTGGGGAAAATCTCAAGCAGATCTTTAAAAACAGTTTTGTAGTTGAAACCAAAGCAAAGCAAAAATTTAAACAAAGAAGTGCGTCACTTCAAGATGGGTTTTTTTACAAATTTGGATTACTTTTCTTGGAAGACTGGAAATTGAATATTTTAAATAGAGAAGGCTAAATTTTATTCTGAACTACTTTATCACTTCTCAAAGAACTATCCCCTTTAAATATAATGCAATTAAATATTTGCAACCCATTTAAATATTTTCCCTCCTGTCCTATTTTCTGGCCATGAATATTTCCTGCTGAGAATTTGAAACTAGATTTACTCCCTGTAACTGTGCCTATACTGCAAACCAGTAAAACCTCCTCAGCCTTGGTCTCAAGTCCAGGGTGGGATCTGCTAGAGATCACAGTGGCTGCTCCCTATGTTGCATGTCTGGATTTACTTTGCATGAAAACCAGGAAAGCATGAAGCAATGATTGAGTCTGTTTGACTTTTGCATTGAAGTAGACCCAGACAGATCTGGGAAGCATTCCTGGCTTCCCCACTATCGCCATAAGTTTTGAAATATTGGGATTTTTGTTTAGCAGATTTATTATTAAGCTAAAAAAACCCACTTGCTGAGTTTTGAAATAAATGTCCAGTTCTATTATGCAATAGCTACATGACTTCTGGTCAGTATCTGTATTTCTGGGCTTAATTTTGCCTATGTGTACAGTGGGAACAATAATAGCTGCTTCCTTTGAACAGGGCTTTGAAATCCTTAGGAAAAAAGTGCCATATAACTGTATTTGACTGTTCCAAATTATTTGCTCTTTTTCTCTTTCTCCTGTTAATCCCCATTTAACTCTAGCTTTTACAAGAACAGGGTAAAATTTCTGCTTTTGAAAACTTTCTACTTCTTCCATTCCCTAGACCTAAGTTCCTAAATTTATGGACAAAAATAAAAATCCATTGAAGATCAGCAGATAGAAAAATATAACTTTTAGCTTAGGAAATGGGTAAGCAGTTGAGTGCTGCAGTCTAGAAGAATGTTTGGACCTCTTTTGTGATGCTCACCCTGCTCTGGCACTCTTCCCTCAGCACCTGATACTGTCTGCTCCTTTTCTTTGTAAGGGTTCAGAAAGAGTGTATCGACCCACTCTATCAGGGACTGGAAACATTGTGTAGATGTCCTCAATTAAATTTCGTTCCCAACTACTCAAATGGGTCACCTCTTTCCATCCAGGGAAGTCCTTTCCTATTATTTCCAGCGGAAGCCACTCTGGCAAAGAAGCAGCATTCCCAGAAGATGCTGGAATCTGGCCTCCGCTGTTCTGCTGGAGTGCTAGGCCTCTGAAAGCATGCTCCAGGCGTCCTTTAAACAATCCATATGCATGGTGATGCTCTTCTGCTCCAGTTGCTCAGTGAACTCACTCCCCTTGCATTTCCAAAAATACTTGTCCATAGTTCTTTGTAGGAGCTGCTGCACGTTGTGGCATTGAACTGCACCTTCATCTGCTGACAATGAGCCCAGAGTCCAGCTTTAACCCTACACTGAAGCCCCAGGAACTGAAATACAGATTTGTCCTCCTTCTGGAATAATACTGTCCACTTCTGGGAGACATGGTATTGGATTTGTTGATTCTTGGCTCTGACCTGGTATGGATGTTATATTCCTTACATTAGGTTTCTATGTCTTTGGTGGCTTCTCTGGGGAATGGAGATGGAGAAAGCAGAACACGTTCAGTTGGTAGTTTTTATATCTGACTTTATCCCTAAACACACATGAACACATGAAACAACAGGTACACAAGTCATATTCTTTCTTTGCAGGCCATCTTCACTTTAAAACTATCATCTCTTAGTGATCCTATATATAGGATAATAATCTCAAAATAATGACATCTCCAGGTAGCAGACTGTCTTCTTTCTACTGACGAATGTGACTGCTTTTAAGGGGAAAACCATCCTTCTGTCTTAGGGGGGTAAGTAGCAGAAAAACTGCATATACAGTGCAATTGCTAGTGATTCATTGCAAGAGCACTTTTAGAGGCCAACAGTATCTTGCCTGGCTTCTGGTTGCCTGTAAAGAAGTGTGCAGTGCCCCTCTTTCTACCAAATTGACCAACCCCATTAGAATGTTTCTAGTATGCTGGCTACTTCTTTTTAATTCTTTGGAGTTTTCTGTTTTCTGTTTTTTGTTTAACTTAAAAAGTCTTGTAATTTGTCTGGTGGGTTTTTTTTGGTTTTGTTTTTGGGTTTTTGTTTGGTTTTTTTTGTTGTTTTGTTTTTGTTTTGTTTGTTTGTTTTTAATCAGAACTCTCAAAAGCAAGCACTCTCAAAACTGTGGCACATGGACCAGTTCTGGTCTACAAATCACTTTTCAGTTATTGTAACGGGCCAAAGAACTGTATGATGTTGTCTCTTGACCTTGTTCCAGATGGCAAGTGTCACTAAAAACACTCTGAAAACTCTAAATACTTGCTTAATATCACAATTGCTGCAGTTGCAGTGAGATGTTATGTGATCACAAATGGGAAGAGAACTGGTTCAAGAGTCGACCTCTCTAATAAGATGTGTCATTGCTATGATAAATCCCTGTATGGTGTGTCATGTGTCTAGTGGAGTGAAAAATATTATGAATCTATTTTCAGGTGTGAGGAATTTCCTTGGTACTGGTGAAGATGGAATAATGCAAAGTTGCCGCAGAAAAAAAGAGATAGCTACTTGAAGTGTGTTCCTCTGAATAGACAGATAAATTCTGTCTCACACAGACTCTGCTGAAGGAAAATGGAGCAAAGCATGTGTGTCACTAGAAGGGCATGTCGCTATAAAACAACGATTTTTTGCAAGGATGAGCCATTGCTCTAATTTGTCACCTTGTCAGAGTAAAAAGAAGTCCCATGGACCCCTGTGGGATCTAGGCTAGGCAGCTGTTGTGTATTCCAGGTTCTCCTAATAATGGATAGCCTACACTGCCATTAGGTTGTTTATCAACAAAACACTTCTCTTTAGAAAGCTGATAAATTGTCACCTTTCCTGTGCACCACATATTCCCAAAATTTTGGCCCAAACTCCCTCAGCAACCTGTACAAGTGTTTTTGTTGCTTTAAAGGTGAAAAATACTCTTCAAAAACTCAACCAAAATCACTTAACAGCTGAATTAATGGGGCAAAGCCTTGCTAATTCACTGACTCAGAGGGGAGCTAAATTCAGACCCATTGAGGCAAACGTCTCATGCTGTGGTTATTATTTACTTTTCCTGGGTGCTCCTTGCAGTGCCTGGAATATCCTGCACTAACTTTAAGCATTCTCTGTTGGCTGGTTCATATATTGTAGCATTGGAATGCTCTGGCTTCAAGCTGAACAGGAGGCTGAAGCATTCCAGGCCTTTGAGAGGAAAGGGGAACTAAGAAATGGGAAAGAGTGTGGCTGCATAACCAGGAACTCCCACATGAATAAGATTAACTAATGTTTTCCCCAATTTCTACCAAGTGGCTTTGATAAATGACTAAATACATAATGTCATTTGATTCAAGCTGAATTCTGTGCTGTTTTTCAAATCCCAGTGTGAAAGAATGCTGCTCCTGAGAATGCTACATGGCACAGCGGGCCAACATGTTTTTACAATAATAATAATTTACATTTTTATTAAGAATTTACTTTTGAAGTATCCCAAAATGCTTCATAAAAATCACACATAGAGTGCTGCAGATTTGATATCAATGGGAGCAAGGCAGAGCAAGGAGGGAAAACTTTGTGAATAAGCTTCATCAATCCCTATTTTATGTAAAGTATATGTGGTTTTTAATGCTTACATAGGCAAAATGAGTTCTCAGTTCTTTAACGATCAAATTTAAAAGAATTCAGTGGAAGAGAGCAAACTAAACCAAACCTATTAAAAAATGAGGAGGCTTCTTTAAAAATGGTATTTTGAGATCAGGATCTTGTGGTTTAAAAGGAATATATATTCATGCTTGGAATGGAGACTTACAGGGTAATTTTTATCCAAAGATTCCTGACAGGAACAGCCAAATTATTAAAAGGGAGAGTGAAACAGGTGTAAGACAATGTTTTTAGCCTTGGATGAAACACTGGAGAACAGACATATGATTATCTGCTCCTGTTTTAAGGCTCAACCTCCATCTTCTTGCTGAACCCACAGAGGATTCAGTGGGTGGATATAAAAAATAGATATTCTTGCTACCTTCGAACTTTGGCAGAAAAAGAGCCTATTTCTGTACATATTGCATCATTCCTCCAGTTCCCCATGAGCACCACAGAGTGTGTCCATGCTTTTCTGCTCTTTATTCACCATGGCCCAGGATGGCTGCCCCATGCTCTCTGCTCATATAAGTGACCTGGGTGACCTGCTCTCATATACACGCAGATCCCCTCTTTTAGAGTTTTGCCAACATATTTTCCTCTTTATTCAGAAAAAATTTCACTGAAGTCACCACTTACGTAAGAACCAAATACAAACTGGTAGCAAGATAATATTTTCCTATGAAACAAAGTTTTCAGAATCCTGGAGGGAGTGAAGACCAGTGTAGCACCAGTCTGTGGGTTCCTTCAGCCAGCTCTGTTCCAAAGTCAGGGTAGTGTTGGTCTGTAAGTGGGGTTCATCTAGCTTGCCCTAGACCCGCTCCCCCTCCTTGGCCCCAGAGCTTTACAGCTCTGACAGCAAAGTTGTCCTGATAGGGATTTCTGAGGAGCAAAACTTGCCTACATTTTAAATACAGGCTGTGCAGCGTGGAGGATGGAGCAAGCCTGCTGTGCTCTGCCCCGTCAGTGGCTGCATGCCAGTCCCCTGTGAGTGATCCTCCTATTTGCATTGCCCTTCTGCCTGGGCCTAACTGGGGCTATTTCTATTGTAATTTCTTCTGCTGAAATGGTTTATCAGAGTTCCCTTCAGAGTAAATCACTCCTCATGAGGTCTTAAAAATATAATTTAAAGCTAAAGCCTAGAATCATATTTCTGTCTCTATCTTCTGCAAAGAAGCTGTCAATTAGAAACACCAGGTGGGAGCAAAGATCACTGAAAGCAAAACTGAATCAAAACATGGATTTTTCTGCCTGCTGAGGAGTTAGAGAGTTTTTGCTGTTGTTCAGTTGGCATAACTTATTTAGTGTGAGGGGCAAACCAGCGCACCCTTACAGAGTGAGGAAGCTCATTAATTATATTCCCATACAATACTATCCCAGAGAATCAAAGTGAAGGTCTGAGGGAAACAGGGAGTACCAACAGTTTTCCAGTTTGCTGAATGGAATGGTTTAATGCACAAGATAGCTACCAGAAGGCTCTGGTTCTATCCCCCAAAACAATGTGACTTATAATGTAAACTGGCAGATCCAGTTCGTCTCCTAGGATCTCTGTTTTCGTTTCCAGGCTTCTGTTTAGCAACACCATTAGTTATAGTAGGACACCCTCAGTTTTGGTACCTGTCACAGCTTCCTCTGGGACACTATAAATTTGCAGCGGTGCTGAAGTAGTGTCTTAAACAGACCCACCCACACACAAGAAAACCCAACACAATGTATTTGTTTCAGGATTCCAAGCTGATAAGGATAAAATCACAAATGACCCAGAACTATGAGCCTTAGTAATACCTTTGCAAAAATTTCCAAAAGCCTCTTCCCAATTCATCCATCCTGACAGGGAGAAGTGTGCTCTGATCACATCTATCTTCTTCCCTGGTTGTTTCTACTATTTTTCTCATCTGTGTTGATTAAGACTAGGTAAAAATCCAGTGTGCTCAAGCCTAATTCACCTAAATTACTTCAGTAGAAATTGCAATCCCTTTCTTATAGGCTGTAGCTTTTGGAAAAATAAATAAACTGTTTTGGTCTAGATAGAGCCTTGTTCATGGCTCAACCATTGTTATCTTGACTCCTTATAATTTTCTGTTTTACAGCTTCCTCTGAATATTACTGCAAATATAGGAAGACTGATGTCATTTACATAAAGTGAAATAAATTCATGTTATTCAGAGGTATGCAAGATATATTTAATATTTATATAAAATAATGCAAATGTTTCCTAGATGTTGCCAATACGTTTACTACAAAGTTAAAGAATCTTTTCCTGGGAAGATTACTGGTAGAGTTGTGCTAGGGCTTAAAAGACATGAACAAAGCTCTGTCTGTAGAAGGGAGTAGAATAGGATAGGTAGACAGCCAGACAGACAGCCAGACTGACTAAACTAAGCTATTGAAGAGATATAGATAAAGCAGTATCATTAACAAGTAGTGAAGGCAAAGCTCTACTTTTTTAGGCTCTGTGTTATTAGACTTCATCAGCTCTTGAAGAGGAAAACAAGTCATCAGGATGCAAAGCCCTGAATCAGGCAATAAGTCACCAAGAATAACAGATATCAGTTACAGACAAGAAAGTGATGGCTCATGTAAATCTTGAAGGAGAGAAATGTTCTGGTACCCTTTGTGGAATGTGTTCACTCTTGAGGAAGAATAAAATTTAGGAGGCCTTTCTTATACTGAGATAGAGACAGGAATATCTGCAGTTAACATTGCTAATGATGCACTGTTGTCAGAGACAGAGGAGCCCTAAATGTGATGCAGTCGGTGGGCTCCAGGAGCAAAATGGGAATTTCACTTTCCTGTGAATAGTAGAGTTTGTTAATCAGTTACACCTGTGAATAACTTTTAGTATTTGAATACTTCTACTTGCTATATTGGGATGAATCATGTGAGAGATGATCCACAAGGCATGTCATGAATTATTCCACTAAATATTCCACATTCATAAACTGACCATTAGGAAGTAAGTTTCTTGCACAGATTCAAGCATATAGGTTTTAAAATGTAGTTTATGAGTGAACCTTGAAGGAAATAATTTTCTAACTTTACATTAAAAAAAAAAAAAGGAAAAAATGAAAGAAAAACACAGAGGGAAAGAAAAAACAACATAGAAACTTGATTACCCATTGGATTTCCCCTTCCATTCCTTTCTTTACTGGAAAAAGTCTACAGGTTCTGTGGGGCACCTGAAGATTGGTGATATAACCCCAGAAAAGCTATGACTACACTTGCAGCTCTTTGCTAAGCAAAATGGAGAGGCCTGCCATGACATACATTATTTAGTATGGATGAAATGTTCTGGACATTACTTAGACTGATCTAACGTTCATCCAGAGTCACAATGTTGGAGAAGTAGTAATCATGAGCATTGGTGCATGGAGAACTCGTTTATCACTACAGAACCACAAAAGAAAGAGCCCATTTGAATCTTATTTTCAAGTGTGCTTTGAAGCGCTAAGGTTAACAAATCCTTTAGTCACATACTGTACAGCCCTAATCGAAGCTCTTTCTACTTTTTCCCGCAGAGTATGTCTTTTTGAATGAACCCCCTACAGAAATGAAAGGGACAGTGTAACTCCGAAACTGCACTTCTCTTTGAAACTGGTCTACCTGCTTTTGTGACGAGTAGTCCTATGACAACCACAAATGACACAGATAATTTTCTTGGTTGTTCAACATGTGTATTTGATAGGTCTCTCTATATAGATAGTGTCACCCTTTTCCTTGAGAGTATATGGCTTTTGCTTAGCGACCACCAAGAACAGACTTATTTTAAAAAATAATACAGAAGCACATTGACAGAGAGACAGCAGGGAAGGCATAGACCTACCTGAAACGATTTTCTGTTATTGTTCAAACTAACTTTTACCTCAAACCAAATCCAAACCTCAAAAGATCTGTCAGATTAAATTTTTTAAACAATGTTCAATTGAATCTTTTTTATAAGCTTTGTTTCAGCCAGAACAAAGATAGTATTGCAAGAACTCTGTAATAAAACTTTAATATTTAAATTCCCTCCTCAGTTCCTTGAGATCAAGGGGCCTGACTAACAACTGAAAATTTGGGATTGAAGTCACAGCAAACCTCTTATTTGTGCTTCAGACTTCATTCCACTTTTAGCACTAAAAAGTCGTTTGACATCACTGATTTATTTGCTTCCTCTCTTCTGTAACTGAGGATATTTAGCAAAGCAAATACCTTACAGGAAAAAAGAAAGAAGACTCTTAACTGTGCTTTGGTCAAATTTTACCTTTATTTGAAATTACTGGCTGAGAGTGTCAGCAGTCCTTGCCTGGCACTATGTTGCATATCTTGTACCTAAAGATGACCTCACCCTGGTTTTATATCAAATAAGATTTCACTCAATTAGTCACCCAAAGATACAGCACCATGGTCTCTCTTTGCTTTTCTTTCATTCCTTTCTCCCATCTACTACTACTTCTCTCTTTATTAGTGCTATGCTATTTTTCTTCCTTTTAAAGATATTCTGTCATTATTTCATGTTTTTCATGTTATTCAGCACTGATGAAATAGGTGATGAAATAGGTATTTTTGAACAAATTTTATACCTAGTCATCAGGAAGGTCAGGGGAAAAGGGCACAGTTTTTAGCGGGAAACATTCAAGAGAGCAGTTCTGGCATGACGACTGTGCAAAAAACTCAGGAGCTTTTGGTCACTGTTCTTATGAGTGAGAAAATGTGGTGTGGTGCCAACCAAATTAACAGCCTCTACAGAAACACTCAAGTTGAGAGCTGACTCATGTACTGATTTTGAGATCATGGCTGTGTTATCTGGGGAATCAAAAAACCACTTCCATTATTGTTTTGCAAATCTCATTCTTCAGAGTTTAATGGAAAGTAGGTTGTATGAGCTTTTGCACCCTGAAATGGTGTCACTTTACAAGTGGCAATATAATTAATGTTAATTGTGAGTGTTTGGGCTGTGCTAGAAAACAGAAAAATTTATATAGATGGTAAGTATCATTAAGTACATTTGGAAACATTGTTCTCCCTGGGGTTGTCTCTGACAATTAATTTCTTGGGGCACATTTTCAACAAGCATTTTTTAGGACAGCTTGTTCAAAGAAAAAACTGAATCTAAGCTTCAGAGCTGATGAACCCTCTAGAGAAACCTATACTGAAAAGCAGCTTTTTGTTTCTAGAAAAGGGCATGTCTAGCTATGTTCCTGACGCCATGATGATTTTTTGCTTTTTCTTTTATACCCCTTTTTTATACCCTTTTATATAGCTTTTATGTACCCTCAGTGCTTTTAGCCCACATACTTGTAATTTCTTAAGTTTGATAACTTAGCTGAGACCCGATATTGTCTCTAGACAATAGGGTCCTCTCTAGAACATATCCTGCAAACTAAGATAGGCCCATCCAGGGGGGGACTCTTCAGAATGCAGGGTTCATTCGAGCCTCTCATTGGGGAGTCTTTGATAGACATGCTAATTTGCAAGGCCTATAAATTGTATACATGATCCGTCATGTGTGTGCATTTTCGGGGTGCATTTTGATGCACCTAAGGATCCTTAAATAAATACCAAGGTAAAAACCTCCTGTTTCCCTTTTAACCATGTTTGACTTTTAATTTTAAGGCAGGAGAAGGCAACATTCTGAACAAGACCATAATGCCAGCATGTCTAAACAAAAAAAATGTAGAGAGAAACACTTTGTGAATTTTAATTCCATTTTCTTTACAAGGCAGCAATATCTTCTGATGAAAAGAGGGTATCACCAACTGACATTTCAGGGTTGAACAACCAAACTAACACCTAAAGCTGGAAGAGATCATTTAGTCTTCTATCTTACGTATTACACATTGTTAAATTTCACAGAATTGTAGCTGTTCCTTCACTGAGGCCAACAGCTTAAGTTTCACTGAAACTGTGTCTCTAGAAGAGAACAGGTGATAACAGGATACTTACAATGTCCAGAGCCCTGTGATGTCAGATGATAAAATGTATTACGCTTGTGTATTCCTACCAAAAGTGGGGATAAACCAGTCTCTTCACAATTAAATGCGGTTATCTCCATGTGAGCTAAGTAAAATCTTCTACAGCAAAGTGGATTTAATCCATACAGTTGAAGGTGTCCAGAGAGCTATTTAGTTCTCTCTAAAGGAGCATCTACCAGCATTTGTCAGCTCAGCTACATCCTGGCCTTCCTGAACTGTCTGGACTGGCGTAAGTATAGAGGAAACTACTAGCTTACATGTAGACGTATATTTAAAATCCCAAACCCCATAACAATCTGAAGGCAGTACACTGGAAGTTCCATATCCTGTGCTGCAGAGAGAAATAAACTCAGCTAATACACATTTGTAGAGAAATACTTTGCTCACGCCAAGTATAGCAATCCTAGCAAACGTAAGGATCGGAATATATCTGGTCAATTGACAAGTCCTTCCAAGCATTTGGGGAAAACTATTTATGCCTACCAGCAAGAGATGTCATTGTAGCTTGTGTCATAAAGTGAAGTTGAATATGTCCTGATGACAGTGCAAAGCTTCCCAGTCTTCTGTAAAAAAAGGGAATGAAGAAAGAGTATCACAGGTGTCTGTTGACAGGTGCCAAAGGTTAGAAGGCTAAAAATACAGCCATGTCATCAGAAAGCTCTGGCAGCTTTTCTTGTGGAAACATTATTCAACACCAGCATTTTGAAAGATTTAATTTGAAAGACACCAGGCAATGGCTACTCTATTTACACCTACTTAGCCATTCCAGTATTTACCTTCTCCAGCAGGATACTGAGTCTTATTTCAAGGCTGAAGCTAATATCATCTTCTTGCTAATATATCTTTTAATATCTCCATTAGCTAGACTGAAAAGCCCCTGACCAGCCGCTATATTGTTTATGCCTTTTCATAAACAGTGTTCAATTCTTTCTTATCTGCCTTTTTGACAAATTTAGTAGGTTGAGCTGCTTGACTTCTCATTGTAAGATATATTTTTCAGCTCCTATCTGTCTGAAGGAATCAGCCTTTTTTTTCTACCTGCTATTTTGATTTCATATTCCTTTTTTTTCCCCATATAATCATTTTTTTTAACCTTTTTTATTAAAGCATTTCAATAAGTATGTTAGTGACATTTTCAGGATCTGGGTATTGGCAGCTGGTTTTGCTAGCACTTGCGCTTTTATATTTACTAAATTTACCTGTACATGTGATAAGGCAGACTAAGAAATAATACACAATGAATTGCTGCCATGGCTTTCACATCTCTATTTTCAATGCGTAATAAAGCACACATATCCTGTGTGTAACATTCTGGTAAGCTCATTGTATTACTTTGCACTGCTGCAGTCTATGTGTGGAGTCTCCAGTAGTTCTGTGTGAAATACAAAATACTCAGTCATTGCTTTCTACAAAGAATAATTTTCATGTTTATTTTACAGGACTTGAAATCACAAATAAAAGTCAGTAAGTAGACCACAATGTATATTTAAAAATTTACTATGTTTGTGTTTTCAGCATCAGCAGCCAAGATCCTGGTGTTGTTCCAAATGATTCAGGTGAGTAGGAAAGAAATTCAAGCTGAGATTGTTTTTGGATATATTTTGTAGACATTTTTAAATATTTGTTTCCTGTCATAGAGGACCCATAATATTTGTGTTTTCCCAAATAAAATATCAAATAGTTCCCACTCCTATTATCTTTTTTTCATTTTTTCTCAGATATACAAATGATTGGGTGCTTTAGACATTTGGGAAGCGTTAGAGATGTGACATTTTCAACATTTATATATGAATTTAATGAACTCAATGAATTGAGTCCAAATAGGATAATCGGCCTTTTAAGATGTCTAAAATAAACAGGTAGGTCTATTTTCTGAAGGTTTTTGGTCATGATAAAAAGTTATTGGCCTGGGTTGGTCTATTTGTAGAAAAACTAGATGGATATTTCCCTGTAATTTCACGTGTAGGTAGAAAGTATGTAATGGGTAGCCAAATAAAAATTAAAAAAAAGCATAGAGGACAATTGAGCAATAATTCAGCCATGAAGTTATTAACTGACTAAATGATACAAACATCTATTAAAGCAGAAAGCAAATTACAGTCACACTCTCTTTCACACTTCAAACAACTAAAAGCTCTTCTGTGTAGAGAATAGGCCACTGGCTCAGGACTGGAACACAGGAAAGTCCCCTATACAGGATAGGACTGAATGTAACAGTATACTGTGCAGTCAGAAAAATAGAATATTGCTGAGCTCATGCAAATAAAAACAAGGCTACATACAGCTTCACTCTGTAAAGCAACCACAAGTGATAGATAAAAAAAAAATTCTGGCCTCAACTCAACAGAAATTGATTCAAAAACCTGTCTCACTGCAATAAACATAAGTCTTGTCTCCAGTTTCGCAGTAATTAACTAGTCAAAAGTAAAACAATTTTTATGGCACAAATTTTTGGAGGTTTTAAAGGAAAAATTATTCCAGGGTTCTGACACTAGTGGCATAATGTGCCATCTGAGGTTGAAGATTTGATGGGACCTGGTGAGATCAAAGAACTGGAAAGAAAAAACTACATTGAATACATAGGAATGAGCTCCAATTACAGCTGGCCAGTCCTTAAACTTAACACAGCATAAGCACAGCTGGAGATGGCATTGCTGCTCCTTACTTTACACCAAGATGTCTTGAACCAGAGACACAGGCTCTTGAGGTTCAACACTGTAGGCCTGACAACATGTGGTGCGTCAGGATGAAGCCTATGGAAGTGTCCCAAAGTGAGAAATTAATTAACCAGTGTCATGCTGCTGCTGGCATGGGCTTCTGGCCTTAACCTGCTTCTGTCAACTCTTGTCTGAAAATCTCAACCTGCAGCTGCCTGTGTCTGCTTCCTTAACTTCTATCCAAAACAGTCACCCTGTATACAATTGTATCCTTTCACTAGGAGTGAGCTAGAAGTCATAAAACCTGAGCCCTTGGAAGCTAGTTTCTGGACTGAATAAGTTCTCGATATGTCTTTCAGTCTATTCTGACATCTATAAGTGCCCAAAACCCGAGGGTGTAGTCTCACATTCTGTTTTAGCTAGTGCAGTTCCTGCTGAAAATGGCAGCCCCAATCTTCACAGCCTCCCCTCATTTAGATTCTCATACTCTGGAATTGTAGAAAACTGAGTCCAAAATAAAACTGGCTGATCCAGCCATTTTCATTATCACCATGGAGAAAATAAAGGAAACGCCTGACCCAAAGAGCAGATGGTTAGAGGGGCAGAAAAGACCATCTTGGCCTTTGTGAGGTCAAGTTAAATAGAGTGCAGTGCTGCAGCCTGACTATTCACCTGCTTCCTTTAAAAACCCAGCAACTATGCAAGCTCTTTTGTACACACATCCAGGATGAAGCCATCTTCAGCCCCATAGCAAGAACTGGCTACTAGCTGAAGTGACAGCGCAGGATTTGTGCTGTCCAAGACAAACAAGGGCCACAAGCAAACACTGGTCTCATTTTATTTTTTTCCCATGTATAGTAAGAGAAGTTCCTCTCCTGTCTAAAGGAATTTCATAGGGAGAATTTTGAAGTGTTGTCTTACCACTTTAATTCTTGGTTGTGTCTTAGTGAAATCGTGTGGATCATCAGGGCTTGTCTTGTTGAACCTGACTTTGCCATAAGTATGTCGGCTGAAATGTTACATTTGAACTTTGATGTTCAGACCCTTTTGTTTATTGGAATCCATTCAATCATTCATGGGGATTTTTGTATCAATATCCATTGCAGCTGGAAATAGGTGTGAGGCTAATTCTTTGTTGTTTTTTCGGGTAATATTACATATCTCAATATGGTAAATAATAATGTCTGTGGGCCCAAAGGATCGCAGTGTTTCTGTTGCCCTGTTGCTCTTCATAAGCAGAAAGACCAAAGCCCTCACCAAAAGTTAATGTTACTTTAAAAAAAAAAGTAATTTAACAATGTTTCTAACAGAGATTAAAGTAGAGAGGGCCTCAAAACTGATCTAGCTGAAAATGATAAATAACACAGTGCTGAGTATTGCAAAATTTTTTTTTTCTTCCAGAAAAGCAATTATCTTTGGAAGATGGCTGACATTAGACCACCTGATTATATTAATTTCACAAAATGCAGAGAATTTACATAGTTGGAAGGTGGCGCATTGAACTCAATATTGTGTAATCTTGAAATGTTAACTTTTTCAAGCCATGTAGTCACTCTGTATGGAAGGGTAGGTGATATTTCTGCTCCAGTAACCTTCTCAAGACTCAGCAAATAGACTCGGCAGGGGTTAACCTGCAGGATGTCCATAACTGAGCAGAATTTCTCCTCATTCGTAGTGATAAAAAAATCAGCAGAATTTTCTTCTTTTCATATGTAAGAAAGAGTGTGAAGTCTTCAAAAAAATGCATAAGGACAGAGAGCTGGAGTGTAATAGATTTTGTTATAATTTGTCCTCCTGTGCTGGATTAATATAGTGCTGAGTGACTGGCAGATTATTTTAAGATCAAATTCTTCCTTGTTTTTTTGATTAGAAGACATTTTAAATGGCCTTCCTTGGTATACAGCCCTTGATTTCTATCTGCTTAGGAACTCTGGATCAGAGAAAAATTTCTTTTTAATGAAAACTTTAAGGATACCTCTCTTGTAAGAGGCCTAACAGTAATCTCTGTTCTAAAGTTGCCTTATAAGCACATTTTCATTTCTTTTATTTTGCTAAAGTTTCTCTCAGCTTAAAGCTTCTGAGATTTCTGTCTAGGTTAAAATGATAGGTGATGTGTTTATCTGTATACAAATACCCTTCTGGGAAACTTATACTGCTTTTGAAGAAACTCTTAATTTTCAGCCTTGGCACTGAATATAGAACTCCAATCCAGAATGCTGAAGAGAACGTGCATTTGTAAGTAGCCATCCTTATCCCAGTTAGTTGTAATCAGGCCTTCTATGAAGCTTTGCCTATGCTATTCTATTAGATTATCATTATATTTGCTGCTTGTGATACAGCTGCTTTCTAGACTGGGACTCGTTTGTTATAAATACAGAGACAGTCACAACGTAATTCCTATCCTCCAAATACTCTTGGTTAAGCTTAAACTGTTACATACTGGCAGTGGAAAAAGAATAGACTCACTAGAATATCCACAAGTTTCTTCCTTCTCTGTAATTTCTATTTGCTAATCTCAAAAGTCTCATAAATGGTTATGAGCCAGAAAACTTACTCCAGGTGTGGATTATTTGCTACTTAGCACTTTTTACTAGCTTTTTTTTTTTTTTTTTTAATTAAAGTCTACCAACAAGAACAGAGAAACTACAGCATCTGCTTATTACGGCGAGTCATACATTACAATTTTCTGAAGAAATTGATTTATGAACCAGTGTTTTTCTAGGTCAAAAGAGCTTTGCCCAACTATTTCTTGAATACTTATGGGTAACAAATATATTTGAAGAATTCAGCATTGCCTCTTGAATGATTTGTAAGCAAAATAAAAAAATAAACCAGCTAAATTCACAATGAATATTATTTGCAATGAATAATTCAACCACTACTAATTATTTAGCACCTGTAGAGCGAAGAGAGAGAAATAGATATGCTAATATGATGTTGCCTCTTTTCTGCCTAACTATCAGATATTGATGTAGAGAAGGGCAAATGTCTGTCACACTGCACACTTGCTGGCAGATGTGTTATCGGCAAGGGAAGAGGACTTAATTTGCCAAAATTATCCATTTATGTGTCTATCTACACATTCATACAGAAAGACTCACATATTATTTCTATTTATTTAATATGTCTGCTGCATGTGAACTTTTTAGCATTGCTCGACAACTTTGAAATGCACGTGTTGACTGCTGGACACACACACAGACACATGCATACATATATATATATATATAAAAAACACCTCAATTTTTTCACATGTGATTACGAGGATGCGGAACACAAATCCTTGTTTGCTTGGGTCACCATGTTGCAGGTATCCAATATGTGTTCCCATGCAGAAGTATTATGTTTGCTTTACTGTAACTACTGGGCTTTATTGGATGATTAGAAGAGAATATAAAAGACAAAGGTCCCAATGATCTTGTGAAATAATAAGTAATATTTTTGATGTTGCCTATATACAATATTTGTGTCATTACATGGCAGCATATGCACATATTCTACTTTATACACCTTAGTCTCATCTTTGATATAATGCTGGATTTTGTAGAATGAGCTAAGGTGTCAATGGCTTATTTGAAAATAGCTAACTGTGTTGTGATAGACAATCAGTGGACCACATGCTGTTCCCATTACAGTTGGCATACATATGGATTGTTCCCTGATGTTTCTCAACATTTTGCATTTGCACAGAATTCTGTCGTGCATTTTCACTAAAGCAGGACCCAAAGAGTAGCATGGTTTCTTCTCTTTTATTAAGAGAAAAGAATTATTATTTGATCATATTACTCTAAAATATGAGTTCTGCCATTGGTACCCTGTTTTTAGAAGTTCCAGAGAGAGAGAGACTTCTGTTTTGTACAATGAGACTTGGCCATTTACACTGCAATAAATATATAATCTACATAGTAAGAAGGAGCACAGATCTTTGTTTCCTCTGAACAGCCAAGAAATTCATGTGCTGTTGGTACCTCAGGTAGGCCAAAATCATGGGCTTTTGTCTCTTTTCTTCTAAGAAGTTGGGAGCTGCAGTACTGTATTAGGATGCACTAGGATAGGATTTTCTAAACTAGATATGGAGTCATTTAAATGGCAGTGTGTAGCTGAGAAAATTTCTTTTTTTACCTAACTGGATCATGAGACTTTGGAAACAGAAGCGTGAAATTAAGAAATTGATTATAAGGGATGGGATGGGGAATCTGGATGTTATTAGGACTTATCTGAAGAAATATAGAAATGGATTATCAATTTCCAGGTAGTTTTACGGGGTTGTATTCCCACAGTTCCAATACCAGCAAAATTAGGTGCAATCTACAGCTGAGAAACTTAATCTTTTGTCACATAACTTTCAGTGTGTTTGCTTTTTTTCCTGAGATTTGAATCACTGAGAAGAAAAACTGACCCAAATTCTCTGTGAACACAAGTAGTTCTGTGATCCTATGATGGTTTTTGCCAGTCCTTAGTAACTTCTGAGTTTCTCTAAATGAAACTATGTCTATGATCCCAAAGAGAAGGCATAATGCTTGATGACTTCTGAAAAGTAGCGCATGCCAGATATGTCCCTACTATGTTTGTTTTTCAGATAGGAACTCCTAGGAAAATAGTATTGAAGAATGCTTATCCAGTTTGACCCACAGGATAGGAAGTTCTGAAATTTTTGAAGCTAAGGAGATAACAACCATGAGTGCTATGTTTCAGCTCCATTGTGCCAATAACCTGCATGCATGGAGGAGGTTCTGGCCCCGAATATTTCATTTTGATTTTTATTTTCCCTTTTCTGTTGCCAATATTTTAATATATGCTGTGGTTGTTTCTTGTTTCAGTACAGAGTTGAACTTTCTCAGATGCAGGATGAGTCTTGAGAAAGGAATTTCTTACAGTATTGCTACACTTATTTGAGACCAAGGACAACCTTACGGCTATTTTATCTTTGGAATTGTCTGTAAATGCAGCAATAATTAGAATTGTGAAAAAAGACTGAAAAGGATATGCACTTTCCTATGCTGAGTGCTTTGCTTGTGCTGCAGGTGACCTAGCATAGACAAGGGTAAAGAAGTGCTTAAAAGAAACCTGGATATAAAATAGATTTACAAGGACCTCTCCCTTTTCTGTTTTTATTTTTCTCAGATATATCATATCTGTGGACCATCAGGGAAGCTTTCCCACTACTTCAGATTTCAAAGCTACAGGTGGTCTGCAAGCATGGCACTTCAAAGAGTGTTTTGATTCAAGGAAACAATGTTTTTATAATATGGATCCCAGATCTTTGAACTTTTTTCAGATCAATTCAGCCAACAAAGATTCAATTAGGTGAGATCAGAAGACCCGCTTCCATCCTCTGTTTTCATCTGCTGTTCAGCCCTATCTTTTCAAATAGCTTTAATATAAAACCAGGGCCAATCATTTATTTTAATGAGGACCACAATCATAATGATGGTGGTGGTGACGATGGTCCTTGCACTAACAGTAATAAAACACATTTACAGCTGGCAGTACTGTTTGCTTAAAAAAAACCCACCAGAAAAAACCCAAAACCAACAAAAAACCAAACCCAACCCGTATAGCCTAAGTAGTATTTTAACTGAATTAGCACATGTTGGCACAAGCTGGGTCTGTATCCGCTACTGAAGCTTATTTAACTGTATGTATCTTGTGGTTTTGTTTTTTGTTTTTTTTTTCCTTCAGTGAAAGAAAAACTGATCCTAACAGTTTTAAACTTGTTAATTCAAACCATATGTCATAAAGCCAGTCTCCATATGGTGCAGCACCACCTTATATTTACAGGGTGCTGCTTTTCCAAACATTATTCTAAAAGCTTTATTTGCCCCAAATGTAATAGGTGGTACTGGGCTCCTGAATAGAGCTTTTAAAATACCTCAAGTGTCTAAATCGCATGCTGATTTAGCAAAAACACTCCGATTATTAAAAGCTAATTACAGCCTATTTTATTGGCAAAAATGTGCTAATCAAGTCCTTGACTGAGAGTGGATGCTTAAGAGAAGAAAAGCATGCTGTCAATCCTCTGTTTCCACACATTGCAACAAAAGATAGGTGTAGGAAAAAAAAACCATCTCCTAGTAGAGAGAATTTTACAATTTTATCTTACGCGGTTGATTGTCCAAAACTGTGCCAGATTTAGAGAGGAGAGGTAGCCTTTGCTCTTTCTGTCTCTAAGAAAGAGAGAAAGAAAAAAGGTCTGTATTCCTGAAGCAAAATTGCAATGGAAAGACTGAAGAAGGTTAAAGAGACTGTTGAATTTATGTTGAGTTTAACCTTTTTTTTTGCTTCTATCTACCTCTAAAAGAAAATGATGTCGAAATATCGTTGAATGTCTATATTCACTATAGAAAAAGCTGAAGAATTGCACAGGATGATTTTTGGGGTCTTTGCACTTTAGTCTGCTTACTTGATTTCACCCTTCTTTCTTGGGCACTAGAAACTACTTAACCTATTTTAGCACCAACCCACTCTCTACACTGCAAAGCCTTACGGAACGGGCAGATGGAATGGATGTGCATTCCTCCTTCAGCTTTTTTGATGGAGCAAGGTGAACCTTAGGAAAGCTTTCCTGACAGACAGTTGTTAAATGGACCCTCAGGCAGATGGCACCTGATTACCTACTCTTAATTGCTTGATCTGTGTAGGAAAGAGCTGCTATGTTGAAACATATGCCATCCATAACTTGTTCTAGGTCTGTTTTTTGCATCCAGTGACAAAAAATATTCTGTTTTACTGAGTCTAACAGAGGAATGGTTTACAATTTCCATTTCTTTCCACCTTGCTCAGTAGACGCTCATTCCAGCCCCTGTATAAACTGTAAAGTTTTATGTTGGAAAACATTGCAGTGTGCACATATATCAGTCAGAAAGGAACCCTGCCGCCAGAGTGAGGATGGTAGATTGAAACCATTATCACTCATCATTTCTCACATGTGTAAGCCTGCTTCACAGTTAGTCTCTCTTGGCTTGCTCTTCTCTTTGTGTGCTGTATGGTTAAAGTGAGACTTCCTTGCTCCTGCTAGGAAGGTTCTCGGCTGTGTGATTTTAAAGGCTATGCAAGTATATAATTTTCTGAAGAAGGACCCACAAACCACAAACAAGCCTTAAACTATTGACACATGTGAAATCAAATTCTCTGATCATTTATACCACAGTAACTGAATCTACCATAGTGAATCTAGAATAGCTCCAAACCATTCTACGAGTCTATGATTGGCATCAAGGGAGCTACTTCTGGCTTCTCACTGGTGAAGCTGGAGACAGAATTTGACCATGGAGAGAAACATTATTATTTAGCTCATTAATCACCAAGGAGACTTGCTAGCAGAACAATCCTACCGGTTTTCATTATTTCATTTCTAATCTTATTAGAAACAGAATTCTAAATTGCATACAGAGAATTCAGTAGGAAGAAAACAGGCAGCATTTAGCAAGCAGTCCAACCTATTTCCAGTCTAATAAGTTAATAGCAACGTTCTTACAGAAGCTCATGCAAATAAAAGCAAAATACAATAGCATTCCTAAATGAAAAAGAGAAAGAGAAGCACATAAATGAATGAAATAGTTTCATGTATAATGCCACGTTAAAAAAAATGCTTATTGCTTTCAACAGTCTCCCACTTAGATTAAGCTACCAACCAATTAACCTTCAGAATACACAATGCTTTCTTAACAAAATAGTTGTGAATGGATCGGTATAAGAATGATGCACTTTCTAACATTTGAATACATACTGAAGAGAATGGACTCAAATAAAGAAACCAAGCTCAAGGTATAAAAAAAAATATAAATGTTAACATATGCTTACTTGTTCAAAAGAAACTAAAGAGCCTACCACATGATGTAGTGCCACAGTTACTTGAAGATGACCTCTAACCAAGACCAAGAAATAGGAATATGCTATGATTTATAATGGTAGATTAGCTAGGTGATTATTTCAGTCAGGAAAGGTGTCATTTCTGATAAGAGCTCAGTCAAGTTTCTCCTTGTGCATCTTGTATGTAAGTTTTGTTAGTTTTGTTAGCAATGAAATTAAGAGTTTTGATGCTTAAGGCACTATTAATATAGAGCAAATCAACAAAGTAATGTCCTACAAACTGGTCTGAATTTTTTAATATTCCTGCCTCAGATAATTGTGGATTTTTCGTATTTTCTTTTCTAGTCCTCCACTATGTTCAAGTACCTATGGAGCCTATTAAACTACCAGGAACATACTCAATTATAAAGCCTGATGGCTTTTTTGTTGTATTTTTTAAAAGAATTTTTTTTTATATCCTTCTCAGACTTTACACCATATCAGTTCTCTGTGTGATACTTAGTTCTTCTATGAGTGAGCTTTTGTCCTTGAGAGTAGATGGTAAAAGTGCCAATTCAGGCAAAATGATGCTGTATTTCAGACCACAGAAGTGCAATATGAGATGGCTGTGGTGACTTGCAGTCTCTACCAGACACTTCCTTTGTGCAGTTCAGCAAGTCACTTGATTTTTCAGAGCTGCCTTGGCTGCTCATTTATGGACCAGGAACACTAATAAGTCCTTTATGACACTCTTTGCTTATCTTCTCTATACAGTTGAAAGTGTTGCAGGATAAGATGAGAGTTGCTGGATCTGCAGAGTGTCTATTACAATGGAGGCTCAACTTTAGCTGGAGCCAGTAGAAGCAACTGGAATGCAAACAGTAGCTGCAGCTATAGAAATAATAATAAATAGGGGGTTAAGAAAAAGGATTATTGGCATGACTTACACATGGACTGTTTATCCTTAGCTGTTACACATCCCATATGCCTTTTGCTTTATCACAGCATGATATTTCCTGACATCTACATCCTTCAATCATGGTTTTACTTTGAGCTGAGGTATCTGATTGCTAGTCTTCCAAAAAAAAAACCCATCTTGCCAAATGATCAGTATGAGGCTATTTTCCCCTTCTCCCATTCAAGTAACCAACTCATGGATCTGTGGGGAAAGAGAGAGCTGTTTGTTTAGGTTACTTGTAATAGCTATTTAAGACGCTGGAAAGTTTAATGGTATACCACACTTTTAACTGTTGTATTTGCCATTGTGGCAGCATAAATTATATCCTTTATAAAAACCAATAACTTTGATGCTTTACAGGGCAGTTATTGCAACCAGGGGGTGACGGTTTTGTCTCTCAATTTGGCAAATGAGAAACTGGAGACAAGGAAGCCGACAGCAGGTTCTTAATGGATTTGGGTAGCGTAACTACAGTTTCCTCAATAAGCAGAATTTGCCAGATTTCCTGGAAAAGCTCTCCATGTAACACAGCAGTCTGCAGTGCTGAATGCCCTTAGCAGCTAGCTCTCCCTGCCTGAGCAGCCTCCCTCTTCCTGTACCTCTGAACGCTGAGTCCCTGGCAGGGACAGAGAACCAGGACAGTGTCCTCTGCCCTGTGCCTGGCACAGCTGGTGCACAGAAACTGCTCTTTGCAGTCTCATGGGGCTCCCAAGCAGCTTGGGCTTTCATCTCTGTGATACAGAGAGGGACTCCAGGGTTTGAGCTGTGGCTTCCTGAAACAATTCAGCTCTCGCTGGAAAGGTGATAAATTATCTCATAATAAGCTGAGTCATTTAGGTTATATTAGGTTAACTGACCGTCAGCACTTATTTTATAACATTAATTACTTATATTGAATTGACCCAGAGGTTTTAGCATCTGATAAATAATTAATAATAGTACAGAAATGAAATGGAGAGGTTGCAGACCACTTTTCTTTATTTCACAATTTCAACTGCCGCCTCTGTTTTTTTAGTACAAATCCTCTGAAGTTACAGTTATGGTTATTAATGATAGGGATAATAAAAAATTAATCAAATCTTTACAACTTTAAATAAGAAATTGTGTCTCATTAAAGTATATAACAAACTTAAATGCAATCCTACTTGTAGGGTTTTTCTTTTTTCTTTCTTTTTTCTTTTATTTCTTCTTTAATTTTAATCATATTTGTCTTTTAGGAATTTAAAATTTCATTATGTATAAATGAATACACTTGCATACCCTTGTTTCAGCTAAGGCTTTAGCTTAAGAGATGATTGTCCTGATGTGCAATTTTCTAAAAAATGAGAGGAACAGATTGATGTGATAAATGCTACAATGACCTGTACAGCTGCATTCAACTTTACCAACACAGAAATTATTGTACATAGTCCATCAAGTAAAACTGCGGCTTTATGTAAGCATAAACAAGACATTTGTTTATTCGTTTTTAAAATAACATGATTTTTAAATAATCAAGATAAAAAGGTCACATATTTATTAATATGTAGCACACTTCTCATTACTTTGGTAATATTATGCAACTGTTGCCTTTCAGCTGCCAGTTCTTTGCATTCCCTTAATGTGCTCTTCTATCCTTTTATGTGTCAAATGTTACTATGCTTTTTTGCTTTATTCAAGCTGAATATATTAACCTCTGCAGGACGTACTAGAAGGCAATACTTCTCCTCCAGAAGCTAGAAGAAGAATTTAAAAGGAGAAAAACCCCAAACCCAACACTACAAATTTACATGGCCTCATCAGAAACTTCTTTTTAAACTGACTTTCTAAGTAGTACATTTTACATTGGAATCATTATATTTATTAACTTAAAAATGCTTAAAGGCCCAGAAGAAGTTTATGTTTGAGTCACTATTACTCATTCAGAGACCAGCTTCTCTCTCTCTAGAGACTATGACATCTTTGACAAGGGATATACATGCAAACACAGCATTTCCTTTAGGAACAAGAACATTCCCTG
This sequence comes from Pachycephala philippinensis, assembly GCA_013397055.1. NCBI lineage: Eukaryota > Metazoa > Chordata > Aves > Passeriformes > Pachycephala > Pachycephala philippinensis. The sequence goes on along the minus strand of VWZT01013652.1, from coordinate 374,595 downwards.
ACAACATCTTGAGTAACCTTAATAAGCTAATGGTTATGATTTTTTACTGTAAACTTTTTTCCAGAAGAGATATTTATATTTCAGTGAGTCAAACATCTCAGCATTTGGCATCTCTGGTTGACATTATTCTAAATCCAAAGGAAAGGGCTTACACATGGATGGGAGAGTTGGAAAGAGCTGATGTTCATGTTTCTGGAGTTATGACCTGTGCACAGATGCACAGGGATGTAAATGTGTTTTATGGATGCTTTCAGACACAGTCACATTAATGGATTTGTAGAAAAGAATGCTGAAGATGAAGCATATCATTCAGGTAGAGTAATTCAGTACTCTGATTCAGGTATAAATTACTGAAGTGATGAATTGCATCACTTTTCATTAAAAAATGTGAGATAAGACAACAGCAGTTGGGTTTGCTGTGATTCAACTGTAAAATGTTAAAAATATTTCTTAATCAACCATCTTAAAAGACACAGGCTTTGTAAACAATTGGTAATGACACAAATTAAGGAGACTAATAACCTAATTCACACTGGAGCTGATGTTGTCACAGACATATTAAGACTTTCTGGACTCATGGTGAATATTGCCAAGGTCACAGGAAGACAATATATTTCCTCAGTTCTGGAAGGGTTGTTGACTACATTAGTAATTTTTTTTACTGTTTTTACAGGGGCAATTGAACAACTCTTGAATTTATCTCTCCTCTCCTGATCTTTGCCATCTTGTTTAAATATTAATGTTACTGCAGTTTGAATATCAGATACCAAACTGGAATAGCTGAGAATATATGGTTAAGAGGTGCTAATCTCTTTGAGTTTAGATGGGAACAATGTGGAAATTTTCTTTAACTCTAATGTGACTTGCGACAGAATTTATCATGATTTCGTACTAGGTCCAGTACCTGACACCTGCTGGAAAAGTGTCACAGAAAGCTGCAAGCAGCAGGAGTCTCTTGGAGTGCATTGAGGATAACCTAATCCAGAAAAGCCCAGTGAGAGGAGATGTTTTGCTGGATCTGTTGCTCACCAACTCAGAGGAACTTAAAGGAGAAGTCCATTCTCATGGTAGCCTGAGTTGAAGTGATCATGCCCTGGTAAAAATCATGATCTGAAGGGATACAGGACAGACAAAAGGTAAAGTCAAGATCTTAAAACTTCCAAGAGCAAACTTTTGGTTCTTTAAGGGACTAGTAGCTGGGAGCCCTCAGGAAACTGCCCTCAGGAATGAAGAAGCAGAAGATAGTTAATAGCTGTTTAAAGGTATTTTTCTTAGAACACAAGAGTTCTCGCTTCCTATTTGCAAGAAATCATGTAAGGAAGGCAGGACATGAGCATGCCTGAGTAAGGTCCTCCTGGTCAAAGAATATAAATACAAGGGAAATGAATACACAATGGAATAAGGTACACATGTTTTGGGAAGAATATAGAGATATTGCTCAGGAGTATAGGGATGGGATTGGAAAAGCTAAGGCACAGCTGGAGATAAATTTGTTGAGCTTTGTGATGAATAATAGCAAGGGCTTCTTAAGTATCGTAGTCACAAAAGGAGAACAAAAAAATTTCTACTCCACTGGTAAATGAGACAGGAAAACTGACAACAAATGACGTGGAGAAGGCTGACAAGCTTTTTCCCCAGTTTTCACTGGCAATTTGCCTTCCCATATCTTTCGAGGCCCTGAATCTCAAGGCAGGGACTAGGGGAATGAAGTCCCACCCATAATAGGAAAAAATCAGATTTGTGACAATCTGAGACACCTGACCACGGGACCCAATGAGAGGCAGCCCAGGGTCCTAAAGGAACTGGCAGAGGTAGTCACTAAGCTGCTTTCCAAAATACTTAAAAGTCATTTAATAAATGCAAGAGATATTAGGTAAAAGAAGTATTTTAAACATTAAAATAAATGAAAATAATTAATATTAATTAAAAAGAAAAGTAAATTGGGTCTTAATTATTACTCATAAATAGATACTTTAATTATAAGGAACAAAACTTTTCAGATTATATCAATATAAAAAGAATTTGAATTAGCCAGCAGGCCTATAATGAATATTTCAAAAGATAGCTTTCAAAATAAAAATGTGTGTGTTTCTATTAAGTACAAATTTCAGAAGTGTACTAGTGGTATAAAGAGAACTGACATTAAAACCGCTAAAATGAGTAAATAAAGCAGTATCTTGATGCATTGTATTTAATTAGAGCTATAAAAATAGATTAAAATGTACATTGAAATTAATAAAATCCAATTTTTAATAGGATTTAAACATTATTTTTTAATTGTTAGAGAAGTGACCCTACAAATTACTTTAAACGAATGATGTCTGAGGTATACTAAATCTGTTATTGAGCTTACTGATCAAGAAAGGTTATTTCTAACTTCTACAAGGCCGTCTTACATCTGTTCTTTAAGCCATGTTTCTCACATTGCTGGCAATTTGCAAAATTAAAGCAGAAAAAACCCCTCATACCTAGAGCTTGGTTTAGAATGAAGTAGATGTATTTTATCACATATTTTTGAGGGAAACTGAAATAAAAATGGTAGTTTGTATGACAGCGTGAAATATGCAGGGAAATAGCAATAAAACAAGAGAGTGTTCTGGCTTTCTAAATAACTACTTTATTGAGAAAGATGGCATTTGCAGTGGCTGGGAAATCAGTAGCTCTGGGGATGACCGGACACAGAGGGGCTCAATGTTTATTGCGGTTTTTGCTTTTGCTTGTGATTACCTCTGTCCTCTGTATGGAAGGAGGTGGCCTCTGAAGGCTAACTCTGCCTGTCTAGTCCAGACACATAAATGAGCTGCTCAAAAGCTTCTTCAGAAGCCTTTGTGTACTTACCTCTTTCTGTTGTCTGTGAGAGTAACACAGTGTGCTCAATTTAGAAAGACTGATTTTACCAAATGACTAATTTTAAACACAAACCAGGCAGGTTCATCAGGCTGACTGATACCATCTTCCATGCTGTTTTCCAAAGCAGTTGTTAATATGCGAGCATTTAATTAGGTTGCCTGGAGATTTTGTGAAACCTCCAAAATGTGTATGGAGGAAAAGAGAGATATCTGGGGACATCTCCTCTTCAGGTACTTACATACCTTATACTTGATGAGGTCCCCTCTCAGTCGTCTCTTCTCAAGGCTGAACAGGCCCAGTTCCCTCAACCTCTCCTCGTATAAGAGATGCTTCTGTCCCTTAATCATTTTTGTTGCTCTCCACGGGACCTGATCCAGGAGCTCAATGTCCCTCTTGCACTGAGGAGCCCAGAACAGGACACAGCACTCCAGATGTGCCTCACAGGGCTGAGCAGAAGGGCAGGATCACCTCCCTTGACTTGCTGGCGATGCTCTTCCTAATGCTCATGTCTTTGTTGAATTTCGGATGGTTCTTCTCTGTCCACCTCTCCAACTTGTCTAGGTCCTTCTGAAGGGCTGCACAGAACTCTGGGGTATCAGCCACTCCTCCCAGCTTTGTGTCACCAGTGAATTTGCTGAGGAGGCGTCTGCACCTTTATTCATATCAGTGATTAATAAGTGAAACAATACTGGGCCCAGTATTGAACCTTGGGGGACAGCATTAATGACAGGCATCCAACTGGACCCTGTGCCACTGATTTCAACCGTCTGGGATCTGTCATTCAGCCGGTTCTCAATCCACCTCACTCATCCAGTCCACACTTCCTGAGTTTGCCTATGAGGATGTTGTGAGAGAGTGTCAGAAGCCTTGCTGAAGTCAAAGTAGACAATATCCACTGCTCTCCCCTCATCCACCCAGGTAGTTGTTTCATCACAGAAGGCAATCAGGTTGGTCTAGCATGATTTACCTTTAGTGAAGCCATGCTGACTACTCCTGATCACCTTCTTGCCATCCATGTGGATAGAAACGGCCTCCAGAATGAGGCATTCCATCACCTTTCCAGGGATTGAGGTAGGGCTGAGGGGCCAGTAGTTCCCTGGGTGCTTCTTCTTGCTCTTGTTGAAGATTTGGGTGATATTTCTTTTCTTCCAGTCCTCAGGCATCTCTCCTGATCACCACAATCACTCAACAATGATCCCGAGTGACCTCGCTGTGGTGTCCTCCAGCTCTCTCAGCACTCATGGATGCATCCCATCAGGGCCCATGGATCTGTGTCTGTCAAGGTTGCCTAGATGTTCTCCAACCCAATCCTCCTTGACCAAGGGAAAGTCTTCCCTCCAACATTCCTTTAGCCTGGTCTCTTGGGTCAGAGAGCTGGACTGGTCAGTGAAGACCAATATACAGAAGGCGTTCAGTACCTCTGCCTTCTCTGTGTCCTCTGTTACCAGAGGTCTCCCTTTCATTTAGTAACAGGCCCACATTATCCTTTGTTTTCATTGTGTTATTGATGCATTTCAAGAAGCCCTCCACAACAAGTTTTCCTTGACATCCTTGGCCAGATTTAATTACAGATGGATTTCTTTTCCTTTATATTCAAATGAACTAGGGGCTGCAGAATGAAAAAAGCTGTTAGAGTATGCCTACTCCTCACTACTTTCTCATAAGGCACTCATGGTAAATTAGAGGTAAATGAGAGAGCACCAAAAATTGATTAGAGCAAAAAGCTAATTGAGCATTATCAAATTCTGCTAGAAGTAAATCAAGGGCCAACATTGTTGTCATCTTCAAAACTAAGTGAGGTGGATGTGTAGTAGATGTAAAGCCTAAGTGTTTGAGACAAAGGGATCATTAGTATTAATGCCTGTCATTTATTTGGCACATGTAGTGAAATATCACTCTCAAGATGAGGGTCCCATTTATTTGGTGAGATACAGATACAAATGAAAATCTAATTGCTGATGTAAAGACATTTTGGATTTAAGCCAACAGGAATCCTGGGGGAAAAACCTCACTCAAGTCCTAAAAATTTTACTCATATGAGTAGTGCTGGAAACACTAAAGAGGTGATTCATCAACAGAAAGAATTAAGAGAAAAGTATATGTAGAACTGAAGTACAATATAGAGCAAAAGACAAGCTGAGGGTCATAAACAAGAGGAAGAAACTTAGGGTAGAGGCCGAAGAGGCCTAAGAGGCTTTTTTCAGAAAGAGTCAGCCTTCTCCTTACCTACCATACACTCAGATCCTGAAATGAAATGTAACATGGCTTGTGTGTGGGCTTCCCTAAGGGTGAGTTCCTGTCAGCTGAACAGACTGATCTTTCAAACCATTCAGGTCTCCACTGGGTTATCAACTCTGGAAACACAGAATAACGCAGATGAAAAGGGACCCTTATGAGTCATCAGGTCCAGCACCCTGCTTAAAACAGTGATGATTTCAAAGGTCGAGCAGATTGATAGAGACTTGTCCAACTGACTTGTCTATGTCTTGTCTATGTCTATGACTTGTATATGTAATGGTGTGTCTTTCTCCTTAGTCTCCTACAAATAGATTTTTCCTTATATTCAGTGGGAAACTCCCTTTCTGAAATGTGTGTCCTTTGCCTCTGTTCCTTTAGCTGTGCAACAACAAGGAACATTTGGATCCCTTTTCTCTATTTTGATAGTTGGAGACAGTAAGGAAGTGCCTCCAAAACTGTATCTCCTCCAGATCTGCCAAGCCCAGCTCCCACAGCCTCTCTCTTTTCTCACAAAACTTTGGACAGGATGATCTTTGGAAGTTCCTTCCAATCTGGTCTGTTTTATGATTCCCTGTGACATAAGTGCTCCAGCCCCGCTGCTGGAGATACACTGGTATATCCAAGTCTTTTTTTCACTCTTTATAAATTCATTTCAGTACAGTCATTTGTATCTACCTAACTCCCTGCTTTTGCTTTCCTTGCAGTAAAAGGCTATGTGAGAATAAAGCCTCACAAAAGACGACCTGTGAAAGTGAAAATGTAGTAGTATTCTTGCATCAAAATTATGTGTGACATTCAGCAGACAGATATCAGCACAAAAGGAAAAGACTGGGTCACCTTTATTTCACGTGAAACCTGGAGCCTCTAAGAGAGAATGGTGAAATGTACAAGTAAAGCCTGGTATGGAACTGGTACCTCCAAAAGTAGAAGTAAATTCCTGACTTTTCTCTTAAGTAGGTACCCCCATTTGTTCATAGCATCACAGAATCATCAAGGTTGGAAGAGACCTTCAAGATCATCTAGTCCAACCATCACCCCAGCACCACCATAATGACCCTGAAAACCACATCCCCTACTGCCCCATTCAAATGTCTCTGGAACAGTTCCAGAAATGGTGACTCCACCATCTTCCTGGCAACTTATTCCAATTCCTAGCCAGTCTTTCAGTGAAAAAAAAAATCTAATATCTGTCCAATTTTTTCTAATATCTCTTCCTCTTCAAGCATATTACTGAGTACTCACAGATAGAAAAATGAACAAATGAGAGTGCAATTGCATACATAAAGAAAATACGTTGGGAAGGTGACAATTTCAAGTATTTCAAAGTCAGGAAATACCATTTCCTGTAGTAACATTATCTCAGCCATGCTGTGTATTTTATGACATACCTTTTATTTTACCACACTTAAAGGTAAGACATATACTTACAAAGAAAAGCAGGAATATAAAAGACTGCACTAAGAAGGTAACCTTTTCCATATCCCAGTTTTTAAAAGCTTAAAAGGCTAACCTTAATGTGTGACTTATTTAAGTTTCTGTCCTTAATATCCATTTTAAAAAAAGAGAAAAAGAAAGTAAAAGACAAAGTAATTTCCCAAGTTTCAAATATTTCTGCTGAAGATATAGACAGCATCTGCCTTCCTGTAAGTATACAGTTCTTGTAACTCTGTTTAAAAAGTAATTTTCAGAAAATAAAAGTTTTAAGAAACAAAATACCTACCAGGTGAAAAAGACATACCCAATATTATACAACCATGTAAATTACATTGATAAATGCTAAAATCCTTGCCATTGTATTGGTATTGAAAACAATTTGCAATGGTGGAGGAAATTCAGAGAGCTGTGATGCAACACAAGCATTCTGTGAGTACTTAAAAAAATTAGGCAGAACAATCTAACTCACTAAAAATTTCATTTAGGTTGACAGACCAGAACCCAAGTCATGAATAGAATAGGCAGAGATGGGATTAGGAAGGAGATAAAAGTTAGTAGCCTAACAGAGTCAAGGTGGCTTTGTATAAAAAAGGTCATCTCACACAAATTTAGTACTAATTGTCTGATGAGGTTTCAATCTTGTTTGACCAACATCATTGAATTTTTGAAGTAGACTTCTAAAATATTTTCCTATATTCACTACACAAAGTAAATTCATTAAACATTTAGCAAGTGAGATATCAGAGAAAGTTATTATGGACAGAGAATAAATAATTTGGTAATCCAAATCCTGAAAAGAGCCACAACAGGATTATTCTTGACCTAGACCTATTCAGTATGTTTACTAGTTATCTAGAAATAAATAAAAAGCTCTTGCTGGTGAAGTCTGCAGATAATCTGAGCTTCTGTGGCATGTTGAATAACAAAAAGAAATTCTAGCAAAAGATATGTATTATACATTCAGGCTCACTTACACAGCATTAACACTTTTCAGTTAAAGGAAAGGTGACACATTTGGGAAAACCGCAAGGTAGTTCACATTTTCAGGATGAGGCAGTCTTTTCTGAGAAAGGAGAAAAAAAACCAACCCGAAAACCAAACCCCACCATAAATCAGTGCATTGAAGGACATAGTTGGCGAGGTAGAGAACCTGCAAGTCATGAAGTCTTACAAGACTGACACAGCCTTAAGAAGTGAAAGCAGAGGAATCTAGAATAATTTTTCCTGCTTGTAGATTAAATATCGAAAATACTGACTCCAGTATGTAGTTTCCACTTCAGAAATAGGTGAAAAGGAAACAGCAATAATGACTGATAGTTTAGAAAATCTTGTATGTGAAGGTTGCCTTAAGAAGCCTACTAGAAAGGGGGCTTCACCTAGACATTCAATGTTCAAGTATTTAAATATATAACATATAGGCTTAGATGGTAAGGAACATTCTTAAGCCTCACAGATTTTTTTTTGTTGTAAGTATAAATTTTTAATTTGACTATTGGACTTCTGTTCTTCTCTGACAAGCCGGTACTTTCTACCATGTGCTGTTGAAGCCTGAGAACAGAATGACAAATAAAGGTTTCAGAGGATGAAACCACTTATAGACAGGGAGGGGGATTAGATTTGTTTTGAGTATTTTTCTTTTTCTTTCTCCATTTCTCTGGTTTTATGCTTTCACTAGTTGTCATACTACCTAAGAAACCTTTGTATAAGAAAAAGATCTGTTAGTGGACTTTACTGAGTGATTGATATCCTTACCTTTCTTTGGAACAGGTTGAACAGTTTTATTGGTTGTATTGTCCTTGGGTTTGGTTGTGGTGGGGTTTTTTGTTTCGTTTTGTGGCTTTGGTGGGGGGTTTTTTGTTTGGGTTTGGTTAGGTTTGTGTGTTTGTTTTGGGGCTTTTTTTTTTGTTTGGTTTAGTTTGGTTTTTGTTTTTCTGTCGTTGCCTATTAGCAATCATCAGTCAGAAGAGAGTTCTACATGTTTTGTTCATGAGAGTTCATCTAATGTCTGGAATGGGACAGTCTTTAGTGAAATACAAAATTTTTGTCACCCTTGATACTTCTGAGTTCAAATGTGTTCTGGAAATCCAGGAGACAAGTCTATTAGGATTGAACAGTAGAATATGGAAGAAATCAATTTAAAATTGGAATTTTTTTCTGATTCTTATTTCAATATCACAGATTTGTACAAATTTACAGCTACTACATTTGGATGTCTTTTTTTTTTTCCATTGTGCAAATTTTCTGTTTAAATTTTTATCTTTAAAATGGTTTTTCCAGCTCAGGAGATACTCTTTAATTCAAAGAAAACTACAAAAATGACTGAACAGTATTATGGAATGGAATGAAAGGAAGTAAGTATTAAGGGGTGAAGGAGGTGTTATTGATGTGGAAAATGAAATGGAGACCCTTTTCCAAAGACTTCTTAAAAGAACTGTCCTTACAGCGCCTTCCTGCCATTTCTCCCTTTCCCCAAAGATTTTGTAGGTAAAACCTCATATTGGAGGTGTTTTTCTACCCATGAAATATTCATCAGCTCTGAAGTCTTCACTTAAAGGAAAGAGCCAATAAAAGAAAAGTACTTTGGATATTCTTAAAGGAAGAAATTTAGTGCTGTCTAACTTCAAAAATTAGGTGCGTTTGAGAAGGAGAGCTATGTTACAGTCTTTAATATATTAGCTCTCTCCCTATAAATCTGTAGCTAATGATGTAATGTGTAACATGAAAATCATATTGGATTTATATTCAGTTCCATTAGGAATATGACCTTTTCTCATTTGGAGCAACATCGGTACTATTTTTTTGTACCTGAAATGGGGCAATCAAAACAGAGTAGCTTCTGAATTGTAAGGGACAATGACTGATGGCAATTTTAGAAATAGTCTGTCAGGGAATTGCTGGTTATTTGAAATGGATTAAAATTTTGTGTGAAAAATCTTGTGTGAAACCTTTGCCTACTAAAGAAATACGGAGTCAGAAAGGTTGAAATGTACCAAATGTCTTTGTTTCATCTTCACTGTTGCTAAAATCATAATGATAAATCCTCCAAATAAAGCAATTTTTATTATATTTATAAAATATATTTATGTAATTGAAAGTGATTGTCTTCTGAAATATCCCCAATAGATGATAAAAAATGAAGCCAAATATTGTTATTTTAACTCGCAGCGTGATATCCAGTGAAAGTTTTATTTGATGTCCAAAAAAAACCCTCCTCTTAGTCAAGCCATGAAAATTTTCTCCCTTTTTGACGCTTTTTAGGAATACCAATAAACAAAAACATTCCTTCACAAAATTGTGCTGAGTACCTCTCATTTCCTTGTGTGTCAATTTCAAGAGCGGCATTAGACTTAGAAATGAATACATGAAGGTTATAACTGCATTTTCTTTTGTCACTGAATCACAGAATATTCTGAGTTGGAAGGGACACACAAGGATCAGAGAGTCCAGCTCCTAAGTGAATGGCCTGTATGGGGATTGAACCTGTGAGCTTGGCATCAATAACCCCGTGCTCTGACCAACTCATCTCACCTCAGAGCTTCCTTTCTCTAATGGACAGGATGTTCATAGGGAAAATTGCTGTGGCCCAAGTCAAGCCAGGTTGTCAAGGCATGGGTGGTGACTAAGAAGCAGAAGTACAGGGCCTGTATGCAGGTGATCATCCCTCACAGGTAAAACTATGAAAGATCCTTCCAAGTTTGCAGGAGGGCAGCACTAGAGATTCCTTACCTGAAGAACAGTGAGTAATGGGGAGCAGAGCCCTGCAGTGGTATCTAAACGGGCTGCTTCTTCATTTCTTAGGTTCTAACTTGGAGAAGATGACACAAAGCATATGAATTGGGCACGTGAAGACAGCTTTCAGGGAAAACAAGGTCACCTTTCCCACTGGACTGTCTGGGATTGCTTCCACATAATTTCTTTCACCAAACTCTTTTGAGAAAATTAGCTAGTCTAGTACAGATTATCACAGACCATCAAATTCATTTTGTTAAGACACTTTATGAAATGGTAAATATTTTTTTCATGAACTAAAAATGAAAGAGAATCATGAAAGTGACCACTGTAACACCTAATCACAGTACAAATGCATGACAATTGAAAAAAGAGGAAAGCTCAGTTAAAACAACAAAAAAAACGAAAGAATAATAATTTAAATCTCATACTAATTTTGAAACAACCTCTGGTTACTTTTGAAATCACTGTTTTGTTGTCGAACACTGAACTGATGCCAAGGGGTCAGGCTGAGCCACCTGTTCAATGATGCATTTTTGCAGAACAACCAGAAAATCATCTCACAGAGATGGATGAAGTGTATGAGGTATTTGAAAGGCAGTTCCCCTGGAACACCTCAACGACATTTGTAAATCACTCTGTCATCACTTTGGTCATCATATTTAAGGTTTCTTTACGCTGTTTGTGATGAGTATTAAAAATACCTACATGAAAACAACAAAAAAAAATCTAATTTCTTCATTAATGTGCTGTGATCCTTAGGTAATATGTGAGACGTTTTAAATCTGTTTTAAGCCTGCCCTTCCCATACTGTTGAATATCTGAGAAGAAAGGCTTTCCTGAAGGAAAAATAATACTGAATTTAGTCTGAATATAAAATGACATGAGTAGGTGGAGAGAAACATCAAGATAACATTTTGCTAAAATGTGTGTGATTGCTTTGTGTAACCTGTTTGCAAATTCAATTTTGGTCTACCATTAGGGCAGGAACCTTTTTTCCACCAAATGTTGGTCATGTTAGGTATGAGAAATCTTCAGGTAAGCATGACTTTCTCATTCTTCTTGCTAAATATAAAGAAAACCTCAAAGACATACTTCCAGTAGATAGTTGCCTTCAAAGCATTTCAGTTCAGTGGAGGGAATGCCACCTACTCCTCGGTTAATGTTAAACTAGAAGCCTTGATTTTCGATATTTCATTTTGGAAAGGAGCTTTAATCTATCTTCTTGTAAAAGGTTGAAATGAAAACCACTTTGACTTGACTCAGACATTTTATTCCATTTTAAATATTATTTATGGATATAGCTATCTAACTTTTGTAAATGGTAATTTTTCATGAATTTAGGAAATTTTGAGAAAATAGGCTGAAACCTTCCCATTTCTTTCAGAATGTTTAGAAGTACTTGAGAGATCCTTGCCATCTTGTCCATAAGGCATTCAAATCTCTAGCCACAAAACAGTAGGCATTGCCACGACTTCTGCTGAGCTGTAGGAGAAAGGAAATTCATGTATCAGAGCCTGGTGCCTTCCAGGACTTTCAGCTGTCTTTGAAAAACAGGTAAATAATAATCTGTTTGGTAGCTTTCTGTGGAAAGCAGCACCTGCTACAGACAGTCCTCAGCCCATTGTTGTGGAGTCTGAATCTCTTCTGTCCTGGGACACAGGTTAACCTCTCAAGGAGACAGGAAGATGTGCTTGGGGTGCCGGGGTGGTCCCAGCCTGGCAATTAGGAACAGAGAGAATTAGGGTACATATAAACTATTAGGCTGCCTGAACCCAGGCAAGGTTTTGGCTTGGAGCTGAAGATTTTGAACACCACAGCAAAGGTTTTCACACAGATATTTCTGCCATGCATGATCTGAGAAAGTTTTAGTCTTACGAAAAATCTGAATTTTTACGTAAAGAATTTTTAATCATTTTCCAGATGAAGAATAACACAGTAAGACCTAAGTAAGAACATAAATGCCTGCCATTTGCATATCCTTCTAAAGTGACAGAAGAAGCCTAAGATGGAAATAACCGTGAATTACTACAAAAAAGGAAAATTTAGAATAGTGAAAATTTACAGTTGTGGGAAAACTACAGTGTTGTGGCAGCTGAGCCAGCAGCGGTGGAAGCCGAGGAGCCAAAAAGCTCTGAAGCAGGAGAAGCCCATTGGTGGGCCAGCTCCGATGTTTAAGATCACCCCCGAACTCAGGGTAAAAACCCTCCCCCATCAGGCTTCGTGATGCTATGCAGATTTGGTCTGTCTGGTTGCCCGTAGGCCATACGCCCCTTTTACCCCTTAAAAAGTTGTAACCCCGCCTTCTCTCCACCCCTGTACCCTCAGCCCGCCTCCTCTCTGTTCCCCTATATAAGTTTGTCACGGCAATCAGATCGGGTCTTTTGTCACTAGTCAGTTTCCTGTGTGCGTGCGATAAATCCACACTGTGGAACTCTATATGGAAACCCGTCCGACTCTTTGCCTCTGGTAAGGCATGAGCTATCCAGCTCAGTGTGAGTGTGTGCTTTGTGCCTCCATCGGCACGGGTGAGAAGTCAGCCAGCCAGCGTGCCACATGGCATCTCACAGAGCGATCCCTTGCCAGGGACGCATTCGGGAAGCTCAGCGACCTTTCCACTGTCCACCCACACCACGTTACTACAGGATTAAAAAAAGAAAATAAAAAGAAATAAGAACAAAAGCAACAAACCTTCCTTTGTTAATGTAATGCTCATTAAAAGAAAAATAACCCATATTTTACTCTTCATCCAATAAAATTATGCTTTCAATACATGTCTTTGTAACTGCATATCTTGGCAGATACTAGGAAAATGAAGTCTCTTACTAAAATATGTCCCAACTAAAAAAACTCCCCCCTCCCCCCAAAAAAACCAACCCAAACCCCACCAGTGGGCTATTTTCCCTCTCCCTTCCATTTTTTTTTTTTTGTGTTCTTCTATATTTTTTGTCAAGGTAAATTGCCCTCTGAACTCACTGTGCAGGATGTGTTCCTTTTCAGAAAAGCAGCATTTGTGTGTAGTGGATGATAAGGCAGAGCACATGCAGCTATTTCATATCAAAAAAAGAAATCATGATTGTATAGCACCGCAATAGGCTTAGTATAGAAAGGGTTAGTATGTGTCATTAAAAGAATGAACAAGCTTTTGATTTTAATTGTAATTGTAATCCTCTCCACTGAAGCCTCAAATGCATCGTTTGAAAACTAGTGGAGATGTGAGTTTTCACTGCAGCCACTTTACGTTTGTGATACATTAAAAGGTGTAATCCAACTGAAATGCAAATCACTGTTCTTGAAAACAAATTACAAATGAAGATAACAGGGCAGCATACTAGCACTAAAGCATCCGAGAGCCCATCTGAGGTGGTTCTCTTTCAGATCCAAATTGCAGCAGCCCTGTTATCACAGGTAATAGGGTGCTGCTAAGGCAGGTTGATTACAAGGCTATGGTAAACAATCCTTTTAAATGCAGTGCCTCAATAGACTTGCACATACAACATTAATCAAGTGAATTCAAATAGAGCCACAAAGGGAAGTGGTGGGGCAGCCCCTGTTGCTTTAGCTCACAGAGTAAGTAGCCAAAGTTCAGTGCTCGCTTGCCACAGAGGTGTTTTCCATCTCTTTGTAATCAGCATTAACTTGTAGGAAATTTTAATTGATAGCCCTGTGGAAATCAAGAATATGACCTCTCTTGGAAAGCAGTGCTCTTTTATGCCTCAAGGTATAGAAATTTTTCTTTACTTAGGCAGTGGCCTCCCTGGGACAGGTTTATGTGTTTGCTCAGCCTGTCAGGGCTGGATGAAGCACAGGATGGGTTGATGGGGCAGGTTCTGGCCGGTGCTGCAGCCCCACTCCTGGACCACCATGAAGTGCTAATCCAGGGAGAGGGCAACCATCTACCTTCTGTGGCCCTTCTCCCATAACAAATCCACCTTTCCAAATAAACACACACCCAGACAGCCTAAATGCATTAGTAGCAGACATTTCTTGGGGTTTTTTTGGTCTCCTTTTGAAAATTTTCATAACTCTGTTTATTACACCTCTCAAACTTTTTCAAAGGTTCGTGCATTTATAGCATGTACTGCCAAGAAATCTCCTCTATAATTGGAGATTTTCTTTAAAAAAACTGCTGTAATGGGGTGAAGAGAATAAGCATCTCTTGAAAGGATGTTGATGTGACAAGGGAAAGCAGGTAAGTTACAGAAAGAGCAAAGTGCAATAAATAGCTTCTATTTAAAAAATAAATACAGTAATTTAAGTTTGCCTGAAGATAGCTTTAAATAATTCAGCAAATGATAATAATAACATTCATTAAATGATAGCTAAAGAATATCTTACAGAGTAACACACATCAATTTTGTGAGGGGCCACCTGTGTGTAATCATCAAGCATGGTCATATTCAGCAATTCCATTTATTTTGAAGAATTTTAACTGAATACTTTAATTAATGCATCTCTAACTCTAGGCCAAGGAATATCTTCTGTCACATCATTAAATAAAAGGAAAGTATATAAATGTAGGAATTCCATAGAATGGAACATAAAAAGTATTTTAATTTTGTGATACTTATAAGAAGTTTGAAGCCTAATTGCTAGGACACCACAAAGTATTACTAATGGGCTTTGGGGATTTTCACATATAGATTTCTGGTTAAAATTCAGGTTAAAATTCAATCCCAACTAAATGATTCAAAATGTTTCCTCAGCATAGGATGGCAAATGAGCTATTAATCCTCAGATCTAGTTCATTAAAAAATCAGGGACATATTAGGAACATTTCTGGAAATTTGGAAAACTGGGTGGCAATGCATAAATCTTTGCACTCTTCTGCAAAATTTGATCCACTGACAGAGGATATTTCCAGCACTTTGAGAAAGAGTGACTATATAACAAACACTCTGCAGTAGAACAGAAGACATGATATATTTGAGTGTATTGCACCCATTTGCTTTTTCCCATTTTGCTTTCTTCACATATTTGCAATGTTTTTCATGGATCAGGTCTGTTTCACTGTAATACTGCACGCAGGTTTACACATGAGTCTGCAGAGTGCAAATAAGCATGGGATCGCAACTGCAGTGCAAATACCATATACAAATTGGTGCATCATATAGTAAATTGTTACGAAATCTCATCAGCAGGAATAGATTAACAGACCTTTAATTAAAAATCTTCCCTATTCCCTGTACGGGCACACTGTGGACATCAGTACAGCCATTTCTCCTGGGCTGCTTTGCCAATGTATGTGATCACCACTACTTTCAGGGTATAGCTCTAGGAATATGGAGGTAATTCATACCACTTAGTTCTTGGATTTAATTCAACCTGTTCTAAGAGGGTGACAAGTTCTTGTTTTTTTGGATGATGGTTCTCAGGAGGAATGTGACAGGAATATTAATCCTCCTGCATTAACTCAGAGTGCATTTCCTTTAAGATACTAATCTAAATATTTTTAGCTTAAATATTTTTCAGTAGTCAATCCAGCCTAAATATAACTTGTGATCTAGACTGGAGAGCTCTAGGGGCACAAATTACATTTACCACTTTGAAACTAAATAGTAACCCAACAGCACAAAACCTGAAATTTCTCCTTAAAACATTGTAGGGACTGGTTTGTGAGATCAAGTATTGGGTTCCTTCTCACTTAGAATTTCCATTCTAAAGAGATGACATTTTATTAATGTGTGAAAGACTGTGTTTGCAGAGGTATAAATTTCTGACCAAGCCTCAGAGGAGCCAGACATGTCTGAAAGGTAGAGGAGAAAGAATTGGAACCAAATACTTCTGAGTTGAGAGGAAGATTTTACATAAAAGCACTTGTCCCCAATACCTTGAATACATATACCAAGAGGAGGAACATTATTATTCTTTTCCTGGAACTCCAGGGCCAGCTAATGAAGGGTATTGTTCCACGATGCAACACCAGAGAATCTGTTACAATGAAAGCAATAGGGAGCAAGGAATCTGAGTGTGCCCACTCAGAATAGCTTTCACCTCTTGGGCTTCTTGGATGGCCTGATGACTCCTCTTGAAGCTGCTATAAAAAGCCTGTTTTCTTGATTTCCAGCCATGATTTTGCCATGGACGAGTGTTACATGTCAAATATTTACTAGTCAACGGGATTAAGTCTCCAGTGTCCAAAGAAGCACATGCTCTAATAAACTGCACATGTACTTCTAAGCTTTTAGCTGTAATAATAAAAATAGAGATTTCATCATTCATTTTAAGCACAGCCTTTAAGGAGTTTCTGTATTAATATGGCCTATCATAAAATAATTAAGTTTCATTAGACAATAATAGAGATAGAACGGATAGAAATATCACAAATCTAGTTCTGTTAATTTTAAAATGGCATACTTTCCCTTCCACTATTAGAAAAAGTAAATCAGATTACTTGAAAATTTCTTAAGACTGCAAAAGTTTTGAAATATTTTGTAAAGGTCTACAAGAATACAAAATGCTGAGAATTGCACACAAAGAAAGAGGGGCATGTATCTGACTGTGAGTTCAGCTCTACAATACAAAGGCAGCTCACAATACAGGCTTGTAACAAATTGGGCAATCCAAGATGCCATAGTCAAGAACTGTATGAAACACAGGGATCATTTGTACACACGGAGCTGAAAAATACGGCTGTTGTTTTCACTCACAGATTATAATCATATCCCTGGGCTGCAGGATAAGGCTGCTTTCTTGGTTCATGAGCATTAAGAAACAACTCTCCCATTGTTAACCTTCCTGAGGAGAGGCTGCAAATGCAAGGTCCTACAGGAAACAAAGATGTGGAAATCATTTAGTGCAACCCTACACTTAGACAGGTGTCACTCTTAGTCTTTTTAATTGATCTAATTTGTTACTTATACCTGTAAATCACACTGTTATCATCTCTGAACAAGCAATGGAAACCAGAATTTGTCACTGACTAAAGACAGCAGACCAAGTCCTGAAATGGACCGGTCATATAGACTTACTGGCTTAATTACACAACAGTACATTAGATTGAAATTAGATACTTAGAAAAATCCAAATTACATGCAGGCCTCTTGTTTCTTTATCCCACATTGCCACAAAACACAGTTCAAATGCAACTGCTAAAAGAGTAAGTTATAGTCTTCTGAGATAGACAGAGCCAGACACAGATCCAGGCCTGACCCAGTCAAAGATTTTTGCAGTAACATTAATCTTATACTGATCTAAAGGTCTGTGCTGATGACATGATGCTCACATCACAAAGCTGCTTCAATATCATGACAGGAACAGGAGTATCATGAAGATGAAGAGCTGGCAGCCTTCTCAGCAGGATAAATTCAGTTATTTCAGAATGGGTAACATTCACAGGATTTAATTTTCTCTCCTTGGAATTACTCAGTTCTATATAAAGTCCCACATTTAATAAAAAGCTGCTTCAACAAAACCTACAAAACTCACAACTTAATTTCTAGTTTTTCAAGCGGGTTTCCCAGAGTCCAGATCACACTTGAATGCCACCACTTAGACTTATTATAGACAGCTCTTGGATGTAGTAGTGTGGAGAAATCACTTTTCTTTAATTTTTTCCACCTCCTTCCAAGACCAGAGAGATTTATTTCCTTTTGTTTTTCTATCTACCTGTGACAAAGCTAGCGGGCAGAAACAAGTTCCATGACAGACATTCCTCAGTTTCTGAATCCTGAAACCAAGTCTTAAGAAAATGGTAAATAGTCTCATAGAATCACAGAATCATTAAGGTTTGAAGAGACCTCCAAGATTGTGAAGTCCAACCTTTGACTGAATACCATCATGCCAACTAAAACATATCACAGAATGTCATGTCTACTTCTTTTTTGAATACTTTCGGGGTGGTGACTCCAGCACTTCCTTGGACAGCCTGTTCTCATCCTTAAACACTTTTTCATTGAAGAAATTTTTCTCACTATCCAACCTGAACCTCCCTTGGTGCAGCTTAACACTACGTCCTCTTGTCCTGTTGCTGGTTGCCTGGAAGAAGGGGCTAACCTGCACCTCACCACAACCTCCTTTCAGGTGTTTGTAGAGAGTGATAAGGTCTCCTCTGAGCCACCTTTCCTCCAGGCTAAACAACCCCAGCTCCCTCAGCTAGTCCTCACAGGGCTAATGTTCCAGACCCTTCACCAGCTCCGTTGTCCTTCTCTGGACATGCTCCAGCACCTCAGTGTGAGGTGAATTGAACAGCCCAGAACTGGACACAGCACTCGAGGTGAGGCCTCACCTGTTCCGAGTACAGAGGGACAATCCCTGCCCTGCTCCTGCTGGCCACACTATTGCTGATACAGGCCAGGATGCCATTGGCCTTCTTGGCCACCTGGGCACACCCTGGCTCGTGTTCAGCCACTGCTGACCAGCACCCCCAGGTTCTTTTCTGCTGAGCAGCTTCCCAGCCACTCTGCCCCAGAGTATAGCACAGCACGGGATTGTTGTGACCCAAGTGCAAGACCCAGCACTTCACCTTGTTGAGTCTCATACAACTGGCCTCAACCCATCGATCCAGCCTGGGCAGATCCCTCTGCAGAGCCTTCCTGCCCTCCAGCAGATCAACACTCCTGCCCAACATGGTGTCACCTGCAAACTAACTGAGAGTGCACTTGATTCTCTTGTCCAGATCATTGATAAAGATATTAAACAGGACTGGCCCCAAAACTGAGTCCTCAGGAACACCACTTTTGACTGGCCAACAGCTGTAGCACCATTCACCACCACTGTCTGGGCCCAGTGATTCATCCATTTTTTTACCCAGTACACCCAGTATACCTGTCCCAGCAGTGAACAGCCAGTTTCTTCTGGAGAATGCTGTGGGAAACAGTGTCAAAGACTTTACTACAGTCTAGGTAGAGTATATCCACATCCTTTCCCTCATGCACTAGTCAGGCCACCTGGTCCTAGAAGGAGATCAGATTGGTTTAGCAGGACCTCCCTTTCATGAACCCATGCTTGCTGAGCCTGATCCCCAGGCTGTCCTGCATGTGCCATGTCATAGTACCCAAGATAATCTTTTCCATAACCTTCCCTGGCATTGAGGTAAGACCGACAAGCCTGTCATTCCCTGGATTCTCTTTCCAACAGTTCTTGCAGATGGGGGTTACATTGGCTAGCTTCCAGTAGTCGGGGATCCCCCTGGTTAACCAGGACTGAGGATAAATGAAAGAGAGTGGCTTGGTGAGCTCTTCCACCAGGTCCCTCAATATCCAGTTAGATCCCATCTGGCCCCGTAAACTTGTGAATGTCTAGGCGGCACAGCAGGTCACTAACTACTTTCTCTTGGATTGCAGGGAGTCTCTTCTGCTCCCCATCCCTGTCCACCAGCTTGGAGGCTGAGCACCCTGAGCTTTCTGTTAAAGACTGAGACACAGAAGGCATTAAGTACCTCAGCTTTTTCCTCATCCTTGGTGGCGATGTTCCCATCTGACTCTTCTTGGCCCTTTTTTTTTTTGTTATTAATGTATTTGTTAGAAACATTTTTTCTGTCTTTCACGAAGGTAGTTGCAGATTGAGTTCTAGTTGGGCTTTTGTCTTTCTAACTTTCTTTCTACAGGGAACATAGACTTCAATTTCCCTTCTGATATGGAAGCTGCTCTCTTTCAATAATCTGATGTCTTTCAATAATCTGTAATTGTTCAGCTGTCCTAACCTTTGATATAAAGTTGTTTCAGCCACAAGTCTCCCAGACATTAGTGATGTTGCCCCAATGCTGCCATGTTGCAGTATGGAGAAATGGCAAGCCTTGGCTCTGCTAGGCATATCAGCAAAGGTATCAGAGGCAAAGTAGCAAAGATGTGGAGTTAGGTCATGCCTGGCACCAGCCTCATACAGACAAGGGACAGGATGGCTTGAACTCCTCTTACAGTGTGGCTTACAGAAGAGTGTCCCAGTCATAGCCAGCCACTCTGCTTCTTCTCGAGTACAGAACAGAAGTTCACAGCACAAGTCAGTCCTTGTAGTGTTATTTACCTCGTGATCTCAAAAGCAAGGCAGTTAATTAAAATTATTTCCTTTTACCTTAAACTGCCAAACCTCTAAGATATTGAAAGAACATAGGTATTTATGGTGAGAAGACATAAATGCAATTTGCAAGGACAACACAGGCAGTATTACTCTCTAATCTCCTTTCTCACAGTAATATGCATTTTTCTCAAGTCTGTGTTCTGATGGTTGTGATGGGATGTAGCCTTCAGGTTTTGACAGAGATGATTATAAATTTCATAATTTTGGAATCAGACAAAAAAGGATGGTGCTTCTGTAATTTTTCTGTTAAATCACCTTTCACCTGATATGATTTTTTTCCAAATAAACTCTGATTGAATCAGTGTGAAAAGATTTTTGAATAGGGTACACTTGAAGAGGTTAGTCCAGATAAATTAGGGACATGAGTTAAAAAGAATTTAAGTAAATGTTGGATACTTTTATTTAGAAACAATCTCAATTCAGTTTACTCTAATTCATGAAGCTGTGTCATGTTAAAGACCTTAAAATTTTGAAACGCAATTTCCTGTGGAATTGACATAGTTTAAGAATTCACTTTAGAAATTAATTCAGGTTAACTTTTCTCAAATCTTCCCCAAAAATAAATTGCCAGTCATGGTATGCAGTTAAGACTGGATCAGATATGAAACCTTGCAATATTTGTTNTTTTTTTTTTTTTTTAGGAATATGGAAAAAGTTTAATGACCTTAAGCCATGACTGTGGCTTTTGAACCAAAATAAAGTGTTTGTAAATTATTATTTGAAAATCCTTTCTCCCAATCTGCATGGCAAATTCAGTATGGGAGACTTTGTAGAGTATAAGGAGAAATTGCCACATTTTTGTCTTAGCAATAGAATAGAAATCAATTACATGAAAATTAAATTTTAGCTCCCCATGCTACATTAATTTTTAGTTTTACGACTGAACCCATCTTATTGGGACAATATTGTTGGCAGTTGTATTTAATTTAGTAATTTCAGCTTGTTTAATAGTTGAGCTTGTAGAAAAAATCTCTTGGATGTTGATTGGCACTGCTAGTAGCAAAACTTTTCAAGGAATTATAGCAGGTTGGACTTTAAAAATTTCCAAGAGAAAGTGACCAAACGTTTGTCTTGTAAAGAAAAAAGAATATAACGACATTGATTCATAACAGCAAAATAAATATTTTTACCAGACAGCCAGTGGTTATTATAACATACACTTTTTTAATCTGCAATTGTACTCTGCTGGACATATGCAGCACAAAATAGCAAGCAGTAGATAATTCAGCTTCTAAAATAGCTGTCAGAACTCAGGTTTGGAAGTTCAAACCATCAAAAAGGGAACTAGAAAAGTGATACCTACCACAAGGGCTGAATATTTCTACAGGTGCCAATAGACCTTACAAGTTGATTTTTTGGATTGAATTTTGATTTTAACATATATGAATCTCAGTTTCATAATTTTTGATATTTTACCCTGCTAAAGTATGCAAAGAAATTCCAGAATTACAAGATTTTATTAGCTTTAACAAAGAAGCAACAGTTGGTTAATGTGGCCTGTTTAGTTCTACTGTTCCCTTTCCTAGTGCAACAGTAATAATAAAAACTGAAATATAAGTGTCAGTATTTTATTTGCTTGAAGTAGAAGAATGAGCAAGGCTTTTTCTGCATATAGCAGCTGTGTAAGTAAAAGTTGTCTCTATCTTTTTTTGCATTAAGATCTCATTGTGAAAAGTGAGGTGGAAATTATTGTTGCCTGGCATTGCACTTCTGACTCCACAGCTACATTTTATGAGGCTTGTGTGCAATTAGCCAGTTCGTTATTTTATCCTAATTTTATAATAAATCACTTCACTCTTTTTCTCTCATCCATCATCAACTTATCTGCCCGCAAGTCAAAGTGGTACCAATTATTAATCAAGGCCAGAGGCACCCGTTCCTGCATAGGAGCACCATGTTTCAACTGTCAGGTGGCATCCATCCCAGCCTCTCTTTGTCAGCAATAAAGAAAATGAAATTGGACTAATATGAATCTCATTTCTGCCCTGATTAAAGGCCTACATTTTCCCTAGGCATTGCCTGACCAGGTCCTGACTTGTGAGATATTCAATGTTCTTGTAATGTCATTCGGACACAGCGCGCCTGTCTCCTTAGGTCATTGTTCTTCAGATTCACTTGTTTTACATGGAATATAGGCTAGAAAATCTAGACTTCCTTTGGGGTGTTAATTAAGAGGAGCATCCAAAATTAATCAGCAAATTCACTAGGGCGAAGGGGAGCTGTCTGAAGGCCTCGATATAAAATGCACTTCTAGTACAGGGAAATGAGCCTTCGGCTATTGACAAAGAAAAAACAAGTGCACAGACGGCAATCTGACATAAAAATTCATATACGTATACAATTTTACATTCATTTTCCTTGTCAGCTTGTCACCTTTAATTATAAAGGTTGATTCGCTATTTGGCAGATCTGGAAACTGTAAACGCTTGGCCATTTGAATATCATCATATGGTCAATGTCTTCAAAAAAGAATGACACAAGAACATACTAGGAAAGGAACACAAAATCCAAACTGAACTTCTCTGATGCTCACCTGGAAGGATTTTGCAGGTGTTCAGGGTAACTCTGAACTTGGCTATACAAACACGCAAGTTATGACCATCCACAGTCAAAACATTGTATTGACAAGTTGCTAGCCCCCACCCCTTTTTTACTTAGAGTAGTTTCTAATCTTCATTTCTTTAGTTCTTTTATCACTCAGTCCATTCTAATGTTATTAGTGTTTGGTGTGAAGGATTTGCATAGACCTTCAGGCTACTAATGACCTTTATGTGGAAACAGCAAATTCTGTTTTGCCCAGTGAAGAGAAGATGAAAAAAGATAAAAAAATAAATGTTAAGCCCATATCATGCAGATACCTCAGAGAGAATCTTTTTAGATATTTTAAAATTTTGACAAAAGTTTGCTTGTTTTCAGTAAAAAATGATTTAGAAGTGCGTTTTTGTAACTGACAATACAACTTCTTATTCATACCTTGAAGGAAGCCCATGAGCTCAGGTTTCAGAGGTTACCTGTTGTAAGAACTTTTTGTAGTTCCATCTTTCTTATTTACCAGCTGTCTCTGGTTTTGTGCAGCTTTTCACAAGTTTGGAATCTCTTGAGCTACTGTCTTTTTTATATTACAGGATGTCACAGCCACATTGCTCAGAGTTTCAGGTATCACTATTACTCCTCATGAATTCCCATAGACCTATTAAAAATACAAAAATAGGCCTTAAAAATGCTACAGACCCATGCAGCAGCACATATCAAGGAACTATAGCTTTCTAAATCTTTTCTGAACAGTCTGATAGAGAAAATGTTACTTGGATCAGCTATTGACTCCTGACAAATTTAAAATACAGGCAGGCAAGTTGAAGAATTCAGATGAAGTAGATTTTGTATTGATTTTTGAACACTTCCCTAATGTTACTGAACAGAAAACACATAGTATAGAGCTCCATATTATGAAACTTGGCACTGTGATGTTTACTTCAAGTAACTGCTGCACAAGAAACAGAATATTCTGAACTGGAATGATACTCTACACTGCATCACATACTAATCTAAGATTCTGATTCCCCTTTTTTTAAAATTAGATACCTTTATCCCTAAGTGGGTGTAATAAGTTAACTTTATACCACTGACTTTTCAACTACTGTATTTCTGAGGTTTTTTTACTATTGTTGAAGGAAGATTACCAGGGGTACTGAACCCACCTAAGGAACTTTTTTCTTACTTATTTTTATGTGGTACCAAAAGGGAAGTACTCACTGGCCACCTGTACTGTCAGAGCAGTTGTGCAAATACATAGGGGAATTGTCTTCATGCTGAGGATTGCCAGCAGTTCTATTTGTGACTTTGAAATATGATGAAGTTAGGTCAAAACTTGCAAGATTTAGTATTGTTATTTATACCTTTGTATCTACACGAAAGCAGTCAGGACACTGCAGAGTACTTACTACTCTTTTGTTTTAAATTAATAACAGCCTTCATAAAATCAATCATCCCACGACACGAGACCTGATACCACCTTAGGAGCTCCATGATGTCTGCCATCTCAGACAAGGTGAGACACAATCATAGTTCTTTGATCTGCTATTCCTTTTCTCCATCTAATTTTATTTTATAACTGTAAACATTACCTTTTATCTTCATTTCCTTCATCTCTGGCTCTGAGGAGAAATGGTTATTCCATAGGATCCAATCAGGCAATCAGGAAGTCAGTACATTTTCCAGCACTAAGTCGGCATGATTGTGGCCTTGGTGTGCTGTTTGTGCCCACTAAATATAAATGTAAAACAAACAAAAAAATAGAAGTTGAAATAAACTCTTTACAGGCATTCCAACAGGAGTTTAAAGAATTAATTACTAATCAGAAAATAAATCTCTTTACAAATTTTAATTTTCTAGTAAATGAACCAAAATTCCAACGGAAATAATTTTTTATATTATATCTACAAAGAATTTATGGTACAAAGATGGTGTCCTATATCTTCCAAAACACCCTTATCCTGTCAATGAGCAAAAGTAATCAAAACCACCAAAGATCTGAATGCCAGTAAAAGTTTCAGAGAGATACTGAACTTAATTAACCAATAATTAATGCACAGTAAATTAAATTTTTTAGTAACTCAAGGCATTTCCCTAGCTATTTTTTCCTTACCTCTTTTTCAGGACTTCACAGGGTAATTTTGTTACAGTTTCACATAACCAAATTCCCAAAGCTGCTACAGAAGAGCTGTGTTCTGCAAGGACTGCAGTTACTCGGAGCCTCCCTGCAGTCAGGTGCCCGAAAGCAAGTGCAGGGCTAGCAAGGGATACCTGCCATCTACACACTGTGGTGGTGGGTGGGCTGTAATCACAGGGGAAACACATTATTCTTTCATTACCTGCCTTTATATCTAGAAATTTTAATACCATGAAGCTGACACATTTATCATTCAAACTTCCTGCTAAAGAGTGAAGCCAGACAGTATTTGCATCTCTCAGGGTCTGTTTACTGTGTATAATTTACTCAGAAATAGGGCATTAGCTTTCTTCTTGCTTAAATAGTAACTGATTGCTGGATTACTAAATTAATATTAATCAATAGGAATTGATTTTATGCACTACTTAAAGTGTTGTTAACATCAGAGTTTATCTGTAGCCTTTGGAGTTGCAATGTCAAAACGAAGTGAATGAAGTTTCATTCCTGTTGTATCAGGGTCTCCTCCTAAATGAGGGAAACTCCATACATCCTTCTGCACTGGGAAGATTTTGATGCTGCAGGAAGCCTTGCCAGTTCATCCGGTAGACTCATGAGTGGAGGTGAAGAGAAAAAGGACATTTCCCACTTGAAAACGTAAGTTTTAGGACTATATCTTCCTATATCTGTAGGGAAAACCTGATCAGTGACAACGGCAAAACATTCCATGTGTTTGGGATCCAGGTGTGCACTCAGCAGGAGTAGTTTGGGGACATACTGACATTCGTGAAGTATCTGGAGATTGGATGTACCCTTCCTATGCCAGGTGCTCCTCTGGTGGAGACCTGCTCCATAGCACACAGGGACAATGTAACTTCTTGGCTAATGAGAAAGAGAGCACTGAATGCGTAGTGCTGCCTCCCTGCAGCCCGAAATGCAGGGAGTTGTGCATCGTAGCGCAGGTGAGTCGTCAATGCCAAACAAGGCACTGATGTATTTGCACTATTGTCTCCAAACTCTTGCTGTAAGACAGACAATAAAATATGGGCCTTTCTCACCTGAAGGTATCTAGCAGAACAGTTGCCTCAGAGCTGTTTTCAGTGGCTGAAGAAGTGTACCCTCATCACATCAGAGTTTGTTAAGCATATAGAAAGTTTTGGTTTGTCCACTCTGGGATCAGTTGTGGAGTGAGTTGGCCTTGGATAGATTGCCACCAGCCACTCTATCACTACTCTCCTCAGCAAGATGGGGCAGGGGGAAAATAAAATGAAAAAAACCTGTGGGTCAGATAAAGGCAGTTTAATAAAGCAAAAGCAAAGGCTGCGCACAGAACCAAGGGAAAAAATTTTATTCTTTGCTTCCCATCAGCAGGTGATGTCCATCCACTTCCCACAAAGTGGGGCTTCCACATGCGTAGCATTTGCTCTGGAAGACAAATGTAATAACAAATGCTGCTCCCAGCTCCCTCTACTCTTCCCACCCCCTCTCAGCTTATACTGCTGTGCAGACGTCCTATATTATGAACCATCCCTGTGGTCACTTTGGGTCTGCTGTCCGGGCTGTGTCCCTCCCCAAAACTTTGTCCACCCTGGTCTGTTAGCGAGGGGGAATGTTGGAGAGACTGCCCTGATGTTGTGGAGCACTGCTCAAGAGCAGACAAAACATAGATGTGTTACCAACACCTTCCTAGCTACCAATACAAAGCTCAGCACTGTGAGAACTGCTGTGGGGAAAATTAACTCCATCTCAGCCAGATCCAATACACCCTGTAAATTTTTGGGGGGAATCTTGACTGAAATAATAGGTTGAGCCCTAGATTAGGTTGATACCCTTTTGTGATTATCAGTAAGAGGCTTAACTTTGCTTTGGCTCCAGTCCAGTCTGTATGCTTCCAGTTAGCTTTCTGCAGCAAGCATGAAAGAGCAATGGGAAGAGGGTGGGTAGGAGGTGGGTGGGAATAGATCCAGAGTGCACCTTGTCTGGCAGAGCATAACTTTGGGACACAACTGTGGTAAGCAGACCCTGGTTCCACAAAAAGGGCATCTGTGAGAGACATGACAGAAAAAGTTTTCACTCACTCAACTNTCCTCTTCATCCTTTTAAATAAAATAAATTTATAAGCCCAGGTATTTTTCAGCATTTATTTTAAATGCAATTTTTTTCATTTAAAACTGAGGTTTGATCCAATTTTCTGGAAACACTGTTGATTTTGTTTGGACATTGGTTCAAACCCTGATTTTCTTCCCTTTGTTTTCAGCATGAAAATTGTCTGGCATGAAATGAACTGAGAAACTGTGGAATAGCATGTTATACTATGCAGAGCAGTTAAATAAAATACCTGCAAATCCCACTTCATATTTAAAAGATATGCAAAATGATATGGTTTTACTTAGGCAATACTTCTATCACAGGGAGACTTGGCTTCTAAATTTTACTCTTAAATAATTGATGTTAAGAAAACAGAAGGTGACTGCATGGAGGAGCACAGCTCTGATTTAGCCACACTTTGTTGTAATTGTTTTCATTACACAAACTAGTTGCCCATACTGAGTTATAGATGTGAGACCTTGGGATTACAGAAACATCAAAATATGTCAGACACTCCCAGTTATTGGAAAATTTTGAAACCATCACATTGACATTAGTAAGTATTACAGAGGGTTGTGTTGGAAAGGAACCAACAAAAAAACCCCCAAACAATCATACAAAAATACCCCACAAAAAAAAAAATCAAATCAAAATGAAAAACCTAATCAAAACACCAAAATCTTGTAGGTGCTGAACTATAGTTCAAACACAGTTAATACCAGTCCTCATATAGTTAGAAAACTGCTTCTCTCTGTTACAGGAACAATTGCGGTTCCTGGCTTGAATTGTTTGAAAGAAATCTCGAAAAAAAGAGCAAAGAACGGAATAATATTTGCGTAAGGATTTGGAGAAGGTGCAGTTCAAGCACTGACAGGAGGCTGTGGATACATCTTCACCACGGGAATAAAGACAGCCAAGATAACTGCTGGTGAAGTTGCTCAGGACTACAAGCAGTATATCTAAGTCTGAGGAGCGCCAGTCCTGAGCTAATAATCACTGATGATTTATGAACTCCTTGACAGGGCTTATCAGCTTGTCACAGGGCTATGAGAACTCACTGAGACTGCCTCCAGAACGGCACTGTACAGAGGGATTGTGGTTTTGTGCTGCATGGACTGAGCAAAGGTTCTCACTGCTCCTCACTTGGAAATCTCTCGAGATGCCACTGTAAGTTGCAGAACATTGCTGACTTCTGTAGTTTACTTTTACATACCCAAGAGTAATCCCTGGTAAGTTTAGCATGCCTGCAGACTTCAATGTATATTATGATATATTTTCTTTAGTATGTTTCTGAAGGAGATGAACTGAATGTTCTGGGCTTACTGAAGTGTCCACAGCATGCTGCAGGAGGGTTTTCAGTCTGACTCCATTCTCTGTAGTAGGGGGAGCTGCAGGACTTTCTTTAAAGAAAGTTAGTGGCTGCATACTACACTGTTGAAGAGGTTGCACAGGGGTCAGAAAGTCACTTAAACTACAAGAATTACTATACCCTGTGTTCATCTAGCCAGAAGGCACTTCTAGACTGCATCATACTCACATTTTATTCCCTCAGTTTCCTCATGTTACTGTGCTCTATTTTGTTCCACAGTTTGGTTCCTGCAAACAAGATGCTCGCAAGGTGGATTTCAGGGAAAATAAGTGAGGTTCTCCACTTTGGAGGTGCCCCTGGTGTGGTACATTCCCTAATGCAGCCAGAAGCATTTGGACATTGAGCGCATGACTTTGAGCCATATGTGCAATGAAGACATTCCGACCAGGAGATCACACTAAACCTGGACTGAAGTGAAAACTTTCAACTATAGGATGTAGAGCTTCAGCATTGACTGCTTTGATCTACTGATTTACTCCTATTATACTGAATTATTTGCTAATGTAGACACAGCCTTATCCTCCTTTTCTAAGCACATACTAAGTTCACCAGGCACTGAAATGCAGATAAAAGTACTTCCTTATGTAATGTTAATAAACCTGGTTCCACTGTAATCAATAGGGTTTCAACCTTGGATTGCAGGGTGCTGAGATTCTCCCTCAGCAAGATTTTATTTAAAAAAAAAATCCCCAAAATCTGAAAAATCTGACCATGCAATTTCAAAAAGACACCTCCTGAAAAACAAAGATGGAGACCTCCTTTCCCTCACCAATCGTAATATTGATTTTTTTTTTTTTTTTGTGGTGGAAAAAAAATTGACATCTCTTATTGAGTTCATTATTATCTGAAGCCATTTTTCATCGAAAGTCTCCGTAATATGAGTGACAAATCCAACATTGCTTTTGGATATTTCTATACAGGCTTTAAAAGTAACACCACATACTGCCTTTTCCTGAGCAAGACAGAATTTCTAATTTCCTATTGTTTTTTGAAAGTATGCTTATTGTTCACTGCATTGTGAAATAAAGAGGTATTTAGGAAAACAACAATCCCATCCATACTCCTGGAGAACAGCTCACATTAAATATCACCTTACCCAACTTTCCAGCAATGCCCACGAAAGGGGTGATAAAATGCCATTTATTGATGTCTGGTTTCACCTAAGTGTTTCATACCTTTTGGGACTGATTACATAGGAAGGGCTCATGTATAAGAGCACACAGAACTTTGATCCAAACTGTCCAAAACAAAAGATATTATGAACTACAAAAAGAGAAGATTATTTTAGATCGCCCCATCAATTTTTCAGGTAGGGTGAGATTAAGCATTTGCACATTCTTCAATTAATAGGATCTATCTTGTAAATCATTTGGTGATCCAAATAAACATGTCAGTGGTGAAACAACATCAGTATCTAAGAACTTAGTTCTAGCCAGGATTCCAATACACATGTGAATATTTCAGTTACTATTTCTGTAATGCTAAAAGTTACATTTATAAGCTACCAGGTGAAACTGGTAAAAATAGAAATTACTGTGTTTCTACCTCAGGTAAATACTCTACTTTTTTAAAATAGTATTTCCTTTTTGCTCTTTGTCCACATAGAAATTTTGTGTGTCAGGATAAACAGAGCAGTATTACAGACTATTCCTAAGCTTATGAGCTGTTTCCTTAGTGACAGATGGGAAAAGCAAAGCTGAAGTAGTTAATGTGCATTTCTGTTAAGCAACAAAACCAGAACAAATATTTAATTAGTTACTTCCTTAAATATTCTACTATATGGAGAAAATGTGTACATGCACACTTCAATATACACGTATATAAAAGAGTAGAACTCTGAAACTTTCCTTTCCCATAATGCAGAGAAAAGCAGTCTTCTTGTAACTCGGCCTGATTTCAAAATTTGTTTCTTTTCCAATCTAAAAAATATTTGGAAAATGTTCAGTTGTACAAATTAACACCATCAAGACTTTTTTTTTAAAACTGAAGGTCTAATTTTAATGATAATATTTCACCTATAAAAAGTGAGGATAACAAGTTTGTATTCATACAAAAGTGTTAATTAATGAAAGACAAACCTTTGCCAGTTATTGACACATTCCTCTGTAATCCTGTTATGTGGAACATTCTAATGAAGTCATAGTTTATTACTAATGATCTAGCTTTGTTTAAAAAAAAAAAAACTGTGAGGGGGAGGGGGGGTTTGAAATAATTTATTTGCTTTGGTGTATTTTTTATCACAGCAGGTAAGAATGCTGCATTTTGACTGCCACATTGTATGCAGGATGAGGGGGTATGACCTCAGAAGCAGCAACGGAGTACTTGCTCTTTCACACTTCAGCACACACTGCTGTGAACCAGCACTTTGGTTATATTATCCACCGCACCACAAAGCTGTCCGCTAATTATCTCTGAATACGAATTTTATTGAACCTTAATTTTCAGTAATGGGGCCTGATAGTTTGAGAAGAAAGACAAAAGAAGGGTCCCTTTGTTTTTCCCTCACAATAACCTTCTAGTGCTGGAGCTATGGCAGAACTCATTAAACTTGAACAATGAGTTGAAATATGATCGTGTTATTTTTGTCCCTGCCCCCAAACCAGGCTGGTCCTGTCTGCCAGGCTGTCCATCTGTCTAACGATATGGGAAGAGACATCGATTTTGTAGTGGACACTGTTAAAACACATTCCAAACTCCTGCCGAATCACCGGGAACATGAATCTGAGCAGAAATTTGATTCTTTTGTACATGTTTGGCAAGATCTCGTGGCAAGTTTAGCAGCAATTCGGATGCTGTAGGGAGGAGATTTGAAAACCCTGATTAAGCCAGGTTAGATGAAAGCTGATTTATGTTTGAGGTGCCCTGCGGAAATAGATTCACACTAGCTAGAAATAGTGTTATTCATCCAAACTGTGAGTTAAAAGAAACTAACACTAAAACAAAAATAGCATGTGCAGCTAATTTGTGAAAGGACTGTAGGGTTCTGCTCAGCTGAGAGCTGGTAGAAGTTTTTGTACCGTTTTCAAAATTTGGCCATCATAAGGCATCTTCCACTAAACAGTGGAGCTCTTAAAATTTATTGCCTTTGAATTTAGGGTTTTTGCTCTAGTTTTTCAGTCTCTACTGAACATAGGGCTGGGCACTTGTGCTGTAGTTCGTATAGTAATATACCTCAGGATGTACGTGAATGCAGTTAAAATCAGTGGATTATTCAAAACATAAATAACCTATTTTATTGAAATGGAGCTGTTGTCATGTAAAAAAATGTACTTTCTTCCAGGATTGTCTTATTAATTCATTGTAATGGCCATTTGGATTGCTCGTAAACACTTCTCTCCCTCCTGAACAGTGCTTATTGTCTATGAGAACCATCAGAGCGTTTTTGGAAGGTATCTTCCTCTCAAGCCTTTAAGTACCTCCTCTGCCCAAAATACTGCTTCAGATGTATTTCATATAGTTCTGAGGGTGATATTTTTGTGGACAATTTACATAAAAATGGGGGATCAACACCTGTTCTATCCAAGAAAAACCTTACTACTGTCCACTTTAAGATCCTCTTGTGTGCCTGGAAAGTCGCACATAGCCTAGTTTTTCATTTTCTCTTAATTTTTTGTAGAACATGCCGCAGCTAAAAGCAATATTAAAAGTTCTATTATTATTTTCCTTTACATTTAGCCTAAATTTTCTTTCTGCTAGGTGCTATTCAATTATTCCTAAATTAAGGTAATCAATGTAAAACCAGCTTGTATGTACAAACTGATTAAAGAATAAATTTCTGAACAAAATAATATAAGGGCAGCCCCCTCCCCCATCTCTGTGCCCTCACAGAGAATTGACACACACATAGTGGCACATCAACTCACGTCTAGCCAGGACTGGGAGACTGCTGAAAAAATTGCAGTTTTGCAGAGTGGAGAAAGAGGAGATTGTTTCAGAGGGATTATAAATGCATATATATTTATACTTTTATATGTCTATTCACAGAAATTCATATCCACATGCACATACATACACATATATACTTATATGAAGACTCCAAAGCACAAACTCATTTCATTTTGACTTAACCTATTCCATGAATTTTATTTTAACATTCCATTTCAAAACAAATAATCTATTCTGTTAATAGTATTGCTCTTTTTATTATCCTGAGTATTTAAAGGCTGAAATGATTAGTAGCTCTACACTAACTCAATTTATAAAACTGAACATCTGGTTAATATAATGTGACTGTAAAGATTTTGATTTTCACTGTTTGAAAAGATGCTCATTCTGGAAGCATTGTGTACTAGAATAGTCTGCATTTGATTGTAAAATAAATCAAAATAAAAGCAGAAAGGGAAAAATATTTATTAATAGGCAGTAATTGAGTGCCCTTCAATGATGTAATTTTCACAAACTTTTTACATCATATAAAAAATCTGATTCTTCCGTCATTTTCACATTTGTCAGTCAGTAGTAATTACACTGAGATCAGCAGAGAGACCAGTATTGAAACTGGCATAAGAAGACAAGCATTGGGAATATAAAACTTCTAAATATAGCATTTGGTTAAACTTTCTAGCTGCTTTTGGGGAATTTTGAAGATTTTTAATGATCTGGCATTTTATTTCATTAATCCAGAAATCTCTCCTTGGTCTTTTAAATGAATGCAAATTTCACTCAGGTAATTGTATTTCTCCTATTAATTTTATCTTTCTTTTAATTTTGACACAGTAAATGAGCCATATGGAAAAATGTCAGTCTGATATTTGCAAAAGAGTGAACTAAAAAATAACCTTGATCTGTGATAAATGTGCGCTGAAGAAAATAATCCAAATAACACAAATCATATTTATCATGTCTTCTTTAAAAGATTTTGTGTTTCATTTTTCATCTAAATAAGGTAGTGAGTGTAGAGCTTGTGCACACCTGTACCTCTGCTCTTAGCACTGAGCGTGTGACCCTGTTTGCCTGCTGGTGTGACACCCGGCAGGAACGGTGCCCCTGACAGCTTCTACCAGCAGTGTTTACAGGAACCAGCTCTGGTCTTCCAGTGGGAATCCCTGAATACCACTGGGAGAGAGTGAGACAGCAGAGGAAGGTACTGTATATTCAAATAGATATATAGTAGATACCATATGTTCCTTTCCAGCAACTGCTACATTGCTGCATTAAAGTTCAAATTCCAAACATTCAAGGATGTAAATATATTAAACAATGCATCTATTCGTGCAAAGCATTCTTTATGAGGAACATCCACGTGCCTTTAATCAGTTTCATGCTGAGTGAAAGAAAATTGTAAACTATGCATTAAAAGAAGGTTTGATGAAAGTTATTTTTCCTCTATCTTCGGCATCCTAATTCAATGCTTCCCCTTGCTTTCAGTGATAATATAAGTAATCTTCTAGCAACATTCATGAGGAAAGTTTGATGTGGATTTACACTAGTGGAGCTACATTACAATGGGTAGATTTAAGGTATTATGAAATGAGTTTTTGGATTTGTTACAGAGGTATGAAACCCCTAAGACACAGATAGATAGGACTTCCAACATATGGCAACCACTCTTATTATAAAACAAAACAGTGTTAAGTCAAAGTACCTGATTACAATTCACTAGTGCTATGTAGCTCTGATAGGAGGCTTATATTTAATGCCATAGAAACAATATAATTTATTTTTCTGTCTTCCCTTATCCCTTCGTTATTGGGTTTGTAGGCTTTGAAACCTTAAGCAAAAGGAAAAAAAATATAAATTATAGGAAACATCAAAGTATAGTGAAATCAAATGACATTCCTTACGATCCTTACAAAGATATCTAACACATTTCTTATGTGCAGTTTGGTTGAACTGCTATCACTGCAGAGCTTTAGTGGTTATAATTAGTAATCTTTTGGGAGCTACGGTAGCACACTTATAATGTCAAAAATATTTAATTGAATGCAATAGTTAACTTGGCAGTATAAAAATTCATTTGATAATGAGTTAATCTGGCCAAGATTTTAACCTGTTATCAAAGGGATCATTAGGAAAAAAACATAGCTATATAATTTTATTACATGCTACTTCTTCAGCTAAGTCTGTTTATAGATTTCTCTTAAACTGCCTACTTTGAGATGTAGATTCTGGAGGCAGAGAATCTAACACTGCACCTACTCACATCTACACATTCAGTACTAAATACAATTTTTTGGTGAACATCTTATCATCTAAAGCATGTAAATTGAGAAAAATGTGACTGTGATGGACATGTCAAAAGAAAAATCACTAAGCCCCGTAGCCTAATAAACAAAATTCCGTTTGGGAAATGAATTGACTGACAAGCAGTTCCTAACAAATAAATGCACATTAGATTCAGATGCATACTGGAGTATCAAATAACTAGATAATTTATCACCAGTCAAATTTAAAACCACGTTTTCTTGTCTTGGTCTATGGTTCCCATGCACTGCTATCTTATTAACAAGACTTTAATTCTCATACTGACACACAAAAGTGTTGTACTCTAATGAACTGTCTGCTCCTTGCAGAAATCTGGTGGTAATGTAGTATGTTAGTTACAATAATGATAATCTTTAGTATTTTTAGCCTGTCAGAACTCGCACAGCCAACAACAAGCAGTCTTTTACTAAAACTCTACCTCATCAAACTAACTTAATTAGCAATTCAACTCCTTATTTTTGTTTTGGATTCCCCTCTGGCTACTAATTAAAGCTTAATCGAAACTGCTGAACTGAGGTTGTAAAGAATTCATTAATATTAAAATTAGCCCCAACAATTTTTTGGGGCTGGTGCAATTTGTATTTGTTACTGTCAGGGTTTGAAATTCAGTTGAATTGTTAAGAAAGCTGTACCAGAAATTTGCTGTATATTCATATTATAAGCAGAACAAATACGATGAATTCCAATAGTTGAACAAGTAATTCATGTTTTGACCATGCACAGTTCACATTACTTGTGTCACTGTTTAACACCAACAGACAAAATATATTTTCAGATCATTTTTCCAAAGTCATCCACATTTCTTTATCCTCCTAAGTGCTTTCATATTTTGGATAAAAGGGAATAAAAGGCTCTGGAAAAAAAAAGCAAAGATTGATTTTATGTATTATCTTGACAAGATTAATATGTTTGAAAAATGAACAGATTTACCACTTCACTTTGATTTTTCCACTTTTCTTAACATCAAAGATTACTCCAGCTGCAATAATGGTCATTCTGAAAACTAAGATCAACTGAACTGTGAGCTTCTGTAAAGGACATGTTTTTGCTGGTAACATATATCTCATTGGATTATTTTTTAGAAGGGTGTAATACTTTATTTTTTAAATTAAAATCTCTGCTCTATAAATTGTTTAAATATATTCTTTTCTGAACTCAGTTTATTATTTGAAATGGGTTTAAATGTATTTTTAATGAAATTGTGTAGCTTACAATAAGAAATGAACTTATATTTTAATATTACTAAATACTCTCAACAATATGAGTGAAACATACTTGTGTTTGTTTTTTGTAAATTTCATAAAAATGTAAATAAGAAAGTCAGTCTTTTTATAGCAGATAAAAACGATTTTCATAATTCAAGTTCACTTTTCATTTTAACTTTTATGCTTTAATATTTTTATCAGAACATGTATATTTATTTTACCCTACAGGAAATTTTTTCAAGAATGTTTATAGGAAACAAACTTGTTAGGACTAAAATATACAGCAACTAATACTATTTAACATATTTTATTAAATATAAACATTAAGATTATTTATATAATGCAAAACTTTACAAAAATATACATGAAAAATTACATATGCATCTAGGTTTCATTTAAATAACATTTATGACAAAACAATCATGCACATATTTAAAAATCAACATATGTCCATTTTTTACTCACTGACTAAATCAACAATGGCATACAAGGCACACAATTTAAAATCTTGGTGACAATTTCCATGAAGTTATTCAAATACAATTTGACTTCTGACAAGAGGATGTAATTTATAAAACAGAACATGCCTATCAGTGGAACCTAAATTTGCATAATGAGGATACTTTCATTTCTGCAAGCACAGTTTTTGACATCCCAACTTGGAGCGCTGGAAGAATCTGGTGAAAAATGTCAATATACATAAGCAGGAAAATGATTAATAAAATACCCATAACATTTATCTGATTTGAGTAAACAAAATAAATTTTGCTTGCAAAAAGTAATGATTTTGAAAACTATAATAATATGTTTCCTAAATGTGTAGAAGTCTAGCACTGCCTTTAGCTGCAATCAGCCTTGTAAACTAAGGGAGGTGTTCTGAGTTTATCATTAGCTGATAAAAACACTGTTCTGACATTAATGTTATGCATTTTTAAATCAGTGTTTTGATTTAATTCTCTGTTGCATTTCGTATAAATATACTGAAGTAGCAACAGAAGAGTGGAAAGAAAAAAAGCCTTTATCCTTTCTTTAGTTGATAAACTTGAAATTGCTTCTTAACTTGGTCAGCTGGATAAGAGCATTCATCATTCTTGAACTGGAGAAAAAATAGCTCTTTGCCCTCCACAATTTTTTTTGAGTTGTTATTTCAGGTAAGCATATGCTCAGGGTTTAAATTCAAGAAATTCTGGAATAAATTTGCTTTAATTCAGCATCTCTTACCCCCCCTACCAAAGAGGATAGTATCAGATGACAATCAAAACCAAGTTACCTTTATGTTTCAAAGCCAGAACTCAAGCACACTGAAACACATCTATTTCAGGTTTGCTTAAGAAAACCTGGACTGTCAAGAGACAGCAGTAGAATAACATCATTAACCTAAAAAAAAAGGAAAAAATTATACCGGAAATTATGGCTTTCCTTTATACATATTACTAATAGGATCATCTAGAATTAAAACCAAGGAGACTTAGTTTATTTTTCATTAATCTTGCTGCTTGTTTATAGCTTTCTAATTCCCTAAATTATGAAATTATGCCTGGCTTCCTTTGTTTCTTCTCAGCTTCGCTTTATGATCTCTCTGATATTACTATTGAACTGTTAATATTCTGAGGGGAATGGCTTTGAAAACAGCTTTTTCACTTTAAAAAATATAAAAACTTGTATATAAAATATATGTACAGACTCTGAGGCAGAGAAACATTTTTGCTGGTCTTCATTGTTATAAAATTTAGAACACACAATAAGAACAGAAGAATAAGGAAAAAATTAAATGCAAAACAAAGCAAGGAGGCAAATCTCAGTGCAAAATATTCATTTAATTCTAAATCACACTTGTTTGTATTCAAATTAAAGAACTAGATCATGGCTTTGAAAACAAATTCTTCATCACAGGCTCTATTTAGGCTGATACTTCTCACACACATAAACCATTTATTAAAGCAAAAGAAGAGCATGCCACCCTTATTTATTTGAGACACCAGCCTGACAAATAAATACCTTTATCAGGTGATTGATAAATATGGCTATAAACCCAGCACTTTTGCAATTAAATAACAATCTAAATCTAAATAACATTTTTTTATTTCAAAACATATTGAAAAGGTTGCCTGGTATAGTTTCAAGCAGAACTTGAAGATGACTGTCACTGCCAACCACAAAAATCTTGATGCAGAGAAAATAAAAATAAAAATAAAAATGCTACAATTTCTGTCAAATACTGTGAAACTAAAACAATAAATAAAATCATGGAACAAGATCACTGGCAGCATATTGAAGCAAATAGTAATTGCTTCTTAGCTGTTCTCATCATTATAATTTTGAGATAAGTAGGTATTTTATAAACATT
This sequence comes from Pachycephala philippinensis, assembly GCA_013397055.1. Taxonomy (NCBI): domain Eukaryota; kingdom Metazoa; phylum Chordata; class Aves; order Passeriformes; genus Pachycephala; species Pachycephala philippinensis. Next base: position 336,448 of record VWZT01013652.1, on the reverse strand, counting down.
TTCAGCTAAGAAACTTCACCACTTCTCTTTAAAAATTCCTTTTTATTATCAGCGTAGATTCATAGGAAAGAAAGAAGCAGCTTGCTATTCAAACAGCTGAAAGGGAAAAAAAATTGGTTGTTTCAACACTGCTTTTGCATCTTTAATTTCTTTCAATGCTCTGTACATCGTGAATATGTCAACTGAACAGACATCTCATTTTCAATTGCTAACGTTCCAGGTACAATAGGAACGAACACAGTGGCTTGATGCGTGAGAGCATTTGTGTGGTTGGGATGCAGCTTGCTGCAACATGCTGTGATGCCTGCACATCCATGGGGAATGGGATTGGCTAAAGCTGAGCTCTTCAGTCTTCTCCCTCTCTGGGGCAGTATATGTTTATCCTATGTTTATCATACAAACTCCTTCTACAAATAAATACACTGAATACTGTGTTGTATGTGTTTAGAAATTATTATGAAATACTATAAAGTACTGTGAAATGCTGATTTTTTAAATTACTGTATTACTCAGATACGAATACTTTTGGTTCTGAATTTTCCCAACATGGAATGATCACAAATGGAGCTCTGTAGCAGCAGGTCACCTGCGAAAACTAAATCCCACCAGCCTTCCCCTTCCCCAGTTTTTAACAAGGGGTATCCTCACTCCCACAGCTTATTGCACACTCAGAAGTGGAATCAGACATAAATGCATATTGCTTTTAGTCTAATTTCTGCAACAGAAAAAATTTCCAATATGTTGGCATATGTCTCAGAGATATTCACATTTGGGAAGGCTGGGAAAGACCTACAGATTTTTCACTGAAAAAGAAGCTCACAAACATTTTAAAATACACTCTTGTCACATGGCAGCTGGTAAACTCAGCAGAATAGGAGGGGACAGCCGTGTTCCAGAACACAAACCTTCTTCAAAACCAAGAGAGAACACAAACCCTGTGCTTGGATTGGAGGGACATCTTTGCTCCCTCTAATCCCTTACTGACTCTGCCTGTTCTCTTAGAAAACCCACAAATACAAAACTGAGGCAAAACTTGGGGGCTTATTAAAACTGGACAGCTAAGGCAAAGAATGTACCTCAGCATTCTCAGGAAATTCAGATATTGCTGTACCAGAAGAGTGGGGGTGGAACTCTTTAAGAAATAGCTAATGGAATGAAGGCAAATCTGAAAAAGTGCTTGTTGCCAAAGGATGGGAGCAATGAGTGACAGTAAAAATAACTAGATGTTGGGACTAGTGTACCCATATAACTATTATTTTATTTAAAATAGCTGAACATTAAGATTTGTAGTCCCATAGTTTGGATTTTTGCTGCTTTGGGTAATTGTTGCTGCTATTGTTTGAACATTCATTGAAATAGTAAGGCAAACATTTCTGTTTTCAATTGTGGTATTTGTTATGTTCACAGACCTCTTACTAAATGCTCAAAACGGCATCTCTTCATAACACTAATAAGTAATTCTGCTTCAAGCACTCATTGTCCTACCAGCTGAAGGGCTAGCAGTGGGTAAGTCCCCAATGTTCTGAGCGAAATGAATTACATTTTAAAACATTTCTGGTTTGAATAGTTTTAGAGTTTTCTGTACTTGTGGCTTGAAATAAACAGCACTCCCCTCCCCTCCACACCCTCCTCAAGTGCCTACATGCCACTGCTTTTTATTAAGACAATCAACGTTAAGTGTTGTATGTGACACTGGAGTGTATTTTCAAAAATACAGGGATGGAGTCATCTATAAAGCCATTTTCATTAGTGACAGCAATTTTGTTCATGCACTACACACACGTTATAGTATTTTAAAAAGAGGTAGTCCTCTTGATTTAAATCCTAGATTACCGGACAGTGTGTGACTGCCTTGAAGAGCCGTGCTGGGTGGTGGGAAGGAAAGCAATGCACAGTCAGGAGGAAGAGATTAACGAACCACAGGGATCTGCCTCTCCTCTTCCCTCCCCAGCCCCATCTTCCGCAAGTCCGATCGCACGTGTCGCGCGCTGCCCCTCGCAAGTCCCTGGCCGGGGGACCACCGATGGATTCCCTCCTCGCAGGTCCTTCAGACACCACGTATGGGGTGCCTTACCACACTCTTAGAAATACCTCCTACACCCATGTGCTCACATTTCAAGGGTATTGGAGCGCTACCTCCACTCACACAGGTTTCAGTTTTTAATGTGGAAGCCAAATGCACACATTTTGGAGGTAAATTATGCAGAAAAATACTTTACATTTCTGCTGAGGCAAATGGTTTTTAAGTAGGTCTCATAATTACTTCGGGTGGAGAATGTGCTTTTCTCTTTGGTCTATTCACTTGCAGTTCATATGAGGAAGGATTATATTACTATCATTACACAAATACTTAAATGGGTCCATTGATTTGTTTAGAAATGAGATATCAATGACAGTTAATTATTCAATAACTGATCATTAATTTTGGGTTAATGATCAGAGACCCCTAGGTCCTTCTAATTTTGCTTGGCTCAAAGGAGTAAATGAAATCTGTTTGTTAAAAGCATACTGCAGACTACTAAGCATTCATTTTCATTCTGCTACAGTAAAGTAGTGTTTTAAACAGATCCATGAAATGTTTTAATACTACTCAAGCAAACCTATCAATAGAAGAAAAGTTAAACACACAGTCAAGGGGATTATTATCTAGCTATCTATATCTTTCATCTAATCTGACACCTTGCATGTGATTTTTTGTGGAAAACAATTTTTTGCTTACTTAAATGGCCTGATTTTAATTAATCCTTCCCTCTTTTCCTTGAATTTTAAGCTATCCTTAAGATCAAGGACTGTTCATACCTACTGGGCTACAGCAGTACCGGATGATGTTCAAAAAACATTGCTTATATAATGAGAGTATCATCAGTTCTTACATTTTTAATTAAAGTTCATTCTAAGTGTGCTTTCCAATACCTGTGTCATTACCCTAACAATTAATAAGCAACACAATATTTTCTCTCACTTCATCTGCATGGGATTGAGTTCTAGAATTTCCAAAGAATAAATTAGAGAGGAATTAAGGTTACAAAATTGAGTGAATGTCAAGCTGAAACTCTTTTCATTAACTCAATGCTCACTTCTGCCAAGGTCTGCAGCACATATTTGATTCTGTAACATCAGTGTGCTGAGATCATTCCAATATCATAACAGAGCACATTTAAAATGAGCAATTGAAAATGTGCAGCCTTAGCCCTGGATTTATTTGCTTTTCTTGGCTAAATGGACAAAATATAGCCTGGGTGGAGATCTGGTTTCCGTTCACTTCAGTGGAATTAATGCCGTGTTTGGCGAGTGCAAGGAGAAATCACGGAGATGGAAGTGTGTTGCAAGAAGCTGCACAGTGTCACTTTTGCATGGGCCACAGGCCTTTTCAGAATGCTTTAGTAATTAAGGTTCCTGTGAAACATAATATGTAAGTCAGTTTGCAAGAACTAGTGTGACAGATGATAAACTTCTCTATCGTGCACAATATGTATCTTGGGAAATGCATAAAACTTATTTGAGTAACAGAAGGACTGTGATAATTCCCATGTGCAAAACCAGAGTAGGAGCAAGCCCATAGGAGATGTACTTGTGTCTGTCCTTCATGGTGGAAAACAGACCGAAAAATATAGTCTCATTAGCAGGGAGACACCGTTCTGGTAAAAAATCCCACCGTAGTTCAAAATTGCAGCTGTGTCACTTCAGTGTGAGTGTTACTTATGTGATCACCAGAGGTCAGTGTCACCACAGGCTGCAGCACAGAGAGGGAGGGAGATGCTGCTTATAAAAGATGAAAACAAGCTTGCCTGATCCCTCCAGAGTTTGCCCGTGCTCTAACACCAAATATAACAAATTCACAAGCCTCTTTCTTTTTTGTGAGAGGGAGGGTAGATGAGTGGGGGGGGAACACTGAGGAGAGAAAAGGAAAAAAAGAATTGGAGAGCTGTAAGGAAATGGGAGCAGGAATAAAATAAACTTGGCTGGCTGCTTTGTGCCTGTAAAAGATATTGCCTTCAGATTCTCAAGCAGACAAGTCCCACCTGTGTTAAGGCATGTACCTGGCAATATAAATTATTGCCAGCTTCAAATGCTGAGAAATTATGAGGCTGGATCACAATGTTTAAATAATTAAAAAGTACTGTTTTCTTTTCCTTTGTCCACAGAGTTGTGCTTTTTCTTTTTTTTGCCGTATTCTCAATCTTTGCTCCACTAACATAACACCTGAGAACGTGGGTATATGTGAGTCTGTATGCATGTAATTTTAATGACATATGAAATCTTCAGGTTGTGTAGTTTGTCTCCAGGGGTTGCAGTTTAAGAAAAATACAAGATGAGGAATAAAAGTGTGGAAGACTGCTGTCTCAGTTTCTCACTCTCCTTTGACAAATGCTGCAATAGCTGTGGCCTTTTTGTATGGGTCAGACGAGATGGACGAGGGTGTGTGAGCCATTGTTGCTCCCTCACCTTGGTATGACACCAGACCCTGCCCCACTGAGGGTATCAACAGTGCCCTCCTCCACCCTCATGCACCACCTGTTCTGCACATGTGTGGGGCTGTGAGTGGGCATGCAGGACACAGCAAAAGCTGTGGTAGGGAGCAATCCTTCAAGAGCAGAAGGGAGAGTAGAAAGACTCACCTATCTTTCTTGGGGCACTTTGAGGTGTGTGAACAAGTTTAACAAAAAGTGCTTTCTACTGTTTTGTTGCTGCTATCATTTTTGGAAGTTAATCTCCTACCAGTGCTAAAGCAGGTTGCAGCAATTTTAATACTGGTACAGAGAAATCCTGGGGTTAGATGCCCTGTATTTTGTGGGATTTTTTTTGACAATAGCAGAATCTTTCTTTGGGAAAGGAGCTGTGGGTTGCAACCACAGCTTGAGTTTTTCCTGCTGGAGCACAGTCTGTCTGTTCGGCTTTTGCAGTCCACCAAAGCCCTCGTGTTTGCCGTGCTGGGGTTCAAACATCAATCCAACCACACAGCTCAGAAGTAGTGGTGTAACCGACATGAAAGAAATGTTTCCAAACTCCCTCTGTACAATGCTGTGTTTTAACAGGAATACCTTTTTTTTTTTCTGATTGTATTAATGGCAAATTTGGAAAAGAGATACTTTAAAATATCAGGTCTGGAGAATAATTTCTTGAGTAACCTGAGATATTTTTTACAATCAAAGGACATAGACGGTCTCTCATATGGAAGGCATTTACCTGCTACCAGGCAGAACTTCAGTATTTATCCAACCATATCAGCTGCTCTCAATTCACTTCAGGGTAAAGTCCTTTTCAATATTGCTCCAGAAAAATGATACTGCTTATCAAAAGGAATTATCTAGATAATGTCATGACAGATACATGACAAACTTGCTTTCTCTGCACAAGTCTTAGGGCTAAGCAAATACAAATCGAGCCTCTTTCCCAAGGCAAAATGCAAGCTGATTTTTGCACAACCCAACAAAAGAAAAGTAGGACAGTTCTCCACACTGAGCTTGAAAGTAGCACAGGTTAAAAGTCCTAAAGCAGGCAGTCCTTAGTGAAGACTCCATATTACTAAAGTCTATAAATACCAGACGTTTTGGTATATTTGTTCCAATACACTTTCATGTGATGAAGAGTTGGGATTTGAATGAGGTTTACTTGATCTCAGCATAGTACTGTGGTCTCTCTCAGCAATTTCTATCCACCATGACGATGCCCTCACAGGTTGCAGTGCAAAGGGCTGAACAAGTGTACACTCCTATTTACAGTCTCATTATCTGAGTTCCATCATCAGGCTAAACAATCCATGGCAGCAGAATCCTAACTAGTTCATATAGCTGCTCTGAATTAAAGACATAATTTTAAAATAATAACAGAAAAAATCATATAAATATAAGGCAAGAATTGAGTAAATTTGCATATTTTCAAGAGTGTGTTTTCCTCTAAACATTTCTGAATACTTTACTGCACATTTTCTGGAAGTAATCATTCCCTTTTCTTCCCCCCAAAAAATATACCTCACCTTTCCAAAATGCAGACATATCTCACATCAAGGCATGACTCAAGTCTAGAAAAAGTTAAGACACATCTGGGAAGACGCATTTCCTTAAAAATTTGACATAGCAAAAGTACTTTGACCCCTAAAATCAAGGTCTCTTCTATAATTCTCAGTGCTTTTTATAGTATAGTCTGGTCTAAAAGTATTAACTCAGAAACACTCTCCAGCCATATTTAATGGTGGTTAGGGAACAACATGCTAATTGTAAGGTAATAATAAGAAGAATAATAATAGCCCATGTCAGTATGGGAGCTGGTAGAGATGAGTACATTTAATAAGTCTGATAGAAAGCATGAAATTTAATTAATGCTCTTTGGCAAACTTCCGAGTTGTGTCAAGACATGGCAGAAACCCACTCTTGGGTTAACCCTGTGAGGGCTGCTGAGTATCAGTAACAGGCAGCTGAAAAACTTTCTGTGCCACTTAAGCTGCTGGCCACTCACACCATTTCTGTACTTTCTGCACCTCGCAGGGGTAACAGAGACACCACGACACTCCTGGTAGCAGGTGCAATGAAAATCTTCCCCAGAGGATGAGCGTGTGTAAAAGAAGAGATGTGTTGCAAAAATATGCACCTCACTTTTGCAAGCTTGGGATAACAACACATTGCACCCTGTAATGATCTCTGAATTTTGAGGCATGCTTTCAGCTCTTCAGAGAGAAAAAGGCAGCAGTGAAGGCAGTAGCTATGCAAGAAAATCCCTTGTTATATCCACCAATGTTTATGGGTGCCTGAGCTTGTTTGAGATGTATGAACTGTGGAAGAAGGCAGGCAAGATATTCATATTGTTTAGCTGCAGGGACTTAATACACATTCAGGACTGCAAATTTCCTTCAGTTTCCATATTTCAGTGAAGATAAATAGGTTCTGCAAGGAACTGAGCTTAGGGGATCTGCTTCTCTCTCTGGCTGAATAAAAAGGATGGGAATACTCCCAACTCAGATACTTAATTATCCTACCCTTCTCAAGTTAGATGTCTAAGAGAGCTGCCTGAAGCTACCACTCAGACCAGCTTGGATGTCCCCTCCTGCTGAATGCTCAGGCTGATACCTGTGAGGGTTGCCTGCTAGTGCTGTAGAGGAGGAGATGTATTGAGGAAGAGGTAATCTGAAACAAGCCAGAGATTTTTGAGGTTCCACATGACATGTGGTGGAGTAGGACATCTGGAGGACTTTAAAGTCTTAGGTGGTTTACTCAGTGTAACAAAGCAGAGGAGAAAACTGCTGGGTGAAATTAGGTGATTAACACAAAAAGAAAAAAACCCCTGTTTTCATAAGGAAATAGTTTGGAAGGATTTTGGTAATGTGTCCAAGGTTAAAACAGGAGGTTGGCTTCAGGTTTTTTCTTGCTATTAGGTGATGCACATCCACGGAGTGCCAAAGAAGGGTGAAGAAAAAGACTGGAGACTTCTGTGTTACTGAAACCTCAGTTTCACACAGCTCTGCTAGCTCCTGCTCTGAGACCCTCTCATTTCCACCCCATCTAAACTGCAGAGCGGTGCAGTGCATCCTGAATGTCTGTTGCCTCACATCTTGGTCTTCCTCTCCTGGGACAGAGGCTGTGGTCACGGGCTCTACCTGCAGAGGCAGGCAGGTGTTCTTGGGGGAAGGACAGGGAAGGGGAAGATGTTTGTTGGGGAACAATGCATCAGGGAAGCAGGGAGCTGAGGCGCTTTCTGCTGGGAGCTATTGACAGTGGAACAAGCTCTGGAAAAATTGAAAGGCAGCCCTAATGACCTGCCAGTAATTTTTAAAGGTGTAAACCCACAGTTTTCCTAGTTCCTGCAAGGCTGGGATTTCTCTAGCTACATATTTTGTTATAGCTACTGGACAATTAACTGTGACTACATCTCCTTGACAATTTAGTCTGTTCTGTAACTCCAGGTTTATTTCTGCTGCCTTGTATGACTACTAAAATATATGTAAAATGTATGTATGTATGTATACTAAAAATCTCCATGTTTCCCAGTCCATAAATTTGGCAAGTTTGTTCTGGGTGTGCAGCTGATAACAATGTGGATGGGAGCTGTAGCAGTGCCTGTGATGCTACATGGAGAGAAGAGTCCTGCATTTCACAAAGCACACAAAGCCCCATTACTCCAGCTCTCACAGGAAGGCACATAAAACACTTGGAGTTTGGATTATTGTCTTTTTCAAAGTCCTGTCCTCAGGAGCTGGGGACTGTCACAGGCAGTTAGGGAAAGTACTTGAAAATAGCACAATTTCATACCATGTGAAGCTGTGTTCTTCTACATATTTCAATTTATAAATTACTAAGAGCTTTTTTTTACTTCAGAGCAAGATACTGTAATATATATGGTGTACATCCACATACATGGGAGTTCCTTTACTTTTAAAAGACCACCAGGGAGACTTGCTGGCAATTTTCTATAGAGAAGGAAGTGGAAATGGATGTGGATTGCTAATACCAGAATATTACCTACCATCTGGATAGGCTTAACACATGATAAACTGTGAGGTTTGGACACAGATTTGTGGTGCTTGAGGAGATTGCTTAAAAGCCTGTCTACGTTGTACTGGCCTGACTCTCATCCTGTGGAGCCTTAGTCTGTTTCTTTTTACAAGGTGAACACAGAATAACATTTGAGAGATATAGCAAACTAAAATTTAGAATCATATACCAGAAATAAGAGTGTGTTTCGTGCTGTTCTACTTACTTTGTT
>VWZT01013652.1:289676-308460 GCA_013397055.1 Pachycephala philippinensis | reverse complement strand
GGGGGGGCGGGGCGGGGCAGCGGCGCCTTTTCTCCCCGGCGGCTCGGAGAGGTGGGCCGGGGCTTTCAGAGGGGCTGACAGATCTGAAGTTTTGGAGGCTGAATGAAAGAAACACTCAGCTAACAAAACAGTGCGCCACAGAAGAAGTTTCATCTGGTCTGGCCAAATCCCTCCTTTCTTTCCATCTTTTCTCTCCTAATAACAGCTGCCCTCTCATTCCCTGTTACTCCGCTGTGAAGAACAAAACCTCCCTCTGACTATCTGTTTTTCTTTTCTTCCCCAGAGTAGGTCTCATTACTGGTGATTAGCAGATGATTAAAACCAATTCAGCTTCCCCCAGTAGATATTTTCTCCCTGTTTGTGACTAACGCGTCAGTCTTCAATGAACGTGCTCCTAAGCTTATTAACGGGCTCAGAGGATTAGCTGCCACCGAGCGCCGCCGCTCCGATATTGTGATGCAGCGAGTGACATGGAACCATTTGCTGAGCACAGGCAGGGCCGCTGGGACCAAATATCTAAATCACAATTTTAGTTTTCGTCTAGGGGGAGGAAGGGGGAGGAAATCCCAACAATAATTACAAAAATCAAACGTTTGGCCAAGTCTGAAAATAGCCTTAAACTTAAGGGCGGGAGGACTGCCGTTTAGGAATAACAACCCGTCGCCCCACCCAAAAAATAAAACCCCAAGCCCGTCCCAACTAAAAAATATAGGAGGTTCCCTCACCGGGCGATTAGCCGATTTGAAGTCCAAAATGGACCGTTTTGGTCAGCCACCACTGCAAAACATACAGGCCCCTCTCGAGGTTGATATGCAAAGGTGTGGGTATGTATCACATCTCTCTATCTGCTGCCTGTATATTACTATGTAAAACCCCAGACTACAGCACTCTCAAATCGGAGATTAGAGCAGGATGCAAAATTAGAAGCTTCACTTTATCCCACCCATCCCTTTAAAAACGATCAAGCTTAAATAAAATTTAGTAGCTAATAATAAAGGAAAAGAGGTCGAAATTATCTGCAGGTTTGAATAATGCAGTAAATTATCCCAGAGAAAAAGAAAAAACATCATGAAACAAGTTAAAATAGGTCATGAAGAGTATTTTTTAGTTATATGTTTTCTGTTATTTTATACTTCTTATTTGTTCTAGTTTTTTAAGGATTGTAGTATTGAATTGTGGCCACCTTTATAAAATTGACTCTCTGAATTACACTTCATTAAACAGACATCATTGTAAGCAGCCCAGATAAATAAACTGATTTGTACTCACATTCCTTTTAAGGTCACATGAAACTCATAAATGACAAGAAAATCCATTGGAGTTTTAGGAGAAATATCCTGATGAAAAACACCCCTTCCCTTTAGGAATAGAACAGAAAAGAACAAATGTTTTTATAGAAATTTCCCATAAAGTGAAATTATAAGAGGAATATTGATTTCTGGTCAGATTAAATATTTTATTTGGCATGATCTTTAAAATTTACTTTCCTTTGAGTTTTCTTTGTTAATCTTTGCAATAGTTGGTATTCATTTATTGTATATTATGTAAGTAGAAATGCAAGGGGTTTTAATCAAATTTCTCAATTCCTTAAAATCCTGTCAATAAGCACTATTTATAAGGGCACCTTCAGAATTCTGGAAAATGTTTATCATAAAATCTATATTTTTCTGTACTGAGGATTGTTTCAGGGCAAGATTTTAGAGTGGCGAACTCGGTGACTAAACAAAGAGTTAGAACCACAACTTTAAGCGTCCAGCTTTGAAAACAAACAAAAAAAAAAACCCAACCCAACTTTAAAAAGTTCAAATTAAAAAATCCTTACAAGGATGTTTTTTTCTCACTCCATTTTAAAATGCTTTGAAATAAAAGACTCCCCCAAATAATTCCCTTTTCACATCTTCAAATTTCTTCCATTTATATTTTTCATTGTCACTTTCCAGTGCAGCTTAACTCTGAGTGTGCTGAAGCTTGAAATGTAGCTTCCGATTTATAATAGCGACAGGACATGCAGCAAATGTCAACAAATCCCCTGTCACCCAGGCAAGGAGGAAATGTGAGAGGTAAGGCAGAGTAGCCCTTCCTTGCTGCATAACACACACACAAAAAAAAAACCCTCAGTGAAAAATAAAGAACTGAGATCCTGCTCGTGAAAAGCTACATGAGCCCATTAATAGCGAACCAAAATCAGGCCAGGAGGGTGACACACGTTGAAAATTGCCAGTTATGCATGCAATACAGGTGTAGATCTACGTGATTATTGATATGTTCCTAATTTTAAAATGAAAGTCCTCCACCATATACCTCCCTTTTTGCAAAATTAAAGGAATTCCAACACACTAGACTGACCATATTCTAAAAAAAAAGCACCCCATAAAACCCACATCACTGACCTCGAGTGACCTCAATAAATAAGTAACTGCTGAAGGATCAGCTCCCTTGTTGTGAAACAATAGACCCAAACTTCAGTGGAGCGCATGCAAGAAAATGTCACAGGAGGGTAGCACAGGATTTCAGAGCAGAAAGAAAGTTTGGGGAATAACAAGCACACACTGCAAGTTGCTGAAGTAACCTTTAGCAAAGGAAATTCTGCATTTGTCTTAACTTTTAGAGCAGCAGGTACCCCCCCTCTACTTGCCGTTCTGTTAATAGAGATGGGGAGATGTGATGGAAATACATTGTATTCTTTGCCAGCCACTCTTTTTTACCACTCTCTGAGATGTCATTTTATAAATTTATTCACTGGCCAACAATGAATCATGCAAAACATAGCAGGCCACTCATTCTTTGCAAATTTTCTGTCATTGGTTTTTACTCTTTTTAATGTGATCAGTCACCTGAGTCACATTACAGGCTTATTTCTGCCTCCAGCTTGGAACAGAGTACCTGTAAGACAAGAGGGAAAGCTGCCTTTGATTGTGTCAAAAGGTCTATGAAATTCGGAGCTGATAGACTGGCTCATAAAAGAAATTTAAGAATATTTTAAATCTTTTCCTTTGGACTACTTCCTGCCTGAAAAATCCTTACTAGGAAAATGTGGATATTATGAGCAGGTTCATTCTTAAAATGGATTTTCTTCTTTTATCATCAGGGACAGAATGTGATTTAGACAAATGAAGTGTGGCAGGGCGCTTTCTTGTGTCATTTGAGGCCTTGTCCATGTGTAAGTTGAGGCCAGTGCCTATGAAAAGCAGGGTTTACCTGTCCATCATATATGCAGATTTGAACTCAATACCACGATTGCAAGAGAGGGAGTTAGTTCATCTTCAGAGGCTACCACCACTGAGCTGGATATTACCTCCTTAATCTCAGCTGTGATAACAATCATGTGTTAGTTAAAACCACTTTCCTGGTTGCTTCACTTCTTTCTAAGACGAAAGAAGTAGAGAAGATAAAGGGAAACATACTCCATCTGTGGCCAGAACCAGACTGGCTGAGAGAGTAGTAAGCTCATGTAAAATTGACTTTTGGATGTTAATCTTAAAACATTCACGTCCTAGTTTAAGATATCGGACTTAAATTTAGAAGTGGCAAGCGTAAAAATGGAGTTAGGCAGAGACAGAGAGAGCAAGGTGTAGGCAGAGGACTAGTTTTAGCCCTCAGCAGTTGGTATAGTTACTAGAACACTGGGCAATACAGCAGGAGCATTGTGCAGGCATCAACACTGGAGCCTTTCCTCTTCCTCAAGTCTCTAGATTCAAAACCGAGATGATTATGCAGGAATAGTATTTTCATCATCTTTTTACATGGAAGGATGGACATGTCTGGGTAGGAGAGACTCCATTTTCTGATTCACTTTTGTGTTTACTCTGTCTTGCATTCAATCATATTTTTTTCCAGCAGGAAGCTATAAAGTTGTTGCTGACTTTGTATTCTGCTGTACCACAACATTGGGTAGAGGGAAAGGAAAGCAAATGTACAGAGTTGCCAGGAGACAGATTTATTCAGAACTTCAGCACCATGGCACTTCCACCATGGCACTCCTCCCTTCTTCCTTCATTCCCTTGCTCCAGGCATGAGGCAGATAGACCAGATATTGCAGGAAATGACCAGCTCATGTTTTGTACTAAAGCATTCAGTTCTGTTTAATTTTGAGCCGTTCACAGCCCCACAAAACAGTGTGAATGTTTTCAAAGAATGGCTGTGAAATGGGTGCAACATGGAAAATTCAAGTGGCAAATCTGCCTAGAAGCATCTGATCATTCTTTTCCTGCTTTCCTGCTTCCAAATGCCTATTTCTTCTTTGTGTTTAAAAGTAGCACTTGGAAAGAGGGAAAATAAATCAATCTGTTAATCTGTTTTTCTTGTGAAATAATATCTGTTTGCAAATGCTCTTAAATGTGGATTAGGAATGGGGCAGAACTGGTGTTCCCCATCCACACCTCTGCCTCATTCAGAGGACTATCTGAAAACACTTGCCACCATAAGAAATGTATCTTTAGGAAGTAGTTTTTATGTTTTTTCTGATCTGAAGCTGAATCCTGACTTGCAGCATAAATGGGAATGTACACAGTCTGAACTGACTTAGCATATCTGTAACTTTTTTATATCCATCACTAGACTGCACTGATTTTAATCGGACCATGAAAAGAAAGAATTTGAAGAAGCTATGGAAAGCAATTAGCGATATTAGAGTATGGATATGGTAGAATTAAAGAAATAGAAGCCCTGTAATGGATACAAAAGCAAAAACAAGAGCCTTATATGTCTAGAGAAACCATACACAGAGGCACACAGAAATGTAGCCTGCTAGGGTATAGGACAAGGGAATACAGCATGCTCATACCTTGAGGGTGGACGAGAGTTGTGGAAACCAGAGAATATTGGTCAGATACTGGAGAAGGGAATTATTTTAGTTGCAATTTCTAAAGAACTTGAAAGTAGGACTACTTTACTGTAAGGAAAATGGATTCATACCAGGTACGGTTTTTACTGAAAAGAATAGAATAGAATAGAATAGAATAGAATAGAATAGAATAGAATAGAATAGAATAGAATAGAATAGAATAGAATATTTCAGTTGGAAGGAACCTAAAGTGGTCATCTAGTTTTACTGCCTGACTGCTTCAGGACTGATCAAAAGTCAAAGCTGGTTATTAATCTCATTGTCCAATCACTTCATTAACACTGATACACTTTGGGCAATGACCACCTCTCTATGAAGCCTAAGCCATTTGTTAACACCGTCTTGGTAAGGAGATGGTTCCAAAGTCTAAACCTCCTCTGGCACAGCTTAGAACCATTCCCGCGTGTCCTAACACTGGATAGCAGGGAGATCATCACCTCTCTCTCCACCCCCTCAGGAAGCTGCAGAGAGCAATGTGGTCACCCTTCAGCCTTCTTTGCAACTGAGTCTACTTATGAATGTCATATAAGGCTATATAAATAGGGAAGGCCACAACTAATGTGAGTTTATAATACCTTGTTTCTATATGGTTCCTTCTGCCCATTCCCTAGCAAAGAGAGATCACATTCCTCAAGTTATTCTGATTACCCTGACTGTTTTAAAAATAAAATATTTAATTTATATCCAATTTATGTTTTGAATCTCACTCCTTTTAAAACTTTTTTAAAGATCTACTTGCTTCAGAGCTCTTACTGGTTTTATCTATAGTTATGAGTCGCATTCCTCTGCTCTTATTGTTTACCATTTCTATAAGTTTTATTCTTAGATTCCCTGTCATTTTTTCCCCATAGCTGGGAAAATTACAATTCAACCTAATGGCTATGCCATAGGTCTGAGTCTAACATTTCCACTGCCTGGGAGAGCATGCTAAGATCGACATTTGGATCTCACCTAGCTTAGTTGCTTACTTGATATAAAGATAACTGCTCCTGCTCTGGTGTGGAGTCGTCTGTGGGCTGCTGGGTGGATACCTGATGTTGATTCACAGTGTACAAACAATACAATTTTTTCCTGGTTCTAATGAAGAGAATTCTTAGTCAAACATATTCAGGACAAATTTGGATAATTTTAGTTTCCTAGTATTTTTAACTTCTAGAAGCTGATTTATCATGTACAGATTTTCTTCATAAATGGTATAGCTGGAATGATAGCAGGCTTGCTTAATTGCTTTCCTTTCCATCTTGACATAGAGTCATAGAATCATAGAGTATTCTGAGTTGGAAAGGACCCACAAGTATCATCAATTCTAATTCCTGGCCGTGGACAGGACATTCCCCAAAATCACACCATGTGTCTGAGAGCATTGTCCAAATGCTTCTTGAACTCTGTCAGGCTGGTGCTGTGACCACTTCCCTGGGGAGCCTGTCCCAGGGCCCAGTCCTCCTCTGGGTGAGGAATCTTTTTCTAATACCCAACCTAAACCTCCCCTGGCACAACTTCATTCTGTTCCCTTGAATTCTATTACTGGTCACTGTACAGGAGAGATAGATGCCTGCCTTTCTGCTTCTCATCATGAGGAAGCTGAAACTTCTGAAACTGTGGAAATCTCCTAAAGCAATAATGGTGTGGAATATTTTCAAGATAACCACTATTGATCCTATCTGTTGGCTGTGTTGTTTCTTTTCATTCTTTCTTCTCCTCTTTTCTGCATCGTACAGGGTTTTTTTTGTAAATTTTAAAGGTAAAATTGTCTCATCACCTCTTTTCTTGTAATAAATCCTTAATGAAGGTCTGACATGTAGGGATCTGCATGTAGGTAAAAATGGAAAACCCGCAGAAAAAATAGTCTTTAGAGATAAAACTTACTTCTTCATGTACAGCACCATATGTAAGGAATATACAGAAGGCAAGTGCTCCATAATTTCCTGTTTTCCTTTCTTCAGGAAAAACTTAAAACTGTCTGAAAAACTAAAGAGAAATCTGTTACGTAGAAAATCATCCAACAGAGTAACAGACTTCTGAATTTGATAGGGTACTTTGATAGTGATGAGAAGAGCAGGAACTTGAGAAGAAGGAAACAAGAAAGGAATGCAAAAATGAAGAGAAAGGAAGCAGGAGAACAGTGTAGTCAATGTAAGGTTAAACAGAGAAGAAAATGAGACTGAAGACAATCAGAGAATGGTGACTGAGTTACTTTCAGAGGAATTTCATAGCACTGAGAGAGGAGACAGTAGAACATGATGGAGCTCTAAGAGACTATTTTAGACCCAAAAGGTCATGTTTCAGCTGCCAAGAACTTGTTCTCAGTTACTCTGAGCTGTACAATATACTGTTCCATTTCTTGGAGAGAAACCAAAGGATCCCAAATTATCATCAGCCACCTGATCTGCAGTGATAGAGACATGAGAAATTCATTGACAATTTCATAAGGTGGATGGGAGAAAATATTTTCCAAGTAGTGCTTGCATGATTTTCAGTGACATTTATGCATACCACGTGTCTGCTTTCTTTTTCAACCCTACTGAACTCCAGTAAAGGTGAAAAAAAGGGAGTCAGTCCAAATAAACAGGAGTCCTTCTCTAGCTCTGTGTACCAAACAAAAAAATCTAGAATAACTTCAGCTGTACAGTGGTGTGGATGCTTTAATCTAAATTATTTGGTTTGCCCTTATTGAAAGAAGGCACATTTTAAAAAAATCTTGGCATTGCACACTATGCATCCAATGTATGTGTCCATGAGTATTCTACCCTGTCTACACAATAAATTATGATGGAATATTATCCTATTTTGGTAATACATTCACAGGCTGTATCTGATTTGTTGGACTTGCACAGTTCAGGAAGCACTTTTCTTCAAACCTCATTGTTACTCCAGCAGTTCTTTCAATGTTGATAGCCCTGAGGGATATAATAAAATTAATTTCTTCACAAACCTCAATGACCACTTCATCAAAAATTGGTTTTCCCCTCTCTGCTTGTTAGGTAACTGACTGCCCATATAGCAGCATTCTTTTGGATAACAAATAGCAAAAAAGAGCTTATAGAATTTCTCAGATGGGTAAGTTGCAACTCCATGGCTGGGACGGAGTCCTCTAATGTCTTAATGGATGTGCTTTTGTTTAATGAGATGATTCTGTTCTTACTGTTATATTTCCAGTGTAATTGGCTCCTTCTAAAGTGAACTTGCATTCTTGGCTCCAGAAGGTGATATGCAATGGGATGATTTGTCAGCTTAAATTCAGGCAGCAGCTACTTTATGCTTGTCCAGTAGTTCATGCTATAGTGCTGGCACTGCTAGAATGATGTTTGTTTTCTGTGACCCCAGAACTGATTTTTCCACTGGTTTCTGAGGCATCTGTGAAGCAGCATAACAGAGAAAAAAAACCATATTCTTAAGAACAGCCGTGTTTCTATATTTCAGCAGTAGCCACACAGAAGCTTGATACCTAGACAAATAGTTGCACCCTATTGCATAGTAAATTTTAGGCAAAGAATTCCATGATTCAAGCATATTTCCTTTTACATCCCAAGACAAGTTTTCCCAAGCCACTCTATCAGTTGGATGATAAAGCAGTGTACTGTCTTTTGTGAAGCTATGAATTCCTGCCTAGTTGTGTCAGATATGATCAGTTATCTGTTTTGCTTGACACTGATACAGAACACTGCTAACAGACACATAGGGTGTGACATCAAGCTGCTAATATCAATGAGGTTGCAGGGTACGCCCTGAAGATCAACTCTTTGAGTTTTATGGAACGGAGAAAGAGGAAGGAGAATGCAGATGGATTTTCAGTGTAAGACATTTATCAGCCTGCAAGCTTGTTAATGGAACTAGTTCCCAGGCACCAATATCACAGGTGGGTAACGCCAGAGAAATGGCAGGCACAATGAGATGAGTAGTGCATCAAACGGGAGTGAGCAGGATCGTACCAATAGCTCACTTCCAGGCAAAACAGAGGGCACAACTGGATGAAGAGACTAGATGTTCATGCAAATCACATTCAGGGAGGAGCAGAGCACCAGTTACTTTCCATTGCCTTAATTTACCACGGCTGTGGGTGTTCACTGCCTTGAAGAAAACAGCTTGAGCAAATATCTACACCGGGGGCTACCTTACACTTTAGGTGTCAGCCTCACCATGTGGGTCTCAAAGACATGAGTGACTGCAGTGTGGGTAGTGAAAAGGAGTAAAATGGATGAATGCAGATTAAGGTTTCAAAGAACACAAGATCAGTCTCAATAGCTGTTTGTTTCACATCTTTACCACTTTTGTCACAGCAATACTGTCAGAACAGATAAATGTTTATTTCTCTAATACTCTTTTTCAGACTCAAAAATGAACATAATGAGGGACGAAGACCCAAAAAAGTTAATTTCCTGAATTGCAAGCAACCAGAGCAGGAAGCAGTAGATAAATGCTGGTTAACAATGATTCTTAGGTATCACCACTGGCCTTAAACACACCAGCTGTTAAACACTAAATGTGATCCTAAGTCAGCTCAATTCAGAGGCACATGACTGGTTTTGTAAGTGATGTGCCCAACCCAAAAAGACAGGCAGAGTTTTTAGACTGGGCACAGTTGATTCTGAGAGTGACTTCTGAGCTTGACCCACATATTGATATTCGAAAGTGGCTCAATTTATCAGCCTGAGTCAGTGATGCCCTGATCCCTGAGTCAGGACCTTTGCGCTGTGGAATACCCTCAGGCTTCATAGAACCACAGAATGGGTCAGTTTGGAAGGGACCACCGTGGGTCATCTGGTCTGAACTGCTCGGGCAGTGTTGTCCTAGAGCACAGGGCATAGGATAGCATCCAGATGGTTCCTGAGTATCTCCAGTGAGGGGAACTTCAAAACATCTCTGGGCAATCTGTTTCAGTGCACAAAATTGTTCAAGGTTGTCCTAGTGTGTCTATTCCAGGCTTCTAAGTGAACTTGCTAAGCATTTTGAGCTAGGCAATATCAAAACTAATAAAAACAAAACAAACCAAAACCAAACCAAACCAAACAAAACAAGAACAACAACAAAAAAAACCCCACAAACAACCAAAACAGAAAAGAAAAAAAAAAAAAAGAAGGACCTCAGAGAAACAGTGCTATGATTGAAATATTTATATTTTATGTCCAGATTGTTAAGTGGAGCAGGAAGCCCAAATTTTCACTCAGATGAGTCTTATCTCCTCCCATGGTTACGTTGATGCTTTTACTTCATCATAAGCAGTTTCACATGTGGTTGTGGTGCATTTGGCAGCAATAATGGTAGGTACAACCTATAACCTATGTTATTTGCACTCTTCTGAAAACCCAAGTTCATCAGGATACTCCAATACCATTAATCTGATAAAACTTCTGGCTAGTGCTTCATCTGTCTAAATTATGTAGTGTCATTTAACTGAAGCAAATGACTCCATGGTAGTCAAGACAATGGTTTCAGTGCAATAACTCTACATAAAGAGAAATATTTGAACCTGATAAATATGATAGGAGAAAAATACATGAAAAAAATGATTTGGGGGAAAAATTCTTTAATAAATAATCTGACAATGTCATAAGGACTTTTTGCAATATTTCTGCATTTAACTCAGGTGACAGAAGCTATGCCACCAAAAAGAGGCACAATTTTGTACATGTATGTAAACATACATGCAGAGTATATTCAAGGCAAGAAAGAAATCCAGGAAACCTTCCTTTGTTAAATGAAGTCCTTGAATTTTGTTAAAATATTAAACATACAGAAGAATTATTTTCCTGTTCTGGAAAAAGAACATGAGTATGCATCTTCAGAAATATATTTTATTCTGGTAAGAAGTCAAATGACATAGCACTGGGTCTGTCTGACAGTCTCATGTATATTACAGAAACATAGAGCTACAAAATTAGATAATGCAAGTTAGGCTGCACACCAAACCTGTCCTGCTACAGTCCAAATGAGGTTATTGACTCAGAGAAGGAGTCATTGATAAAGCAATTATTACCAGCAGCCAGATGTGTGATAGCTCATTTTTGGAAATGGACAGATGCCCCAGCATTAATGTCCTGGACATATCAAACATAAGAAATTCTTTGAATAGAACCAAAATGGCAAGCAGCCTTATATCAGAATCTAGTAGATTTAATGTGTAACATTTCCTTGGAACCATAACAGAATAAACACATGACTAAGAGGCCAAATAAGCACAAATGAATATTTTAAAGGTGACAAATTTGCTATGTTTTAGTCAGGTTATCCAGAAACTTAATGCATTCCAAAAAAGATTTATTTATTTTTTTAAGCTACCAGGACATAATGTACTCAAAAGTTAGGTGCATAATTTCAGGTACATTCAGTTTATTTCCATTCATTGCACATCCTTATTAGAAAACTCTGCCATCTGAATATTATACTGCTATGCCAAATGTTCAATTCTATAAATCAGCCAGTGAGAGAGGGTGCCAGTCCTTCCTGATGATAAATACAGTGGCAGGAATCTACTTTGTTTTGTAGCATGTAAGACTGATTAATCCAAAGCTGTTTGCAAACTTCATTTCATATAGGATACCCCCACCCTTACAATCAGATTAACAAATCAAAGGTACATTCAGCCTTGGAGACAGGTTGCCACTTAAGTATTTCAGATACTCAGGCATTTGGTTAAACTAAGCTTGGATTAACAAGGTCTGACTATTTAAAGGGAGTTATGTTTAGAGGTTCTCTGTCTCCACTGATTTTAAATGCTGTGCTCATGGGGTAGTGCCGTCCAGTCTTAAGAGCTTACAGAGCTTTACAGCCTCCCTGCAAGCTTCATGAGCTTAATTGAAGATAAGTATACATAAACTCACCTTCCTAGAAAGACCTCTATTTATGTGAGGGGGGAAAAAACCCAAACAAATCTCTTTATGCAGGGACTAAGCTGCATCTTTCCTGTCATCATTTATACTTATTTTTATATAGTGGAATTTATTAGACTAAACCCCTTAATCATGTGGAATAGATGAAAGTGGAATCATTCAACACTGTCACCTTTTGTTGTCACTTGAGACTCTCCAGGAGGTGATAGAGCCTGATCGAATTATTTGTTAGGAGCAAGTCATGCCAACCAATTTTGCCTCAGTGGAAAGTGGATCTGTGAGGGTCTGGGCCAAAGTCCCTCTCTGCCTTTCTTTTGTAAATTTAAAAATACAAAGACAGAACTTCTCTAGCTAATATTCCCAACAGTGTTCCCTTACCACTTGGAAATGTCTGACTTAGTAACATAGACAGACCAGACTTGCAGTGGAGAAGTGAAGAAATGAGCAGCATCTCATCTATCCCACATGGAGAACCTGAGTGCACTCACCATTGAGAGAAGGAGGCCATTGGAGGCCATATTCCTTAAGGACTGATGGTGGTGTCATGTGTGAGGATTATTGAACAATGGTTCAATGATACTGCTGCACTGAAGGTTTTTTCGTCGGTTGTTGTGCTGGATTTGTCTGCAGTAGAGTTAATTTTCTTCCCAGTGGCTACCGTGGGGCTATGTTTTGAACACAGGGCTGATAATGTAGAGATGTTTTTGTTATGCTCACCCAGGGCCAAGCCCATTTTTGCTTTTCACACTACCATGCTGGTGAGGAGACTGGGGGTCCATGGGAGCTGACCCCAGCTGACCAGAGGGAAATTCCAAACGCTGTGACATCATCCTCGATGTGTAGGGGGAGGTATACAGAGAAAGGGGCATGTTTGGAGTGACGCCATTTGTCTTCCCGAGTAATTGATGCACATGGTGGGGCCCTGCTCTCCTGGAGATGGCTGAACACCTGCCTGCTCATGGGAAGCAGTGAATTAGTTCCTCGTTTTTCTTTGCTTGTGTGTGCAGCTTTCCCTTTCCCTATTAAACTGTCGTTATCTCAACCCATGAGATTTCCAGCCTTTACCCTTTTGATTCTCCCTCCAGTCCCACTGGTGGTGGGGGTGGGCGGGGCGGGTGAGTGGCTGTGTGAGGCTTTGTGGATGTCTGGGATTAAACCACAGCAGTTGTATAGGAGACAATGGTGGGTAGAGGTGAGAAACAGAAACATGGACAGGAAGGAGGAAGTGGGGAAAACATTTCTATGGTATAGTTTTATTAGTGTTGGCTTACATTCAGTCACATTTCAGCAAGAAACCCTTCACTTACATACAGCTCTATTGTCCTAGGTAACTATATGTATTGTGTATCCAATCACTTCTAAGGAATAGAGACATCTAGTGACCTCAGCTCCTGCGATGGCAGCTAGTACTTCTGGCACTTAGGACATGTGACCACAATTGCTGTAGCCTGGTCAAGAGGAAGATGGAACGTCCGGACCAAGGCAGGCACATTTTGATGGAATAGTTGATGGCTCAGCTTTACCTGTTGGAAAATGCCAGGGACTTTAGGGGTCACAACTGGCATGGCCAGAGCATCTGCTCTCCGGTTGCCCTTGGAGATGGGGCTGGGTAAGCCGGTGTGTGACCTCACATGCATGACAAAAAAGGGTTGAGGCCTCGAGGATTGACCCCAGCTCCCAGCAATGGCAGCTGGTGCTTCTGGCACTGGGGACATGTGGCCACAATCTAGGATTATATTTTGTTCAACTGTTTCAGAAAATGAGAAAGGTTTGATATCCATTACACAGCAATAAAAATGCATTTTTCAGAGCTTCTTTTTAATTAATTAATTAATTAATTAATTTTATTTACACCTTTAAAAGAAGATTGTACTTCTGCAGAAATGTCCAAGTGTCCTAATGAATGCAGGAAAGCTGCGAGTGAGCCACAACTGATGCAAATCAATGACTCTCCATTTGGAGAGGAAGCATATGCTCAGATCAGATGAGAGTGTGGCAGGTGATTCTTCCCACATGTTCTCTCTCTAAACTATCTGCCTCTGGATAGAGGCATTCAAATTGCCATGCATTGGTCAGAAATGAGCTATCCTGTGGTTGTACAGCTAGCTGAAATTCAGCACAATCTAGTGTTATCTGCAAGTAATTGCTCCCTAGTCAGTCAATCATTTACATATTGACAGTTCAGGAGAATGTTTGTTATATAAAATGAAGAGTTTCCCTAAAAATATGCTTATGAATTGTTTAATTTGCAACCCTTACTAATGAAGAAATGAAGGGTCAGGAGGGAAAAGGCGGGGAGAAAAGGTCTCAGGAATATTAGGAAACAATTTCTACAGGAATAAATAAAAGTGGTTTTAGTCTGCCATAATATGGAGACTGTTTTTTCATTCTCTGTCCTGTCTTAGTTTAAATAAAGTACAATATGATATCATATAACAATAATGGAATATTTATTTATTATTTTCTTTTACTAAAGTGAAAGTAGCACTTATGATAGGTTCAATTGAAATCCCAGTTGCTTTTATTCCCTCCTCCCAAATCTTTACTATAAATACATATTTTATGTGTGAAGGTACCTTGCATTTATGAAATTAGAGAAGATTTAAAGATATCTCAGCAAAAGGAAGTGTGAGTGCTAGGAAGGCTGGGTGGCCTATTACTGGAAGTTCATACTGGTCCCCTTCCAAATATGTTTTATCTTTTTTGGTTATGAAGATATTGAGAAGGACTGTCAGAAGGCCAAGTCCTACTATACCTTCCTTTCTAAATTATTCCTGAAATCTTGCCACTTCTATTTAATGGAGAAAGAGCTACAGTGGGATTAAAGGGTATGGCTTGCCTTTAGATAGTACATCCTGCAGTGTCATGCTTTCGTTTGTATCAAAACTCTTTACCGTCATCTGAAATTTAGATTTTTGCCTCAAGAAATGAAAATTTTCCAATGTAATCACCTCTGAACCCAACAGAGTTGAGGAAGGAACCAATAATTTATTTTATTTACTATGAAGGCTATTTTAGGTCCTTGACTACTGCATGGATGTTTTCTGTAGCATCAGTGTTAGCGTTGTTTCCACTCCTCACCATTCGTCTGCAAAAGCCCTACACACCTGACTCACCTGCCCTTTTTTAGTGCGACTTCAGTGGATAACTTTGGCAAGTCACAAAATCTGTTCTGTGACAAGGAAAGTACCAAACTCTGCGTCTCCTCACAAGGTTTGTCTAAGTCAGAAAACTCTGTTTCACTTAGGCTAATGGCTGGACTGACCTCTCCCTGCACGCATCCCCTGTCCTTCTCCCTGCATGCATTCCCTGTCTTTCCCTCTCATTTTATATACAGTCTCAGTGAAGGAACCGAACCTACAAATGCAAACACTGACAATATGGTCTACTTAAAATTCAGTGGCTAATAAAGTTCAAAATAGTAAGCTGCTCTAGGGGCTTGTTAGCAATGCACAGGTGTAACACAGGTTTCCCTTCCTTTCTTGGACTCTAAGTTAACACTTAAATGATGATTAAAACAAAACAGATGCAAACCAGAGCCAGTTGCAGTTGTTCTGATTAACAATAACAGTTGTTATACAAACAATTAGTAGGAAAAGACGACAACATCAGTTCTGTTGGCAGGAGAAGGCACAGTCGTGGCCAATCCAATTCAATTAAACCATGTCTCCAGTATGCAGATGAACAGCAAAAGTGAAAATCAGAATATATCAATACATTGTCTTCCTCAAGACACTGAGATGCAGAGGAGATCCCAGGAGATGCAGAGGGCACTATGAGGAAGAAAGAAGATGTGGTGAGGAAAAAAACCCATAGATTAAGATGTGTGCTGCAAAGCTAAAATATTGGTCCCTCATCACTTGTGTAGTAACATCTGAGATGTCTGTCCCAGAAGAAATTTTGAAATTTCAGAATTATTTTCAGCCAGAATAAAAACAAAGAATTGAAATTTCTGAGACTTTTAAGAAATTAATTTTTTAGCACCCCCCATACCCTTCTGTTTTAAAAAACATGAATATAAGTTTACAGAAGCACTTCATTATTAGCCTTACTATTTTTCTACATGATATATAAGGTATTGAAATGAAGTTACATGACTGTAGTGAAATTCTAAAATTTCCATCACTTTGCATGAATGATTTAAATGAAATTCAATATATTCTACTACAATATGTTGACTTAATTGAGTAATTTTCCAGTGGATTTTTTTTAAGCCAAAACAGTACTATAACTTAATGCTTCCTTATGTTTGAATTCTCCAAAATGAAATCTGTGATATTCTTTGAGTTTTCAGTTTGACCCAAATAAATAAAAAACCTGCAAGACACAAAGAAAAAAATTTCTAATGAACTCTAATTCTGCTAGAAAATTGGCTGGATCCTAAATCATATATGTTTCTTGTCATCAAAACACAATGTCTCTTGATTATCTATAGTATCATTTATAGAATGATGAAGTGATAGTACTTGTTTCTGAAAAACCTGTCTTGTTCTAATTAAGTATTACCTTTGTAGGGCCCTCTTACACACTTTATTTACTCAAGTTTTTAAGGCATAGCATTTTGACATGCAGAATAGTATACATATATATTAAAAAAAGCAACACATTAAAAAGCTCAGAGGCAATGCAAGAATTCCCTTCCCCTTTGGCTTATAACTGAGAAGAAAATGCTGGACTGAAATGTGCTTTGCGTTTTTTTCAGAGAAACCTCCTGAAATAAATTAGCAAGCACAAAAGGCAGAAATATATTTTACAAAATCAAAGTAAAAAACCCCTAACAAACAAATCAAAAAAGCAGGACAGATCAAGAGCATGCACATTAGGTATATTCTTCAGCTTAGGAAGAGTAACTTTGAGTTCATGTATTAGGTGAAAGTTCTCAAAGCTCATATTGTTATTTTCTCCCAGGGCACTGCTTCCTGACAGATTCAGCATGCAGACTGCATTTCTGCTGGATTTGATAAAAATACAATTAAAATTTCGTACAAGGGGGTACGCCAAATTGGCCTGCATCCTAGAACCCACTCCAAGCAAAACCTTGAGGAATATATTGTACAAGAAAAGGTCTGTCCCCTGGGATTACCTCCCACTTCCTTTAACCTGATATTTTGCTCATCCTATTATGAGATTCCTCAGAGGGGTGAAACACTAGATTGCCTCATTAAGACTCATCATTTACAAGATGTTGACAAACGTTGGCATTTATCCTGTTGTCATAACAAATGTGAGAAAATGACCACTTGGCAATAAGTGATGCTATGCAATTGCAGGTTGTAAAATACAAGAATATGGGGGTGGGGGGCTGGGGGGTGGCCTGTGGATAGTGTATTAGTATCGCTATGTAGCATCTCTGAACAGTTTCTCCAGGCATTTTAACAAATCCAGGCTGAAATAAATAATAATGGACAGCTTCTTTTTATAGAGTTTTACACATGTGCAACCCAAACATTAATTAAGAAAAATGAGAGAATAGTTTTAAACACANTCCGGACCAAGGCAGGCACATTTTGATGGAATAGTTGATGGCTCAGCTTTACCTGTTGGAAAATGCCAGGGACTTTAGGGGTCACAACTGGCATGGCCAGAGCATCTGCTCTCCGGTTGCCCTTGGAGATGGGGCTGGGTAAGCCGGTGTGTGACCTCACATGCATGACAAAAAAGGGTTGAGGCCTCGAGGATTGACCCCAGCTCCCAGCAATGGCAGCTGGTGCTTCTGGCACTGGGGACATGTGGCCACAATCTAGGATTATATTTTGTTCAACTGTTTCAGAAAATGAGAAAGGTTTGATATCCATTACACAGCAATAAAAATGCATTTTTCAGAGCTTCTTTTTAATTAATTAATTAATTAATTAATTTTATTTACACCTTTAAAAGAAGATTGTACTTCTGCAGAAATGTCCAAGTGTCCTAATGAATGCAGGAAAGCTGCGAGTGAGCCACAACTGATGCAAATCAATGACTCTCCATTTGGAGAGGAAGCATATGCTCAGATCAGATGAGAGTGTGGCAGGTGATTCTTCCCACATGTTCTCTCTCTAAACTATCTGCCTCTGGATAGAGGCATTCAAATTGCCATGCATTGGTCAGAAATGAGCTATCCTGTGGTTGTACAGCTAGCTGAAATTCAGCACAATCTAGTGTTATCTGCAAGTAATTGCTCCCTAGTCAGTCAATCATTTACATATTGACAGTTCAGGAGAATGTTTGTTATATAAAATGAAGAGTTTCCCTAAAAATATGCTTATGAATTGTTTAATTTGCAACCCTTACTAATGAAGAAATGAAGGGTCAGGAGGGAAAAGGCGGGGAGAAAAGGTCTCAGGAATATTAGGAAACAATTTCTACAGGAATAAATAAAAGTGGTTTTAGTCTGCCATAATATGGAGACTGTTTTTTCATTCTCTGTCCTGTCTTAGTTTAAATAAAGTACAATATGATATCATATAACAATAATGGAATATTTATTTATTATTTTCTTTTACTAAAGTGAAAGTAGCACTTATGATAGGTTCAATTGAAATCCCAGTTGCTTTTATTCCCTCCTCCCAAATCTTTACTATAAATACATATTTTATGTGTGAAGGTACCTTGCATTTATGAAATTAGAGAAGATTTAAAGATATCTCAGCAAAAGGAAGTGTGAGTGCTAGGAAGGCTGGGTGGCCTATTACTGGAAGTTCATACCGGTCCCCTTCCAAATATGTTTTATCTTTTTTGGTTATGAAGATATTGAGAAGGACTGTCAGAAGGCCAAGTCCTACTATACCTTCCTTTCTAAATTATTCCTGAAATCTTGCCACTTCTATTTAATGGAGAAAGAGCTACAGTGGGATTAAAGGGTATGGCTTGCCTTTAGATAGTACATCCTGCAGTGTCATGCTTTCGTTTGTATCAAAACTCTTTACCGTCATCTGAAATTTAGATTTTTGCCTCAAGAAATGAAAATTTTCCAATGTAATCACCTCTGAACCCAACAGAGTTGAGGAAGGAACCAATAATTTATTTTATTTACTATGAAGGCTATTTTAGGTCCTTGACTACTGCATGGATGTTTTCTGTAGCATCAGTGTTAGCGTTGTTTCCACTCCTCACCATTCGTCTGCAAAAGCCC
>VWZT01013652.1:252891-289408 GCA_013397055.1 Pachycephala philippinensis | reverse complement strand
AAGCTAAAATATTGGTCCCTCATCACTTGTGTAGTAACATCTGAGATGTCTGTCCCAGAAGAAATTTTGAAATTTCAGAATTATTTTCAGCCAGAATAAAAACAAAGAATTGAAATTTCTGAGACTTTTAAGAAATTAATTTTTTAGCACCCCCCATACCCTTCTGTTTTAAAAAACATGAATATAAGTTTACAGAAGCACTTCATTATTAGCCTTACTATTTTTCTACATGATATATAAGGTATTGAAATGAAGTTACATGACTGTAGTGAAATTCTAAAATTTCCATCACTTTGCATGAATGATTTAAATGAAATTCAATATATTCTACTACAATATGTTGACTTAATTGAGTAATTTTCCAGTGGATTTTTTTTAAGCCAAAACAGTACTATAACTTAATGCTTCCTTATGTTTGAATTCTCCAAAATGAAATCTGTGATATTCTTTGAGTTTTCAGTTTGACCCAAATAAATAAAAAACCTGCAAGACACAAAGAAAAAAATTTCTAATGAACTCTAATTCTGCTAGAAAATTGGCTGGATCCTAAATCATATATGTTTCTTGTCATCAAAACACAATGTCTCTTGATTATCTATAGTATCATTTATAGAATGATGAAGTGATAGTACTTGTTTCTGAAAAACCTGTCTTGTTCTAATTAAGTATTACCTTTGTAGGGCCCTCTTACACACTTTATTTACTCAAGTTTTTAAGGCATAGCATTTTGACATGCAGAATAGTATACATATATATTAAAAAAAGCAACACATTAAAAAGCTCAGAGGCAATGCAAGAATTCCCTTCCCCTTTGGCTTATAACTGAGAAGAAAATGCTGGACTGAAATGTGCTTTGCGTTTTTTTCAGAGAAACCTCCTGAAATAAATTAGCAAGCACAAAAGGCAGAAATATATTTTACAAAATCAAAGTAAAAAACCCCTAACAAACAAATCAAAAAAGCAGGACAGATCAAGAGCATGCACATTAGGTATATTCTTCAGCTTAGGAAGAGTAACTTTGAGTTCATGTATTAGGTGAAAGTTCTCAAAGCTCATATTGTTATTTTCTCCCAGGGCACTGCTTCCTGACAGATTCAGCATGCAGACTGCATTTCTGCTGGATTTGATAAAAATACAATTAAAATTTCGTACAAGGGGGTACGCCAAATTGGCCTGCATCCTAGAACCCACTCCAAGCAAAACCTTGAGGAATATATTGTACAAGAAAAGGTCTGTCCCCTGGGATTACCTCCCACTTCCTTTAACCTGATATTTTGCTCATCCTATTATGAGATTCCTCAGAGGGGTGAAACACTAGATTGCCTCATTAAGACTCATCATTTACAAGATGTTGACAAACGTTGGCATTTATCCTGTTGTCATAACAAATGTGAGAAAATGACCACTTGGCAATAAGTGATGCTATGCAATTGCAGGTTGTAAAATACAAGAATATGGGGGTGGGGGGCTGGGGGGTGGCCTGTGGATAATGTATTAGTATCGCTATGTAGCATCTCTGAACAGTTTCTCCAGGCATTTTAACAAATCCAGGCTGAAATAAATAATAATGGACAGCTTCTTTTTATAGAGTTTTACACATGTGCAACCCAAACATTAATTAAGAAAAATGAGAGAATAGTTTTAAACACAACGTAATAATGAAACAGTTGTTATTATCTTACNCTGGGGGGTGGCCTGTGGATAGTGTATTAGTATCGCTATGTAGCATCTCTGAACAGTTTCTCCAGGCATTTTAACAAATCCAGGCTGAAATAAATAATAATGGACAGCTTCTTTTTATAGAGTTTTACACATGTGCAACCCAAACATTAATTAAGAAAAATGAGAGAATAGTTTTAAACACAACGTAATAATGAAACAGTTGTTATTATCTTACTGGATACCTCATCATGAGTACCCAGCATCCATACTGTCTTTGTTGACAGCCTGAAAATTCTCTGAACTCAGTTTGCCTACAGCTCTCATCTGCCCTGAGGCTGATGACAGCATGGCCTTTCTTAACGAGGGTCATCTTGCCCCCTCGGTGTTAATGGTATGTGAGGTCGTCACAGGAGGAGATCCCACAACAGAGATTGCTGAGATGGGTTTGGGTGTGAGAGAACTGTTCTCCTGAGCCCATGCACAAGTGTTTTGAGAAGTGGAAGCTTTCTTCCCTTGCAAACACCAACAATGTGGTCACAAGGTAGTCCTGTAGGCAAAAATACATCTTGGAGACAAAATTATCATCCATAAAAGCACACAAAGATAAATGTGAAGACGTAAATGCCTAAAAATGGGTACAGTACTCATCCTTAAAGCTACGTTTAGGAGCTCCCTGTTTAGCTGAAGGACCTTGAATCCTGCAAGGACTTCAGTCTTCCCAGGTGTCTCAGGTTCTGCTTCTGAATATGCATCTCAATTTTGACCATTTTAAGAAAGTTGACATCTCTAACTATTTTCTTGCAGCTAAATCAAAACAGAAGCAACAACTGATTATCTTAATTATAATGGCTTTATTAACAGACAGCAACTGTCTTGTGAGATGAAACCAGTGATACTGCTGACAGTCAGAATCAAAAGTGACAATAACTTGTTTGCCAAGGGTAGTTGGACTTGCAGGTGGTTGGTTCCATCCTGACTAATACACTGCCTGAAACACTGTTGTTGTGGTGGTTGTGGGGCTCTAAAAGAGGCAACAAAATTGCCATGTAATCAGAATTTACAAACACTGATTTCACAGTATCTAAATCCTAATCGGGTAATTAAAAAAGTGGAATTTGATTCATTGATTCCTGTTTCTGTCATTGATCATTATTGCTCACTTCATGTTTCTGATTTTTTGGCTTGATTTGTGTGTATGTGTGAGTTATTTGAAGCATAGAGAGAGTTTAGGCCTGTTGGAAGATGATGCCCTTTGAACCGTGTCTTCAGTTGAGTACTGATGCTCCTATAATACTATAAAAAGAAAAGTGGCAGTTCTGAAGGAATCCTTACATTCTCTGGAGCACACTACACTTTTGAAGTAAATACTTTTCAAGACTAGATATATATTGCTAGCCATGTCAAATTTCTGTTCTGTGTATGGGACTTTGGCCTTTGAGATAAAGGGTCTTACCTTTTCCTCAGCTACAGCTACTCCTTGTGTCCCAGACTCTCTCAGCTCTACTCTTGAATCATTTAGATGATCCCATTTAACATTCGTTGCTGCTCCTTTAGATCTGGAGACGTCTTATATATGGTATGATGTTTTCCCAATCACAATGCCCTAGAATGTGGGCTTATCATGCTGTCTCCTTGCCTTTGTACTCTTCTATTTTGTTTATAGTATTTTTAATTGAGTCCTGGACTCCCAATCTGCACTCATTAAACACAGAGCACATAAACACTTGTAAAGTAACAATTAAGTCACAGCCAGGTACTGGTGTTTTCCTCCCTGCTGACTTTACCTCTGTTGAATACAATTCATTAACATTTCCATAGCTTTGGTTACCCCATATTGGAATTTAAGTTTGTATTTGCTTACTTATTATTGCTTATTGCCTATTCTAAACACTGCTGCTCCTTTGTTTTTGTCAGACACAGACTGCTAACTCCATGTACCTGCCTACAAGCAGTGGGATCTGAATGCCCCAACCTCTGTGTTTCCTAATGGACTCAAATATTTACTTATGCCCCAAAAGATTTTTCCTTGCCTTGAGCAAGACTAAATGCACACACAAAGTTACATGCAGAAATACATGCAGTACTTACCAATTTCTTCACTGTAGAGCCCAAGTGGAAAATGCTCAGCATTATTATTCCAGTGAATATAATCATCACTGTCTCACAATTATAAGACCAGTTGGAAAGCAGGTTGTTGTAGAGTGTTGTGTCCAGTGATGTGCTCATGATGAACAGACTATTGCCGTGGATGTGTTTGAGTCCGCCTTGTTAAGGTGGAGTTCTCAATCAGTGTTAGGAATTGAATGTACATTTGTATCTCTGATGCACTCGCTTACTACTCCATTGAGAGTGACTTTTTAAAGGTACAAGGCTGGACTGTGGAGAGATATGAAGGTGGGTTCCACACCTGAAACACTATCACACACAGGTATATATCATGAACTATACAGCTAGGTTTCTGCAAAGATACACATCAGTGTGTCTGCGTTGTTCTCTCCAGACTCATGAAGATGCAGAAGGTCATGGGACAAGATTGTTCATATTTCTACATGGCAGAGCATCTCAGGATATAGGAATACCTAGAGATGCTGGGCACTATAAAACATACTGAAATGTTTCACTCTTCTAAAAGAAAGTTTTGCAGAGTAAAGATGGGTGAGAATTTGGTTGTGTTTTGTCCTTGGAAAAAATTAAACACTTGCAATTAATTTTTCACTAATTTTGTAAAACCAAAAAACCATCAGTCTCTAAAAAAGTGAGTTTTCTCTGGATATTTTCTTCTATAGCTGTGTGGAGCTAGCAACTAGTTTCTATTTATGTCAGTAGAAGAGCTCCCATTGAGATAGAGGGTCATATGATAGCTGCCAGTCCTCTGTGTCCTACCTCTGAAGCTGATGTTCATAACCATACAGTGCTATTTGCCCTGTTTGTGCCTCATTGCTAATTCACCACGGTCATCTTTCTCTTCTAACACACCCTACATCAAGTAACAACCACACACCTCTTTGATTTCCTCTTTGAAGTTGTATGCTTATCTAGCAATCATCTATAAATAAAGGATTATGAACAAAAATGAATTTTACAGAAGCCAATATGGACAATGAAAATAATGAAAACCAGTTTGCCAACAGTAAAAGAAAGTTAATTGACCATCTGGAGGTGTGCGAAAACTTCTGTGAATGTGGTATAAAAATTGAGCAAGATCTTTTTCCTTGAGTTTACTGGTTTCCTAAATAATGTATTTGTCTTTCTCTTTCACCCCGAATTTTTTATATTTATTCATTCAGAGCGAAAACCAGTCCTAATGCCCATGGCACCTTCTTCTAGAGTTCTTCCGAACAGAGTATGTTCGTGATATAATATTCTTTTACACTGTAGCTGGTGCAATTTTCCATATGAGCATATTCATAATAATAACAATACATACTTCTTCTGTAATAATAAATATGAATTAGAACAGTGGTTAAATCTGGTAGGGTATAATTATAGGTTGCCCCGGTGAACTAAAAATTTCAGTGGGGTTTGGTTCTATGGTTTAGGATAGTCTCCATTAAATATAGGAAAATCCAGTTAATTAATTAGCCTTTAGTGTTAAATGAGTTTTTTAAGCCTGAGAGACAAGGGGAATGTGGGATTTGTGGGGACTTGACAGTGAACATTTAATGATGTTAAACCCAAAGTGACTGTTAATATAGGCTACAGTACCTGAGAATCAGAAATACAGTCAGAGAGATAAATGCAAATAAAGCACCGAGGTTTAACAGGAAATGAAGAATATTAATTTGCTCTGGATGTTCAGATTGTCTTTGTATGATTTAAATTTTTTTATGGTTAAAAATGCCAGTGCCAGGTTCCCTCATTTTCTGGCAATAGGGAAGACACTTACTAAGAGCGACAGGAAATATTATGTAAAAATGTGAGTGAGTTGACTTTTTCTGAGCATTTATGTTGGTCTTTTTCTGGGTAGTTTTCCACCATGCAGAAAAGCTGCTTATGAAGAGTTGTCCTTGGGCAAGGGAGGCTTTATACTGTAGTCTTCACAAAACTTTCTTCTGGGGCAATCTCAGTGACAATCAGTCCTGGGCTGTGTCAGAAGCCACACTAAGGTTTCTCTGCCTGGTGACACTGTAAGCCTGGCAGCTATTTTTTCTTCTGGACTTTTAGCTTCTTGGGGGGCCTCACCCTGTTCTCTCCATGTGGATGTCTCTCCATGCATTATGACCTTTTCATTCTGACTCCTGTCCTATTTTACCCATCCAGCAAGCTTACCAAAAGGGTATAATGGTACTGGTATAGCTTGTCAGGGCTCTGAGAGCACCACCAGCCCTTCCTACCACCCCTGAGCTCTTTGTACCTTGCCCAAGGCTGTGGGCCCCATGTTACACCCCAGGGCAGTCAGTGTCACTGCAGTGGGGCTGGTCTTCAGCTCCCCACAGCCCTGGCCCTGGTCCCTGCTGAGCCAGGTCCTGTCACAGTCCCTAGTCCTGGCCCCTGCCCGCAGCCCTGCCTGCCCATCCCGGGCTGTGTCTGACCCAAGGTTCCCTCAGTAAATCTGATCCTGATCCCCAGATCACCAACTGTGAGCTGGTGTTTTGGCCTCACTCTTGGATCTGCCTCGGCACCTGGTTTTCCAGATGGCCCTTGCTGCCCCCAGAAAGAGCTTGTTCTCACCCCCAGGGAATATACACACCTTCCTTTGCTTTTGTTTTATTCACATCTTCCCATTCGTACACACTGCATTACCACAGTACTATCAGGAGTCATTTATGGGCCCATACTGGCGTACATACAGAATGAAATTCATCCTCTTTAACTTTCTGCATCTACAAAGTAGCTGTTTCCATCTTGGTTAGTCATAGAAGCATAGAATCATGGAGTAGCCTGGGTTGGAAGGGACCTTAAAGATCGTCTGGTTCCAGCCCTGCCATGTCATTCTAGGTTGCCTTCATCTTCAGGGGCAATAGGTGACAATACTTCATTTATCTGGCCTATACCATCAGTTTGCACTGGGACACAAAATGTAGCATTGTGTAGCTGGTACGAGGGTGAGTGGGCGGCATGTAGAGGGTCTGAGCTCTTCTGTGCTGCTTCTACACTCCTTCAGTCCCTTGAGGCTGCACTACGTATGGAGCCTGGAAAACAGCACATATATTCCCAAAGTAGGGAGTTATGAGTAGCTCCCTGACAGCAACTTCTCCCTATACTGAGTTCAGTCCTTTGTGATTTTTTATTTCCATTTTCCACTTGAACCTTATGCTAATTCTTTGCATCATGGGTAGTAGGGTTTATATTTTTGTTTTATCAGTTTGGTGGAGGGACAGTGATCAGGGACCTCTTGAGATGACAGTCTGTCAGATTGTAAATTAAGGAGGATTTCTCCCTTAGCAGCCATAAAGATTAAACAGACTAATGAATCGATGTTTTTGACCATCCACTCTGGGGAGCCTTCACTTAAGTCCCAGCACTGTTGGTCAGGTCAGAAAATGCTCTTTTCTGTCAAATGGTAGGTTTCCCTATGTGATAGTGTGCCTTCATCCTCCTTTGTGCAAGCTGTAAAAACCTGACAGAGGCAGATGTCAATCCATACTGTTGTGACACTTCCTCGTTCAATTCTAAAACTTTGTGAGAGATTTCACCATCCAGTAGCTGGCAAGAGAAAAGAGGCTGTGTTTGCTAATTTTGCAGAAATACGTTTAAAAGTTCACCTTTTTATTTTTCCTATGATTAGGAGATATTTTCTGTTGAAGAATGACCTATTTATAACCAACTCCTCTCCACAAAATATCCAACCCTTTTGTTTTTATGATGCTTGCTATCTCAAGGGCACTTTACTTGAATCTTTGTTCAGTTGCTTAACATGAATAATACCACACCTGTAATTTTATTCTTTAACAACATTTTTTTTTTTTTAAGCTAAAATCTTTATGGAAGTACTGAATCCTGTTAAATTTGGCAACAGTTCTGTGATACTGAAATGGCCATAAATTACAGCATATGCACTTTGAAGCAGATGTTCTGTTAAAGTTCACACGTTCTGTCCATCTCTGACAACTGAAGCACTGATATTTAAAAGGACCCTCATGCCATTAGAAAACCATAATTTAATGTAGAGAATAAGATATTCTTGTTAATTTGTATTACACTGAAGGAACATACCCTAATAAAATAATTTTTTAAAAAGTTGTTTTATGTAAATAATTTGTTAGAGATTTTTTAGCAGAACAAATTTTTTCATGATAATTTTTGAATTGAATTATGACACTCGAAATGTTATGAGCAAGAAATACTCAAAATAGTAGAGGCACTTCATTCAACACCTCCTCAGTGATAATTTCTCTGACTTGAGCCAGTAAATGAATAACCTTGTCAACTTTGTTTTGATGCTGTTTAAAAACACAGACCTGTAATGCAAGAGATCCAGTGATGAAATAGAAAAATAAATGACTGCATTAAAAATGTCACTGCCCAGATGGTCCCATATAGAAGTTCTGATCTGAGTACTCACTAATTAAAGAGAAGGTGACTGGAATCTAAATTTATCTTCTAATTTTATATCTGACCCTTATCTACACATGAGGGACATGAACACATTTCATTTTTGAACATAACCCAAAAAAGCACTTAAGCAGGTGCTTAACTATAAACTGATGTTTGACTCTTACTACCATAAGTAGAGATGATTTCCTGAATGTGGACCATGGAGGAATTTTAAGGCTAGGTCCTAATTTTGCCAGATGAGGGAAACTGCTCATGATTTATGAGTTTGAACCTATTTTTTCTATGATGATATTAAATCATCAGGCATTTTATGTCCATGGAAGCTGACAAATACTTCAGGATACACTAAAATCCTTTCATTAACAGAATATGAGTATTCTGCAAGGTAACCCAGGTTACTGTGGTTCTTTTACCCTCTTACAGAATTACTATGTTTTTTGGTTGAGAGAAAACTGCAGTCTGCAGAACTTATTATTTTGTTCCATTTACATATATGTGTAAAACCACTTTCAGAGAAAGATAAAAGGTTGCTAAACTGAACTTGAAGTAGGGAAGCTCAAATACAGTTAATTCCCTAAGAAAATCTCTGTGTTTTGCTTAAACATCATCTGAAATATAGAATGAACATTAGCCAAGGAAACAGGCAAAAAAATCTTAAAACTGATGCATGTCTCATGACAAGCAGCATCTCAGTGCCTGCAGTGGGTAAACAATCTAGACTCAGTAATTTTTCACTTTTTTTAACTTTAATTTATTGCCATGTCATGCAGACTTCTAATCAATGATTTGTTTATTGAGAAAAAATTCCATCAACAAGTGAGAAACTCTTAAGTAAACACCTACAAAAAAGTAAAGGGATTCCTCCCTTCTCTGGGCTCATGTTAAGTCAAATCTTTCCTCGCTGCCTTCCTGATCACTGTTTCCTGTATTTTTGCTGTGGGTTACACTCAGATAATCCTACTTCCTTAGATGAGGAAATGTGTGGCCCAGAAGGTTTTGAGTTGTGTGCTTAATGGTTTCTGTCTTCTTCTCTTCACTTGTTCATGGTTTTCCTCTGCCCCAGCATGGGTCAGACATGGCCACAACCCCTAAGGGTGTCCTCACTCTGAAGGGTGTCCTCACTCTGACATGAGTCACCCACTAGTAAAGGCTCTCAAGGATGTCCCTTGCCACAGCTGCAGTACCTCAGGAATGCCCCTTCCCTGCTGTGGGTTGTCCATGACTGCAGTCCCTGGAAGGTACCCCTCCATCGTGGAGTGCCTCCTTCCAAGAATGTATCTCCAGCCATGTCCTCAGCAGCCTCTCTCTCTGCATGTCTCCAATCACATGCCCCCAAGGATACCTCCCCATGTCCTTCATGCCCCTCATGACTGCAGCTTTTTCATCAACATGTCAGAACTGGGATGTGGGGTGCTCCCCTGAAGGGCTGCAGTTTTGAACACCTGGCTGCTCGCATCAGTTTCAGAGCTGACTGAACCTGTCTGTGACTATCACAGGACAGCTCGTAGCTGCTTCCCACACACGGCACCCTGCAGGGCTCTGCTACCCAAACACTGGCAATTATGCCCTAGGAAGTGGGCCTTTTATCAAGATCCTTCTTCTTGGGAGAAGGCTTTGTCTCAGAGATGAGAGAACACTACAAAAACTCATGACCTTGTCTCATGGGACCTATGGGTAAGGGCTCCTCCTCAGCAAAACGGAAGCAATTCTGATGTCATAAATTGTTTTATACTCAGGAGCACCTTTGAGTCAGGGGAGGGAACCCATCTGCAGTTTAAAAACTTCACTAAACCCTTTCTTTTTTGTAAATCAATTTTAATAGTGGCATGCAGCACAGATAAAAAGCAGAGGTTTAAAAGAAAGATACACAAACCAAGAACAGCAGGAAGCTATTCAGTGAAATTCCCAATACATAACAAGTCTCATCCTGGAACAACAAACCAAAACATCTAAAAAGATTCTTAAATATTTTAATACTCAAAAAGATTTTTTTCTAGTTTAATAATAATCAACTCTTACACAGTTCCTATTCATTCAATTGCCTGTGCAGTAGCATCAATGGGGCTTTGACTGGCTGTCCCCCAGCTTGCAGAGATAACATACAGCAACTTGACCTGAGAATGTAAAGGGGAGTGCAGAAGAAACTCAAAACCTTCAAGACAATGACCATAGTTTTTGCATTTCCAATGTGTAACAACATAGCATTCTCATCTTTGTACTGTCTTTAGTACTTTACTGGTTTTGGTTTTATTCCATATTGTTCTAAACTTCCATTATTTTACATTTGTGTACACATGTACACACAACTCTACTATAAATTTTTATCTGATACTATCCCAGATAAAACACGTGAAAGCTGCCACTGTGTATACGAGTTAACTGAGCACTGATAGACTGAGAAAGGAAGTACACTGTGAAAGGGAAGGAAGGCAGTCGTAGCACAGCAAACTGTTCAGAACCATCTTGTCACTGATGACTACTGGCCTGCTGTCCTCTCCAGGCTGCTCTTGCTCACAGCCTTGGTGGCCATTCAGTCCCTTTGATGAGTCCTTAAGACAAGACAAAAATTTTAATGCCTCACAGTACATCTGAAAGTCCAGCTGCAGAGTTTCTGTTTCTCTTGCAGGAGTCTAGCTTCCATGCAAAACGGCGAGGAAAAAATTGCTTTTGTTATAGCTATCCTGATCCTTAATTCTTTCCATCTTTATGACAAGAGCAAAAGGAACTAGGCTGGACTCTTATTTTCTTTATTAAACCAAAAAGAACTTCAGCAACCAGCTTTGGGAGGGCCAGTGCTGTAGCTCCACTGCTTACAAGTGGCTGGCTTTTCTTACTGAGGTGTATGGGAGGATCCCACTCACCCATCTGATAACCCATCCCAGCTGGTTGTGCGTGCAACTGCTTTAGCTCTTTAAACAATGAAAAGGCTGTTGCCTTCTGCCAATGTAGTTTGGGGAGAATATGTAAACAACAGCTGGGGGAAAAAAAAATTAAAATAGAAAAAGGAACATTTATTTTAGACTTTCAGACACTGCTAACATCAAAGATAAGTGAACAAGGCAGGGTTTCCTGAAACAAATAATGAGCTGCAGTAAATATAAAAGATCAAACCAAGGATCACAAAACTTTTTTTATGCCTCCTCTATATCTTGTAAAGAATTCTGCTGCTTCTGTAAGTACTGCATAAGATTTAAGAGTTCAGCGTTTAAATTTAGCCTTACAGGACAATCTCAAACTTCTATAGGGAGGCAGAGCAGATGAACAAGTGAATGCTTTTTAACAAAAAAGTACATGTGCTTAATACTCTTTTTGTCACCAATGGGCATGTGCAGGTTTTAGGAAGTGATGGGAGTGCATTTAACAGCCCTAATGGTGACTATGACTGCTTCTATATACAGCATTGCAACAGCTGCTGCCTAGCTGGGCTGTTGATCCTTGCTGTAGTTCCAGGCTGTGGAAAAGGCTTTTCCTCTTCCCAAGGCAGATCAGCTGGGAGAGTATTCCTCTGAAGTTTAACACACATTGAAGAAACAAAGCAGTTCCACTGGTGCCAAATGACCATAGAGCCAAATACTGAAAACTTTCAGGTCATCAGAAAGTAGATAATGAGATTCTGGTCCTATTAAATCTTATGGGAATGCTGTAATTTTACTGGAGCCAGGTTTTCACCCTGTAGTCTAAAATGAAATCCCAATCAAATTATTCTAGGAAAGTTAACTGTTGATTACATTACTGCATTCATTAATGTCTCTATTAATCTTCCTTTCATAAGATAGGAATCAAATAATTAAATATTACACATTTGTGTTTTAGTGAAATGCAAAGGAAAGGTAAAGGCATGATCTGAAAAGTAAAGATATTTTCAAGTTTAAAGAACCATGTGATCTGTATATCACTGCATGAAGAAAAAAAGATAAGGGGCCATATCAAAGATCTGTAATTGGATTAGAAAATGATATAATCATATGGTGTCTTTATTCTTTAGATTAAGCCATTGTCTACCAGAAATAAGGGGGAAAAAAAGAACAGGAATTAAAAGGAGAGTAAAAAGGGAAAGAAATCTGTCTTCTATTTTTCCTAAAACAAGACAAAACAAACCAAGGAATATTCAGAGACTGGAAGATGGGACAACCTGATACTGGCAAAAGCCACTTACGTCTCTCTCTCAAGCTATATTTTGCATTCACTCTTTTTGATATTTTAATTAAGTAGTGACAAACTCTGATTGCTAAACTCAAGCCTCACTCTTAGAGTAGCACCATGCTAGCTCTATCAGCTGGGATTACTGCATATTACATTCTGTAACTTTTTTCCAGGCCATGGAGAATAAGAATTACCAAAGGTGCATTGTCATTGTGCATGGGATTAGTAGTAATCATGGGCATCTGGGAGAGCATCCAGTAAGCAAATCACCTGAAGAGCTGGAGTCTCCAGGTGAATTTATCTTTTGTTACTTCGTATACCTTAAACACAGCACTAGCTAATGTGAGGAGGGAGTCCAGGTGTAGAGCTGAAGATCAGATAAGGCCTTGCCTTCAGCAAACCATCCTAGAGAATGCCCACCTCTGTACTCCCCTCAGGAACAGCATAGGTCTGCAATGCCTCACTCTCCTGACAAACGTGGTTGGGACTGATCAGAAGGAGTAGATGAGAGTTCATGTGAGATCAGAGAGAACAAGAGAGGCTGTGTTCTTCATAAGGGTGGTCCTGGCTGCCCTGTCAGATTGCAGAGGCCCGGGAACAAGGGATTTTGAAGCTGGGTATAAGCTGAAGGTTGCATGTGAAATTGGAGCTGCTTACAAAGTAGGATGAATGTAATTAGGAGCTGAGGTAGTAAAGAAGTTATGGATTTGTAATCTTGGTTTGGGGAGCTGTATGGAGGATAGCTAGAGTGGCACCATGATTTTGAAAGGTGACTCCGAGAAGCAAAACATTTGCGCTTTATCTAAGCTCTGCAGGTACATAACATGGGGAACAGAGAAAAACAAATGTAAGCTGGACCGTTCCTGCCAAAGCATATTCTTTGGAGAGCACATCCTCCTGCAGTGAAAGCTGACCCTCCTGGCAAGCCTGGAGATGTGGCAATCCTTCTGCATTAACAAGGCGCTGTTAACCAAGTACATAAATAAGTTGAAAACCACAAGAACAAAATCTCACTGTTTCCATATGTCTCTTGGCTATGTACGTTTTGTGGTTGTGTTGCTGAAATTTCTGCATATTATATGAAGTC
The DNA here is from genome assembly GCA_013397055.1 of Pachycephala philippinensis. NCBI lineage: Eukaryota > Metazoa > Chordata > Aves > Passeriformes > Pachycephala > Pachycephala philippinensis. The sequence goes on along the minus strand of VWZT01013652.1, from coordinate 276,018 downwards.
TGTTAACTATGAGTTAGATATGAGCGTGACCACATTTCTTGTTGATTTTGACACAATCCATGAAACCACCCAAAACGACAGCCCTGAAAGGATGCCTAAGAAAGTTGTCGCTTGTTTCAATTGGTAAGTTCCACATTGCCCCTGTGGGCAGTAGGGGAATGTAGTAAAAGAAACAAAAGTATCCCCCACATGCAAACAAAGACAGGAAAACACACTGGCAAGTTTCTATCCTATTACTGAGGCATAACTGTAATCCTTCCAGCAAAGTGATGTTAACTACCAAAGAGGGACAGGAGCTCTCCAGAAACTCAGAGTCTGTCATGGAGAATGTTCATAATAAGAGGAATAAGCCAACTTGTGCATTTACTTGGATATGACATCACTGACAGCCAATTAGAAAGTTCCACTTGTGTCATTTCATAATAAAGAAAAGACTATTCAGCACTCACTGCATCAAAGAACACATGTCACAGAGATTTGCACAGAAATGGGTTGATTAATTTTTAATGAATTATACCAGGAGAAGCTTCCTTGTATAAATTGCTGTAAGAATACCAGTGATAACCCATGCTTGAATAAAGAGTTTCTGTATGTGTGGATTCTACAGCTACAGAGACACTGAGCAAAATTGAACTAAAAATTGTGCTACTCACCCTAATCTATCCAGTTCATAGCAGCAGTAAAAGCAGCGTGGGGTGCACAGTAGTGCAGGTTTTAAAGACCATTTTATTCACTGGAAGTGTGCCCCGTAACCAGCAGAATGCTTCCCCACTGTCTTTGTTTTCACTTCAAGAGTGGATGTCAGTCTTGAAAACAGGCCTTTGCTGAACATGGCCTGGTCTCAGCACAGCTTTTAAATTCTGTAACGCACCCTACAAGCTTTCACATTTTGTGACTGAATAGCCTTTTCTTTCATGGGATCAGTCAGCTGATGCACAGACTAAACAGGGCATCCTTCTGGACAAAAATGTGCTGTAAAATGTCATTGTTTGTATTTCAAGGTGTGTAAAGGGAAAAAAAGTGTTTCAATAATGGTGTTAGGAAAACACCAGCTCTACCTGACGCATGGAGAAGACGGGTAACTGACCCACTGTGGAGTAAGGCACGGAGCTCAGGTGCTACTGTCCATGAGCTACTTTATAGACAAGTAGTCTTCAGACATACAGCAGGCCTTTCACATTAGCTGCGGATATTCTTGTCTTTGTGTAGAAGGTGTTGAGAGCTGTACAGACAAATAAAACTTTCTTAAAATTATCACAAGTGCACCTCTTTGAAAAGTGAGCACATTCAGAGTTTGGTGGATTTCCAGCATACATGATTCCTTTCAAGAGTTTGAGACCACCCAGATTTCAACATGAAACAAAGGTATTATGAATTCAGAATTAACTTTGATTCAAGCTCGTTTGATGAAAGGCACACAGTACTGAATTATACTAAATTATAGTATAATAGTAAATCTATATGTGACCTTGGTTTCTACAAAATAGAAGGTATCGGGCACCATTCTTAGTCCATGCTATACAAAGCCTACTCATGTTATTCTAGTCTAATAGTGGTTTAGAATTGGGATCTAGACTGTTGAACTGCAAGGAAAGTGTGAACAACAATTCCTGTGTGCTTTTGATATTGAAATGATCTGGATAAAAACAGGGTGCTTATAGCTTCCTTATATAGAATCCTATATTAAAGAAAATACATTTCTAAAATAGAGTGAACTGATTTTAAACCAGTTTTGTGCATTTAATATTTAGGGCAAGTGCCTGAAAAGCATTTTCTCTTTTAGTTCCTTGTCATATATGTTCAGGATTCATTATGTTACTTGGAGGCAACCAGGTGAATTTCCTCTGAATGTTGTTCGTGCTGATCAAGGAATGCCAAAGAATAGTGAATTTTTATTTTAATTGATCTGACTGGAATGAGCTGCCACTCTTCTTTGCATATGAACATATCTCTGTATGGAGATTTTGGTTACATTTTGTGCTCAGAATAATTTAGGATTAAAGGAAGAATTGTGGGTTCAAATACTGGAAGAGTTTTCTCACTAATATATTTTATTCCTGTATCTAGCACTGCCATAAATCAGAGAGGGGGTACCTTAGAGTGGCAACTGTAGAAAACAGAAGAAAAAAAGTCTCATTAAAATTAATGCATGGTAGGATATAGATTAAATTAAAAGCCAACAGGATCTCAATGCATTGCAATTGGCATTCCTTAATTCGCAGTTTCTGCTACCACAAGTGAAAAATATCTGCAGTAAGAAATTCGCCTTTTTTATTTTACTACTATTCTTCACATACAGTTTGCTATAGTTTTAAAATAGACAGGCAAAGAAAGGAAGATTTATTTGACCTACCTGTAAGCCTTGAAATATGTATTTAGCACAGCTGTTCTTTTGTGTTTAAACTCATCACAAAAATGCAGCTTTAATGTAACCCACCATTGATCTGCAGTAAGTGGAAACAAAATCTCTCCTTAATTAGTATCATCCAATCACTTTTTTACATTTCTACAGAACACACACTGTGAACTGTTTAATGGACTATTATTTAGAAGAGTGGCAAAGAGCTTGCAAAAAAAAAAAAAAAGGCATATAGTGAAAATAAAAACTAGCAGTGTCAATGAAAAATGTGTTGCAAAATAATGGAAAAAAAGATGTTTCATTAAGATGGGCTTCACTGGCATTTTACTGTATAGATGAACACTGCTCCAATTACTGCCAACAATGGGGAAAGAGATAGAGAGATATAGATTCATTACTTTCAACACCCTTAACTGTCTACCACTGAATTCGCTTATCTGTTCCTTTTTCTACAGGACCTGCGTGGAGGGGGGAAGGAATAAACAAAGAACTGAGTAGAGTGAATGTGTCACAAATTACCACAAACACACTGTGACTCAATGCACTTTTCATTTCTCTCCTCATTAACTGTGTCTTGCTCAAAATGAGAGACTGGGTCTAAACATAATCAAGTCCCACAGATAACAATTGACTTGACTGCTGGGGCAGTCATCACCTTCTAGCTACTGGGAAATAAATTTAGAAATAAAATGAGTTAAAATAAAATTCACTCTGCTCTCTTTTCTGTGCTCAGATAATTTGAAGGCCATCAAGGCCTGCAGAAACAATCCATCTCTCTGTGAAAAGGAAAGCAGCCTGTGCCACTACCAATAAGGCATGTCTTTAGTGTTATCAAGAGTAAGTATAATTACACAGTGGAAAGGCCATCAAAGTGTCTTGGGCGCTGGTATTTTTTTCCTGAGGTCTTCATCAATAGTGCTGTCGGAGTGAAAAGAATAAGTGGGGGGGAAAAGGGAAAAAAAAATAATATCCTCCAGATTGGTGTGACTGACCTGCAATCTAGTAAAGCACATTATAATTTGAGAGCAGTAGGACGATTCAATAAAAAATTTGCTGTCTTCCACTTTAAATCAGGAAGGATTAATTTCAAGAATCTGTGTGGATGCTCTTGTGGTCTTGGTTTTGTCAGTACTGAAATTTCTTTTCGAAGAGGCTAAAGGACTTCCTGTTGCAGCGTACTTGTACTTGCCAAGGCTCTTTCCTTACCTCTAATAGCAATGCATTTCTGATAGGCAGATTTCTGTCTGGCAAGGGGGAGGTAGGGTGTTTGTTTCAGTTGAACAGTCTCCCTAGTCTTGCACTTTTTATTCGGACAAAACACAAGTGAATTGGTTCTCTATATTTCTATTGAGAGGAGCCACACCCTGATGTACATGTTTTAGTGGAATTCCATTCAGTAAATACACACACCTGACACTGTTTCACAGGGTGGGAATTCAGAGCTATGTGCCTGAGTCTTGGCCTGTGGTGCCTTACTCTGATTAGTAAATGTTGTTCTTGCAAGGAGTACCCCTGATCCCTGGGGAGGACTATGCGTGAACCAGTCACAGGAAGATCTGGATATATGCACAGAGCTAATGCAAGCGGCTTGCTAGCTGATTATCTGATAATGAAAATACTTTTAAGAACAGAGAATAACCCAAAACCTAGCTATTAACTTGCTTCTGGCAGTCTTCTGTTTAATAAAAACAATGTTAGTAACTGTGGTGTAAGTCCTGAAAATAATCACGAAGTCTGATAATGAGAACCAATCATCTAAACATCAGTGTCCCCAGAAATCATGTTGTTCTTGGAACTTTCTTTTTCTGTGGCTACTACATCTGGAAATCACAGTGCCCAAAATGCTGGTAATTGTTTGCTCTAGGGCAAATTAGATCATTAAAAAGCTTTAACCAATCAGAGGACATTTAAGTCTTCCTCAGTGGTTTGTTTCTACTGTTCACAACAAGAATATATTTTCCAAACCTCAATTTTTATTAGATTTATTACAAGAAACAAGATTAATTGGGCTGTACTGCTTTGACAAAATTCTGGTTCTTAAATAATAATTATAGATTTCCTGGAGTCCAAAAGAACTGAAGTAGGGCAGATCCAGCAATGTGGCCAAACATAACAAATTGAGAGGAGCGAGGATAAAGAAGCATGACTGAGAGAATGCAAACGTGAAATCTCCCTGATATATATTCCCCTAAAGCTTCAAGTTTTTATTGGCTAACTGGCAAAGTAATTTCTTTTTCTTAGGTTTTATTTGGACACCAGTGCTGCCTGGAATCTGGGGGGAAAGGGTGTGAGGTCTTTTTCCAAAAAGCACTGTGACTAAAGTCTTGCTTATGACAGTGAGACCTGAAGATTAAAGGGTCTGGCCTGCCCAGATCTAGCTGAACTGAGAGTCAACAGCACAGACTGAACCACAGGTTCTGCTCCTGAGGAAACTGGGATGCACAACACTGGGAAATGGTTGAACCTCTGCCTTTATTTAGCTGTTCCATTGTACTGTCTGAAAGGACACAGTAACTGGAACACACTTAAGAGCATGTCAGCTGTATCCCTTCTGGAATATGTCTTTATTGCTGTCACAGAAGTAGTAGAGATACAATGTCAGGGTAGTGCATAGACACTAAGTTAGTGATAAAGGAGGTGACTTCAGACAGTAGATGAATGGGAGCTGCAGCTGTACAGATCCCACAAAGGCTGTGTTAGTCTGTGTAGTTGCTCTTGCGACTGAGGTGTATATCTTAGTACAGTCTGAGCTTGACTGGTTTCCAGCACATAAAACAAGCAAGCAGGATTAAAGAATTTTATATTTTGTTGCAATGACCCTTCCAAAAAGTAGATTTGTATTTTCTAATCCATTTTTTCTAGTGTGTTGGAAGGCCATTTATGCCACAGAATTTTTGTTCTAGCAAGTAACTGAGACATAAATCCAGTTACTATCAGATGAAACTGGTTCAAGCACAACAGAAAGAAACTCAATAAAAATAAGCTAAGTCTTTTTTATGTGTAATCATAACCTCTTAACTATAAAATTCATCACCCAAGTGATGAATTCTCTATCTTCTTGAATCAGAAGTCTCTGATTCCCTGCTGGATTAGTGGGCACTAACAGAGTCCTTCCATTTAGTGCTCTGTTTGAGGTCCAGTTAACTAAATAAGCAGTGAAAAACAGTTCCAAAAATCGCATGGCTTCCTGCCACTGTCACAGACAAGCACAATGTAGAGACATCTCTAATTTACCTGAGCTGAAGATGAGGCATAGCAGACATCCAGGTTGCTGGAGCCTGTCTCTTCCAACTATTCCTCGAGCATGTCTGAAATTGCCCTTCTCCCTTTTTATTGCTGGCTAACATGGCTGTAACCTGTAAAACATGGTAGAGCTGTGTTCAAAAGGTGGATGGCAGTGGGCTCCACTAGTATTTCCGCCTTCCAATCACTGTGTCATGGTCATGAGTGAGAAAGTAGACTAAATAGAGAAAAACAGTTTTAAACTGGGTAATTATTTTTCTCCATCTGTTTTAAATACCACTCTGCAGGTATTTAAAAGACATATAGATATAATGCCTAAGAATATAGAGTAATGTCAGGCTTGGCAGTGTTTGGTCAATGATTGGACTCTATGATTTTAAAGGTCCTTTCCAACCTAAATTATTCTATAGCTCTATGTAACTGATACTCTTTCCAGTATTCATGTTTTCAAAGTTTTCCTGAAGTTTGGAATATACCAATACTTTAGTTATGTTTGAGATTGTTTATTTACCCAAAGGTTTGGCCTGGGCAGACAAGCAGCAGGAGGGTCATTTATGATCCATATACATCATTATGCTCCCAAGAATCCAGAAATCACTGAACATGGCTTCCAAACAAAGTTAAATAAAAACATAGGTATTTCTTCGAGCTCAGGAATCATAAATATAAATGATCTGTATCATTTGCAGTTTTTCCATGGGAGTATTATTTGGCATAGCTCCGTGCTGTGCCAAATTTGTGGGGTTTTAGATTATTGCTTTTTAGAAAATTCTGGTTTTGGCACACACATACAAACACACAAATTGGAAAGGGAAATATTTACATTGCGAAATTAAACTTGTTCACATCTTCAATGATGATTTATTAAAGAAAAGTATATGGCAAGCCACAGAATGGTGACATGTACCCTGGGTTTTACATTCCCTGTATGAAACAACCACAAAACGCATTTGAAAACAAATAGTACTATAAAGACTTAAAGAAAGAAAATGAAGCATTTGCATGTATAAAATACCTCATACAACACATCTTCATTCTGGAAGACTAAAGAGAACGAAATGTTTCTCCAAATAGCTTTTCAACGGCATTATTTTTTATGGCCAGGATGTTTCTGTTTCTGTAGGCACCTATAATATGCTGTTGGATTACTTCACTGAGCGGCTGTTAGGTTAAGTACAATACTTTCAGTGTTGAAGTATTCAGTGGACAATGAAAGCTCAACATGAGAAAAAAAGTAAATAATAGGGAAGTTATAGGTGTTTTGTGGCAGGGTGGAGAAGACAAAGCAGTATAAAGGACTAGACAATAAATTTGCTGCTTTTATTTGTATGTTTTGTTTTGGTATCCATTTATATTCAAAATTTGTTATTAAAGATCATATGATTTGTGCTAGACAGTTTATGTTCATTTTATGATCAAATTCCTGTATAGATATAGACATCTGAAGTATATATATATGTTTCTGTTAGTTAAAATAAACCCTTTTGTGGCCAAGGGAGATGAATTCATAGTTTTAAGTTGCAATTCATCTGACCTTCTTTGAGGACTTTGCGGAGAACAAGCTAAAATGGACATCTGTTTTCTCTAAGAAAATCCTAGTCTGAATAGCTCATATGTAGATGCCTAAATGAAGAAGGATCATGGTCCCACTCTCTGCTGCAATACACAAAGCAGGCATGCTGTGAACGTAGATACAAAGCGAGTAAGACATAAACCAAATATTGGACATCAGTAGGAAAAACAGCATTGCAGAATGACTTGAATGTTAGGAAAGCTTCTGACTGCTGAAAAATTATAGCATGTGTAAGTCTCCAGGCATGTCTGGTGTTCTCCAAAGCAAATGTTTCTCAGCATCTCTGAACAGTACTGGAAGGTCCCACTGTGAAATAATTATCAGCCTGGCTACAACACTCTCAGTTTTCTAGCCAGAATCTGAAGGAGAAGGACAATTATGAGGGCCAACTCTGGTTGTTGCCAGAAGAGACACTAGGGCAGAAAACACCAACAAAAAGGATTGTATCCAGGCTGGCAGTAAGTAATGGTATAGTGTAACTAGTAGGGTGGAAGGGAAGAAAATTATGAAAGCCTACTAAAAACTGCTAATTTATCTGGAATAAAACTGTTTTAACAGTGTGTGGCAGTTAGTTTAAAAAACTAAAGTGTGAACAACTTGGTTTCATAGATAACACTGATATAAAGTAATAGAAAAAGGAGTTAGGAAGAAATTTGAGTGCAGAGTACACTGCAATAGTCTTTCAAGGTCAATGTAATTCTTCTTTCTAAATATGTTTGTTGCGCGAAGTGGAATAGGAATATCAGAGGTTTGTATTTCCATCTGTTTGCTTAAAATCAGGTCTGTGCTCCAGCATGAACAGGCAAAGCTCTGATGAGCTAGAAGTACTTTGGTTCACGATGCACCCTATAACAATGCCATAGTATGCTGATTTCCTTATGATAATTGTTAAGGGTTTTATAAGTTTTAATAGTCATCACATGGTCACAAGCTGATTTTATGAAACTTTGTTCATTAGTCTCAGCAAAGCACTGCAGCACAAGTAGGAATTTCTAATTGAGTTTAGTAATAGGCTGAAAAGGTAGTTATCACACAAAGCAAATACAAAAGCAATGCAAAGCATTTTATTTTGTTTAGAATTGAAGTCTGGCAGCAGTTTTATCCTGAGTCTTAAAGAAACGTATAGTAAGCATTTAAATCAGTGTACTCATGAGCTGCTGAGATCAAAAGTTAGCAGTGGCATTATTTGTGAAATATGAGTGACTTTTGTGAATCTGTTTCAAGGCTCAGGTAGTCTAGAATTGATTGAGCTTACTCCGAGCATTTATGGACAGAGCTGAATAAGGGCAATAGGTGCCTTGGAATAAGACTTATCAGTGCCTAACTGTTTCTGACAACACTGCCTCAGCTGGTAACTGACCCCTGAGTTTCACTGGTAGGGTTCACCTTCAGACTCAGAAATCTAGGTTAATTTATCTAAATGCAAGTGTCTATGCGTATGCTAATGGCTAAGCCTCTTTAACTGTATAACCTGGGGTACAGCTCAGATGTTCAGCCATATTCAGCTAATGGTGTTTAGGCATCCTAGAGTACCTAAGAAATCTGGACAGGCTTGACAGATATAACAGAGGAGTTGAGGTCTACTGGACTAATAGCAACTGGCCAGGAAACCTATTGGGGCACCTCAAATACATCTGTCTAGGCAAATAAACAGAGCTGTTAGTCAGCAAGGCTCAGTTAACTCAGTGTAAAGGAAACATCTCATTTGGTAAACCAAAGAGCTCTCTAGACTCACCTGACTGTGTTGACTAGGCTTTGAATTAATATGGGGGGAAGCCAATCTTCCACCTCACATGCAGACAGATACGTTTAGACATCTAAACACAGGTCTCTAGGTGTGGAACTGACCTTGAAGATCTATACGATCAGACTTTATGTTTTCTTGGAAACAGTTTAGTAAATTAGAAGGCCAGAAAAGTCTAGAACCTATGTGTGCCAAAACCTTACCAAGACAAGATATTCTTTCAGCATCTTCTGATGAGCTAACTCCCACAGGCCCACTCAGAATGCCTGTGGAATGGGACCCAGTATGCAGTGAGAGCTGGCTTTGTTCAAAGAACTGTTGAAGAAAAATATGTGCTGCTACTACTGCCACTACTACCACTACTCCTCCTCCTCTTTCCCTCTGTATAATGTGCAAGAATGGTCACAGCATTCATCCAGGGTATGGAAGGACTGGGATCGAGACAAAGCTTCTGTGAAAAATGGAGTTAGTGTATCTTATCACAAATATCAGGTCTGAGGCTTTACTTCTGATTTATAGCAGGGAATAGCTCTGGGATTTTGGTACCCAAATCCTTCACGCTACCACCCTTACAAGAGTGTGCACTCATGACTTCTTAACATAGAAAGAAGGGTTTACCAAAGCTTACAGAGGAATGTGTCTGGCTTTTTTATAGAGCTTGTATTGGGAAAGGTTTTAACCTGGCCTGAGGAAATTTCCACCTCCTGGGTCCTATAGCATGAATATATCCAATGCAGGTCCAAAACTCTGAAAGCTACATGTGTTTTCACTAGCTTGTGAAGTCATCAGATTTTAATGACCTGCCATTTTGTCAAGGACATCTTCAGGCTTTCTTTCTTCAGATTATATGAATCAGTTACCTGCCAAAAGCAATCAGGATAATGTTTTGGCTAAATGTGCCATGTACTAAACGTGATATTAACAATAACACTTGTAACTATGACAAGAGCTTTATATCCAGACTATGAACTGACGAGAGTATCTGGTGAACCCTTTGCAACATTTTTTTGTGTTACTGCCTTTTTAATTATGTAATTCAGAAAATGAAAAACAATGCCACATTTCCATAAAAAGTAGACATATACACATTGATAATCTACAAAGGCCTAATTAATTCAGTATCTCTAGGGTATGTCATAATTTACAGGTCTAAAATTATAAGGAATTACCTTGTTAAAGTCTTTTGAATCAGACTACAGGTGTTCTAGCAGTGCTCCAGTAAGAGAGTTATTCAAATCCCATTCCCATTTCTGGTGGAATTTTTATCATTTGTGTGGCTATGTTTTGCCAACAAAAAATGAGAAAAGAGAAGACTCTGTTCACATTCATCTGTGGGGATTCAGCAATTAAATCAATTTGATTAACCAAAGACCCATTCTGCTGTGTATTTACATACTGTAATTACGAATTGGCAAATAGCGGGAAAAGTGGGAGCATGGGATAGCGTGTTTTTATATCAGTTGTTCCAATACAAGGCCTGTAATACTTCTAAATAAGCAGTCAAATCTATTCACTGTCTCAGCACTACAAATGGGTCAGATGAAGCAGTATTTTTAATGGGATTTGGGCTGTCTGACATTTCACATTCTTTTATGTGCAGCAAATACTTAAAAGCCAGTACTACAACTCCTGAGAATTGTTCTCGCCCATCTTTTTTAGTCTATATTTTCTTCTTCTCTACCACCAGTATAACAGTCCTTTTATTTCAGATTTGCCAAACATCCAGGTTTGATCAAATCAGTTTGATTTCCAGAGTGTTTGGTTGAGCTCAGATTGCTGCTTGGTCTACCGAAAATTGAGTAATGTCTGTGTTGATGGTGGCTGTGAGGAGACAAACTGACAGGGTAAATCAACAAGGACTGCAGTCTGGAAGCTCAGCTGTCAGGCTCTGACTGGGTGGCCTCACATGTGCTTCCAGTCCAAGATAAGGAAGGAGCATTTTAGGACACCAAGGGAACATAACTACTCTGTAGACTGAGCAGTCTTCTGGCATTTCAGGCACCTACAAGGGTCAGACACCTGCAAGGGTCAGACACCACATCTTCACCTATGGATACAAATGTAAAAAACTTTAATTTCCTCCCAGCTACTTGGTTATTGATCTAGTGTAACTGGTGAGAGAGAAGGAAAATATGGACCGATGAAGTACTACCATACACATCCATGCAAATGATCAATAATAGAGCTGCATCATGCCAAAACACAGGAATCTTGATTAACACATAGCCCCTAGTGGTTGAAACAGCTCTGTCTTTACCATGGAAGATAGTCTCTTTGTTCAAATCTGAATTGCAATAAAAATGAACCCCAGTTTGAACAGATAGTACTAGCACTGATATTAAGGTAGAATTTTGTATCATGCAAATAAAAAAGTGGCAATTCCCAGGGATTTTTGTATACAGTCCATTTTCAACAACTGTTTACTTAAATATATATATTATTCAATTATTCTACTATTTATGTACCCTATGAATTTATATATGTGTCTGGATTTAAGATAAAAATCACAATATCTATTTTTATTTTAAAAGGTTCCAGAGAAACCACCACATCTGTTTCAATAGGTAATTTTCATTTACGCTTAAAAATCAGAGATTATTTTCAGTTTGTATTTATGTAGCTTCAGTTCCTTCTTATTATGCCTTTATCTACTAGATTAAAGACTCCATTACAAGAAATAATGCAGGTAATTTTAGACTGTTGTCATGTCATTTCTTAACCTTTTTATGTAAAGGAAACTGATTTACCCATTTACTATAAGGTAGGTTTTCCAGGCCTCAGATAATTTCTTTTTTCAATCTTTGTCAGTTTAACAACAACCTTTTTTTTTTTAATGAAGGTGAAAGGTCTGGGCACAAACCATTCTCAGCATCTCCAGTTCCCACTGATGATTCATCTGGAAGTCCTCACTCCACATGTGGAGCAGGCACCTTGTTTCTGAAAAACTGGGCTTGTGCCAGACTTTGTTAAGTTACCATTTATGTCATTCAAATGGACCTGCTGCCCAGCATGCTAATGTAAGTGACTGCTAACATTAGCATCCACTTATCATGTAACGTGTCATTTTTGTATCTTCTGTTCAGTTTACAAGAAATAATTCCAGAAATTTATAAAAATATTGGAGTGTCTGAAATCCTTGAACTGAAAATTTCCCATTTCCTGTTACTTGAATATTATTTTCTGATAGTTTGTCTTGTACTAAATATTTACTTTTTACCTTGGTTTCCAAAGCAATTTAATGTACACCTGTGAGAGATCTGGAAACATACAGTAGACTTATCTTCCTATCTTTTTTATTCCTCTATTTTTCTTTCATTGACATTTTTTTCTGCCCTGTGAGTTCACAAGGGAATGCTTATGATTGTACACAGGTATTGCAATCTTTCTACAGTGTAGGCATAAGTTTACTCACAGAACTACACAAAACCCTTGACAGAAAAGCTGTTATTTTCCAGAGCAGAGAAGTGGGAAGGAAAATCATTACACAAAGTCTTACATAAAGGTGTCTTTCTGAAGTCTGATTTTTCTGAAGAGTCAACAAAGAAGCTCAGCCTTCTATTTCTGAAATGTTGTAAGGTGGTTCATTTTAGGAACTGAAAGAAAAGAAAAAACATCTGCCAAATATTCAATGGGAACAATATTCCTCTGGTTTAAAGGGGACAAGATTGCTAGAAAGTACATCTATACCACTTGGCATTCCTAGGTAAAATAAATGATGACCCCAGGCTTGTAGATGCCCTGCTTGCTAGCTCATCAGATTAGTGTTCAGGTTTGGTATGTTACAAACACTAAATCTGTCTGCACTGTTGCAGTCAGGTGTTGAGTTCTGTTTGAGAGGTGGTTAAAGAATTTGTCACTCACCTGCCTTTTATCATCCCATAAACAACCTTCTTTCCCATCTTCAAGTGAACTCCACCAGGTTGCCTTTCTCCTTGAGCTGACAGGAAGCTCTCCCACCGCCATTTATAAAATGTGAGGGAGCTAGGAAAGCTATTCCTTAAGATCCCAGCCATAATTACCACCTCACAATAAAAACCTGGTGATTAGCTCCATTCATTCTAGTTCCTCACTCTCTCTTTTTAGGCATAAAGCTCAGGCTATTGACAGGAGCCTGTCGAACCTCCTATAACTACACTGTATCACACAGTTCTACAGCACAGCCTATTGGTTGTGCATGTAAGATATTTCAGGGCTTTAACAATTACTGAATCGTATAGTAACAGGATGGCAGAGATTGGCAGGAATTTCTGGAGATCATCTGGTCCAGCCCCCTCCTGAAGCAGGTCTATCTAGAGCTGGTTGCCTAGGACCCTGTCCAGATGGCTTTTGGGTATGTCCAAACTGGGGTATGTTTGCAGACACTTTCCCAGCGAGTTTTTAATGAATCTGCCAACTGAATGCCAATTAATGGGTCACCAATGCCTCCTCCCTGAGGATATACATGGAATGCCCTTGCCCTGGTTCACTCCTTTGTGTGCCTGATGGAGGGCTGAGGACAGCCTTGTCTTTGAAGATATCAAGTCTATGGAAACAAAGTATTTTTCCCCCAAGTTTTTTTGTTGTTTTTTTTTTTCTTGGTCCTGTACAAGGAAAGATCTCTGTTACAAGCCATTTCTTAAAAAGCTGTAAATACTTCCAGGATGATAGAATCTCAGTAATTTTCCTGCTCTGTATTTCAGTGAAAGCGTAGCCAAATTTTCCTCTGGTCATGCTCTTATCTAGGTATGTATTCATCCTTAAGCCTACAGCAATGGCAGTAAGACCATTGTACGAATTTCTGATATTCCCAACAGTTCTTAGGATGTACTTGTGCCCTTTTGTTGGAATTCAGTTGCAAAAAAGGTAGTGTATGGACTCTAGTACAATAAGACAGGACCATTGAAATTATGTAAATACTCATAACAAAAGTAATTCAGATAGGAGTAAAAAGCCTTAATTTGCTTATATTCAGAAAAAGGCAGGCAACAACTGGTAGATTCAGAGGGTAAGAAATGTGGCTAATGCTCTGATTTTTGTTTTGCAATCTTTTCCTATAAATTATATATATATTTAATTTTTGGAGTTAGAAACACTATATTTGGGTTTTTTTCTGCAGATCATAATATCACATGAACTTCTAGAAGGACCTCAACTACTAGACAGAAGTGAGTACAAAGATGCAAAAATACTTCATGTGTAAACATATACAGAAATTACTGAAAATAATCCAAAACAAAGAGAAAAGAGGGTTCATGCCTACAAGACTCTTCTTCAATTTTTCTGTTATATGCAGTAATTTAAACAAAGCATATTAAACACTTAACTTAAAAAAAAAAAAAGAGCTTTGTGATTAAAATGTCTTTTTTATCAGAAGATTATCTGGGTCACTACAGTAAAAAAGTGCATCAGCAAGAAGGAGTATTTGCTGTGTTGATAGTCCTCTGAGCATCTTCAATGAATGCCTGACTGGAGAATGAGAAACTGTTCTCTTGCCAGTTTTCAGTAACCATATGTTGTGTGTCTCCTGAATACTGACTGCAGAGAGGTGTTTTGGATCTTCTAGACACCAGTGAAAGAAAATATTTCTAGTTTCAAAAGAAAAAAAGAGAAGAGAGTAGACCTTTTTGGTCACGTTTAATTGCTCTGTTACCATCAAAACATGTTGGATGCTGAATTTAGCGACTTCTTGTATCCTGGGTAAAAATCAATCTTTTTTTAAATTAACATTTCTTTCTTCTATGATAATCTGATAAGAATTTTATTACAGTTGTAGCACTTCTGTGTGTCTTGGATATCTTGAATAGGTCTTTTGTCCTATATCCCAATCATACTCACATGTTTTTTTTTTGTGGGTTGGTGTGTTTGCCCTGATGTATCTGCTCCAGCTGGTCTTGTGATTCAGTGGATAGTCAATAAGGACAAGCCCCAAAATTTTTTAATTACTTTGGTCAGAGTGGCTGAAAACATGTATTTTAACATCACATTTTATTATTAGTTTCCACTGAACAAAACAAAAACTTTCGGATGCCTCCCTTCTGGGGAAATAAAAAAAATAATTCTAAAAGCCTGCAACAGATATTCTTTTTATTGCAGTTGCTGACTTCTGAGGAGTTACTCTGATTGAATTTTATCAAATATTAGAACAGATCTCACATTAAAATGTAGGAGTTAGGGTTTTCTGTGCATGAAGCTCGTTTTATCACACTGGTGGTATCCCCAAATGGTAATAATCAAGTGATGTGAAATAACTAAAACCATAGCTGTAGCTTGTGGATCAGGAGATATAAAACTAACCTCAAATGGTTCAGAGTCAGGACAAGCTAGCATCTTTTGTAATTCTTTACCGAAAGCTGCTACTTCTCGCTGGAGAAAAATGGCACAGGTTTGTGCTCAGGTCCCATTAACTTCCACTTTTAAGAAAATACTTCCTTGAAGGAAGTAATATATTTCAATATATTTGTGTTTGTGAGAGTCCTGTGGGTGAGATATGTAGAGAGGTCTCTCATCTTTCTATTAAGCAGTCCAGATGTCTCCTCTGATGACTTGGTTCCCTGTTTTGGACTTTGAATGTTAAAAGTTCTCATACCCTCCTTCTAATTACATAGTTCTAGAAAATACAGTTAAATGTACAAAGGTAAGAAAGACAGTCATAACTTGCTTATTTACAATGTAAGAGATCTCTTAACAGATGCTGTCTAAGAAAGTTTAGCACAGTGAGAGACAGCTTAAAGGCTTTTAGGGGCTATGGAAGTGAAAAAAAAAAAGTAGAAAAGACTGTTTTAATATTTATGTCAGAGAAATACAGAGTAAAAGCTAATTTTTGAATATCCATTATTTTTTAGAATACCAGGACAGTATATTTTCTGTTCACTGCAATATGTTCAGTGTTCATGAGTAAGGAGTACACAATAATCTGGGCACCACAGCTGTGCAAGGACATCTTAGCTGTAATCATTCAAAGCAAATAATTTGCTCTACTTCTTTAGGTGATGAATCTCCTAACCCCACTGCCAAACAGTAGCAGAGAAAAACTTAAACTGAAAAGACAGAGCGAGGCTTCTAAAGTAGAAACTCCTGTTTTGGGCTCTGGAAGTCCAACACCATTGTTGTCAAAGCATTAAGTGCTGACACTGAAAATGGCACTGCATCCACATGGTAAAGTGAAGCAACTTGCAAGGTTAAAAATTATGTTAGATGGAATTTTCACACTGGACCACATATTTGAATCAGTTAAAAAGTTTTTCACATCACTTTCATAAAGCAGAGGGAATGGACAGTGGTACAACACACCACAGCAAAATTCCTCCAGCCTGAGACTTCCTATCTAGCCCCAAGTGAAGTTTTTGTCCTATTGCTTCACTCTGTGTCCTCTGCTTGGAGGAATACTGTGATTTTGGTAAGATAAAAAGGACAAATCTTAGCTTTCTACTACCCTTTTGTACTCCCTTGCATGATTCCCTGCACATAGGATGGTAGCCAGCTGGCAGAGTCTTAAACAGTCTTGAAATAACAGGCTAGAGAAAACCAAAAGTGCCTGCAACACAGCATGACAAATACAGGCTCTGCTGCTGAGCTAGTTAAAAAAAGATGAAAATCCAAGTCAAAATGGACCACAGAGGAATGAAAAGTCACAAAAGCTGACTCCAGTGTTGTGAAGCTGAGTTTCCTAAATTCCCTCTGTAGCTAGAAAAGTCCTCTAAGGTGCAGTTCAGAGCAGGTATTTAAGTAGCTGTGAATCTCTCTTTAGAGGAGATTGGGTTCTCAAGGAGGAGCTTAGGAAAGTGAAAGATTGGGTTTACTTGCTAAAGGTGAAGTGTTTGTGAGCACTTTCATTCAATGTGTTTCCTAGGTGTGGAATCCCTACCTTGTGTGCTGCATGACAATTAGTTTTAATTTGGGTTCCAATACAGAGCAGACAAAATGATTTCCCGTTGGGGACATGTGGGACTGGGACATGGGCTATAGCACATCATATTTTGCCTTTATTCAGAAAGCAGATTTGAGCTGTGACTAAACTGGCTTACCCCACTGCACCACCCCAGCCCCAAACTGCCCCCACCTCAACCCTACCAGACCTACTTTTCTGGTGTACCCCAACAGGCCTGGTAGCCACAGGTATCCTCCACAACTTCATGTCCTACTCTATAACGCACTCTTGGCACAAGAGTACAAAAACCACGGTGAAAAGGCTTGAAACAATCCACTTCCTAAAATGCATGCAGCTTAGAGAAGACTATGGCTCAGGTACAGAAAAATATGGCCTAAGGCTTGGAAGAAGGAAGGGCTCCAGGCAACATATACCTGTGGCTTTGTCCTTGGGAAGATCTCTCAGCTTTATGCCAAAATGACCAAGCATGTACATTGGAAGAAAACTATTTTTCTGAATCCATGTTTGTATGTAAGGCAGACAGCCTCCCCAGCACGTATAAACTTTATTTGGAGCTGTGTGGGAACACCACCTGCTCACACTGCTCCAAGAAATTCCACTTAGAACATTCAGAAGCAGCTGGGATGTGAATATTTGATTCATCTCATCAGAAACTGAAATTAGGATTGAAAACATAGATTATGCATTCTACTAACATTCCAAGAAAATAGTTATTTCTTAATATTTTTTGTTCATTGAAATATCACAAACTGCTTATCATTTTGAGCTTGTTTATGCTATGGGTTGATGTGGTTTATATTAAACTTTGTAAATGACTTTAAGCTGGCAAATTTGCCATGATTCAAGCCAGTTGACCTGTAGCTAAAATACAAAGTGTAGCTGGAATCAATTGATTCCATTGTGACCATCAGTTGTACAGCACAGAATGCTCTACAGCATGGTGGGTATGGGAAGCCATTGCCTAGGCTTTATAGCTGTATTAGTCTTCTATTTCCGTAATTTTAGAAAGCATAATGTTACAAAGAAAATTCCACATGCTCCAGGAGGGAGTAGAGTGAGGACTCTGCAAATGATAGCTCTGAGTCCACTGAACACAGTGGCCAAACCAGTGGCACGTTTCTCTTTATACATATATAAGGGAAGCAACATTCAAAACACAGCAAATTTTCCTCAGCTGCAAAGAGCTAGAATGCCTGAGGCTTCTTTTGATGTCTCTCAGTTCTTGAAAAATTTTGTTCTTGTGCTGTTCTAAATCCTTTTGCCTTTTTCTTGTTGTGCTATATACCTTGCACTATTACTTATTTTCTAGTCATATATTAAAGGGCTGACTGTAGCAATGATCTTTGGAACCATTTTACTGAAATATCTGATCAGGCAGGGGTGGATTCCCATTCCTCTACTTGGATATTATAAAATATAATAGATATTTATTATATATAATAATATACCTATTATATTTTATTATAATACCTCCTATAACTACTAGCTGTGTATTTGTACACACAGCTAGTTTTGGACCAAAGAGGTTTGTTAGTTTTTTTGAAGTAGCAATAGCAAGCAGAAAATTCAGATCACAAAATCACAAAACCTCTTCTTTAATAACTCATCTGAGCAGGTCAAGCTGCTGTTGTGAAACCAGATTCTCTCCAGAAATATTAGTTTACTAATTCCTGTGTGGATAGGTATCGTTGATTTGAGTACCTTATTAAAGTAAGTGCCTTAAAACTGTTACTTCTTCTCATTGGTTGAAAAATGTAGAACAAGAGATATTAAAATAATTTGAGATTTCCACCTCTCCCCCTTTTTTCTTGCATGTCTTGCTCCATGTCCCTATGTATAAAAATTTCCACCCAGAACATTCAGGCCAGAGCCAGAATGGCAACGTTTGGAGAGGAAGACAGACTCATCTCTGAGGAAGCATGTGACTTTTAGCCAAAATAAAATTTTTTGAGTAATCTATTCTGCAAAACAAGCAATGTTGACAATACCAGGTCACTTGTTTACCTTGCTATTAGTTGAGACTTTCAGCTTCTTGAATAAATGTTTTCTATTTTGCGTACTCAGATCAATTTTATACAACACCATCAACCTGTTCTGGGCACCTTACATAGTCCCCCGGCAGCACTCCACTACCATTTACTCTACAATGTACTTGTCTTCCTGTTTCCTTTGAGCCAAGGTGTCATTTTCCACATTTTATTTGTGGGACACTAAACACAGGGACACACCAATTCCCAGAAAATGTCAGTGGTGTAGCAGGGATTGGTTCTTGCTCCATGTGCCCTAATCTTCTTAGTGTCTGTGAAAGGGTAAAGGGTGGAGGGTCTCAAAACTGTCCATGCTTTTGCATAAAACAGAAGGAGATTTTTATGATTGTATACCTGCCCTGCTCTGCTTTTTGTAGTTATTTTTCCATGGCATTCCCAGAGGGAAGATGGTGGAGATGAATTGTGTAACACAAACTGTAAACTAGAGGCCTGGACACTTGGACAACTTCATACCTACCTTCTGGAATCTCCCTTGTGCCCATGTATCTTCAGTTCCCTGTTTGCATATGGCAGTAACTAATAGCATAGGTTGACCTTACGTAGTAAAATTAAAGTCATCTTCACAGACTCAGAGCTCTTGCAATATTTAAGAACTCTTTGGCATTGGATACTTCTGAAAACACTTAAATATCTTAAAAACTCACCAACAACAAAATCCTGGTAACCTCCCTCCTGGATAATTATCAGTAAATTGTGACTGTTATTAAAACAGCATAAATTCATCAAGAGTTGGAAGTTGACAGATCTCCTTCAGCCAGAATTTGAACGTGGGTTCCAGGCCTCCTGTATGGAAAGACTGCATGTGTAGTATGTGAGCATGCACTTCTTGATCTCTTTAATCAAGAGAAAAATGGATAATGTAATAGCAGAATTTTGAGAAAGAATGCAAATTGTTGTGCATTGCAATGAAATGTTTCCCCTTAGGATTTGAGTGCCTAGTAAGACTCCTCAGCATGAGCTGGAGCTGATATATGAAGCTTTTGCTTGCATAAAGGCTGGCAGGTTAGAGCTCAGCTGGGCCAACCATAGGGCCTGGTTTTTCAGCAGTTAATCAGGCAAAGCACCTGCAGAAGTCAGAGAGGTTTGCCCCTTAATGAGAATTACTCAGCTAAATCTCCCTCTGCAGGGCTGACAGTGTAATCCTGCTGCAGGAAAATGATACATAGAGGTCCCCTAATAAAAGTCTTAATTTGCTTTGACCACTGCTAGCATTTTAGGTCCACAATGGTCTTGGAACTTATCGGTTGTGCTTTGTTGGCCAGCACATTACATTCAGATATAATTCCTCTTCAGAGCTCTCTGCTTAAACCCACTCATGTCCCTTCTGCTGCGTGCAGCCTTTCTTCCACCTCTGTAACTCCTGTGGGGATGAAAGGGTCTGGAACTGCCTGCCTCTTCCTTTTTTTCTTACTATGGAAATGATAATAGGCAAAAATATGTAATACTTATTTACAAAGAAAGGTTAAATCAGGCTAGAAATTAAAGAGAAATATATATTACAAAAATACAATTAAGGACTTGGACATTTGATCAAAGGTACTGCATGGCAAAAGGAGTTAATGCGGCAGCTCAGCCACAGCAGCTCCATGAGCTCTCTCAGCCTTCAACAAAGGTGAGAAAATGTGTTCTAGATCAGCCCCAAGTGAAAGAGCCTTACCTTAAGTAAAGTAAGGTAAGTAAGTTTCATTATTTCACATTCTCCTTATATTTGAAAGATGATATTGCCATGGCTCAGCTGAGAGTTGGTAAAAACCCTTACCTGACCACAAGGTCAGCTACATGTAAATGGGAACGGTGTGAGGAATGCTGTTGAGAGCACCTCGTATGGCTTGCAAGTGAGACTATATTAGCTCAGATCTCCCAAATGTTTTTATTCTGCTTTAATTTTCTGTTCTGCTAAGCCATCCCTGAGATATCTTACTGGTTCGGAAAAAAAAAGAGCAGTGAGTAAGATAGACGATCTGTTAAAGCAAAGGCTGCATTTTTAACAGCTATAACAACGGAACTAGGGGAAGCAATAACTAAGTAGTTCATCCCTTCACAAATCTGTCAGGACACACTCTCTACAGCTGCCAAAACAATGGCAGTAATGCAGAGAAGTGCTTAATATTGTTAAGTCTGAAATACAGATGCAACAAACAATTATTAATATTAGTACATAATCCTACCTAGCTAGGCCTCTGGAAAATCTGCTCTTATCAGATTTCCACCACTGAGACCACTAACACCAATTGATAATGTGGAGAAAGTCTTTTCCAGCCCACTAAAAATGAACTAGCCAGAATGCAATGCAAATAGAGGACTCCAGGAGGAAGAAACAAACTCGATGCCAGTAAGTAAACTGAGATGAAGTATGAGCAAAGCAAAGCAAACAGCACTGACTGATCTGTGAAAATCAGTAAGACCTCCAAGAATTGCTTGAGCTCCACCCAGATGTGATGCTGCTCGTGTTAAAGAAGAAGTATTTCTCCATTCCTTCCTGTGACTGCCATGTGCCAGGTCATCCAGCCCGCATGCTGTTTGGCACAGGATGCCTACTCCTCTCAAGTAAGTGACAACAGTCTTTATAGAGACATTAGGAGTTCTTTGGACAACTAGTTTTATACAGGAGTACTTTAAAAATAGCAAATAAAGCTAGCCACAAATGTCAATTAAGTAGCACTCGGCATACTTTAATTCCTTTGGTATAAAGTGGGTGGCAAAGCAACATTTCTAGTGTTTATCACAGAGATTTCAAAGTGGACACAGAGTTAGAATTTTAATTCATAAATGTAATGATTCAGAAAGAAATGCATTTACCTGTGTTGACTTGAAAATAAGTACTTAGAAAAGCAAGACTTCTCTTGTTCATGGGGAAGGAAGACCGGTTGTCAGGGCTCCAAATTTAGGGATCATTCCTCACATCTATTGCTCTGCTGTCAAAAACTTGGATTTATTTTGTAAGACTGTATTAGCAAATAAAGATGCTAAGCTTAACTCCAGTGAATTTTTATCCTTCTTTATCCTGTCCCCCTTTACATCAAAATCCTTGCTCCAGCTTGCTGAAGTTCACCTGCATGTTTCCAAACACTGGAAACGCAGAGGAAACTAAAAAAGGGATTTAACAACAACAACAACAACAACGAAGGTAATCTTATATATAAAAATTGTTTTATGTACGTAATTATAATGCTAATTTTCTGAGTTCTTTCTTGAGGGTACCCTATTGCCTGCAGGGGTCACTGTGACTTCCTCAGGCCTCTACTACAACTGAAATAAAAAAAGAACCAAAACCCAACACAAAATTATCTAAATATAAGAAAACATTCTTTGTTTTTTCCTTTTTTTTTAATTATAAAATTACTATCCCACCCTCAGAGGTTATCAGGACTTTGACAAATTAAAGTAATACCTTTTCTCTGATGTTTTGGTGTATGGGGCAACTACGTGATTTACCAGCAGACCTAAAATTTGGCCCTCTCACTTACCCCATGCTTTGCCTGTGGATTTCAACAAAGAGGTCTTCAATGTATTTCAAATTAGTCCTGGAGAGAAGTATCTGAATAATCTAGGGGATGCCCAAAGCCTCTGCCTTCCCCCCACTGTGGTGCTTGTGCAAGCAGTGCCTGTCAGTCCTTTGCACACTGATTGCGTGTTACCTTCCCCGTATGCTGGCCCTCCTTCCACTGCTTTTGTGCAGTAATAGTACAATAACTTTCCTGTACAGTGACTCTCTGTATCCATAAAAAGAAGGGGTTGGGTTTTTCTCTGAAGATCACATCCCAAAGTCTTTGCTCAGCCTTTACCCTTGCAAAATCTCATTCAAATCAATGGATATTTGCATGAGAAAGCAATCACTTAAAATTAGACCTGAGTGAAATAGGGCTTGGTGAGGGAAAGGGGGAGGTAGTGGTGGGGGGTAATAGGTGCTTTCATTTCATGCAGGACAACATTTGATGTGGTTTGTTATGAGTTGTTCAATCAGATTACTTAAGTTTTTAGATTATTTGCCTGTTCAGGTAAATTGGACTCTTAAGAATTTTGTTATATGTTTTCTACTTTCTCGAGACTCTGCTTGTAAGATCAACATTTTTTGTTAATAAGTTATAAATAAAATCAAGATAAACACAATCAAGCAGGATAGATCACTCAGCCAGAAAACAAACAGATACGATTCAATTGCCCACCTCAGGTCAACACAGTTCTCTGTTATCAAAGGCGCTGGACATTTGGCTTGACAATGAATGATCCAGCTGATGAGAATGTACCAGTAAGGACTGAATCAAAAATGTAGGAGGGCGAGGGGGGAGAAAG
>VWZT01013652.1:219000-252855 GCA_013397055.1 Pachycephala philippinensis | reverse complement strand
AAAAAAAAAAAAAAAAAAAAAAGAAGCCTAAAAGTTTAGGTCCAACACTCTCTGCTACCTCATAAATGTTTGTTTGTTGTTCAAAGGTCCAAGCACCCAATATTTACCACTGACATTTAACAAGAGGTAATAACTCAATGATGCCCTCATCATGTTCTGCAAGTGACAAGGGATGACAATGAAGACAATTTATGTAGGGACCAAAGAAGTCTGTGCTGTAGTCCTTTTTCTGGTTGAAGATCATGTATTTTATTCCTTACCCACATAAAGCTTCCTGTTTATGCTTTATGCTGATGGAGTGAATTTCATCCTTCATAATTTTGCCTACCCTAGCTCAAGCCACTTAGGAAGCCTTTATGTAGATTTTACACTTAATTAACATAACCTCATCAGACTTGGTATTTTCTGGAATTTACACAAACTGGATGCCTTAAGAAACTGTGGCTGCAGACGAAGTCATAAGGATTGCTTTGCTGAGAAAGAGGAAGAAAAATATTGTATACAGCAAAAAGGCGAAGAAAAACTTGGATTAGAAAATGGATTTAGTGGGTTAAGAAGTCACAGAACTTTGACAAAGCACAACTTTACTAATACAAATAAGAACCCTGAGCTGCATTTGAATTCACATCACACCACACCTGGTAAGAATTAGTCTAGCACAGCATCATCAATCATAGTGTGGTTGTCAGTTTTGACATCCTTTAAGTCTATGTTGTATGCTTAATGACTACATTACAGAAAATGTAAACAGACACCAAACATACAGGTATGCCCTATATTTTTTTTAAAGTTGCTGTATATTTAAAAATAAAAATAAAACAGCACCATCAGTGCTTTATATAGAATAAGTAATCTGTAAAACAAGCTGCTATAAAATAATCAGAAAAAAAAATTCTTAAAACAAGAATTAAAAAAAAAAAAAAAAAACCCAAACAAAAAAGCTTGGAATATTTAGGATATTTGATTAACCCAATTTTGGAAAACAACAATTAATATTTAGAGGAAATATACACTCTCTTATATTTTGCTATTGTATATTTTTTCTCTCTCAAATACCATTAAATATTATCTTTACTATACATCCTGTGAATTTTTCAGTTTGATATTGTGACCATGATTTACTAATAAGGACTCTGGAGTCACTTGCGAGCCCATTACAAGCCCTGTATTAATAATTCATAAGGGAAAAACATGCTGAAGAAGTGCTTGGGATCATGACCTAAGTGAAATGCCTGAGTTCAAACTAAAAATTTCCCCAATTCCGTTTTTATTATTAGCAGATTTCTAGAATTACAACACTTACAAGAAAGCTTTCAGTTCTGCAGCTCAGAAGGTTGACCAGGTATTATGACTATAAGGCCCCTTGTCTCATTTGCTTGTGTGATTTGTGATTAAAACTTCCACAGACTTCAGCGAGTGCAGGATCAGGTCCCTCAACAATTCATTCAGGGGGAAGCTTAATTTGAGATTTTAGTGAGTGTTTATTTTCTGGCTCAACAGCAGTATATTTTGGAAGTGGGAAAAACGTATGCAAAGAAGGGTCAAAATCCAGATGTAAGAATGAATAGCAAGAATACATTCAAAGGGTACAGGAGGAGTGAGAACTGTAAATACATCTGTGATTTGGTCTGTGAAAGGTAATGCTGTCTCTTTACTGAAACTGCATTGCACGTTCTTGTGGTATGTATGTAACTGCCTCTGCAGAGAAATCTAAAAGGTTTTAAAATAAAAATCCTCACTTTTTCTTTGTAAATTAGTTTTGTTAAGTTTCCAAAGTAAAAAGAAGAGCCAGAAAACAATGTTTTATTTTAATTCATTTGAATAATCTTCCTCATTTCTGTGATCTATCACTCACAGATAAGAAGCACCTTGCGAATTTTATTATTTCTACAAAATAGATCTTATTCAATTAGCAACTGTCACTGAAAAATAATAGACAATAAACCTCCAGATCTGATTAAAATGGAAAGAAACTTTGAGTGAAATGCATGATATTGAAAGCTGTTATATTTCTTTGAAAATGAGAATTCTTACAGAAATTACTTTCAAAGTTTTTTACTGAGAATGAATCAAAGGCCCAAAGTTGGTTTAATTTTAGTCATCAGGAGCAAAATTTGAATTGGGAACTGCCTCAGATATCTGTAGTTTTAATTTAGCTATTTGTTTTAGGAATAATAATGTTTCAAAGCTTTGAGGGAATTCATGTCTTTTTGGAATTTTGATTTATTCCTTTAGGAGCCCCATTCATTTCTAGAACAAGGGAAAAAAAAAAAAAGACAAGCCCTTTTTACACACATGCCAACTTTATTAAAACATATCAGCCCAGAGAAAGAAACTTCACAATTTCCTATATCTCAGTTTGTAAATGAGAATTTTATTATTACAACATAAATTATATAAAATAATACAATTAAAATACTTCTACATGTTTGATTATCACAGGTCTGGAATATTATTTAAAAGTTGAGATACTTTCACAAATATGTGTGTGGGTAGCAGAGTAACAAAGTTTTGAATATTAATTACTATTTTTGTAAAGCAATTCTCATAAGTCTTTGGTCTAAGCCAACAGTCCTTACTCAAGCAAAACAACTTGAATGCTGTGGGAGTTTTACCTAGCTCAGTACTTCAATCTCCTTAGAGATCAATAAATAATTAAAAATTTTATCTTACGAGCCACTGTGTTTTAAAATTGACTTCTTTTAAATTAATCTTCACTTTACTTGTTGGAGAAATGGTAGATAATTTCTCGCCTGCCTTTGTGCCTGCACCCCCTTAGAAAAGTCTGTGCAGGCAGCATCCTGCAACGCTGTATCCAGCCCTGGTTTGGTTCTGAAACAGTCCCATGTTTGGATTGCTTTTCCTTTAACAACCTGATTACACTGCACAATTTACTTCCACAGTTCCAGCGCTCCTCATTACTAATTCCAATAGCAAAAACTTGCCAGAACCCCTGAGAAGCAAACCTTCAAATCTAGAATTAAATAACAGAATATATTACATATTGGACATTTTCAGGGAAACTTTACTTGAGGGAAAATAAATACAAACATCATGTTCTGTGATCTGTAAGTAAACTACTTTAACTGCTGTGCTGCTCCTAGAAAAGCTTTTGACAATTATGTCTTTTAAGCCAAAGTTTTAACAGTGTGTTTCTGAGGCAGGCATACATACTTCATACAGTATTAATAAAGGGTTTCCTGAATTAATGAAAATGTACCGCATTCACATATAATGAATAAGCACCTAATTAAAAGCACAGTAAAACCAGGAGCACAGATATTGGTGGTTGTTTTTTTTTTTTTTTTTTATATTAATATCTATTGTATTACTTTAGCCTTTAATGTGAGCCTCTTCAGCTGACTGATGCCCAAAGGGGAGCTAACAAATCGCTCAGCTGGTGGCTGACACTGGTCCTGAAGAAAGCTAGTAAGGAACACTTTGCAGTCTTTCAGAGCCTCTACACCAGCTGTCACCCAGCTATGGGTGCTGAAAAGCTCCTGTCACTTCATCCAAAGGGATTTACTTGGTCAGAAGGAAAATTTAAATACAAAGCATGCAGCTAAGAAGCTAGTGAAAAGGATTATGAGTGCACAAGAGCACATGTGTATAAGACACTAATACATCTTTAGGAAATTTCAGATCCCCAAAGCCAGGATTACTGCCAGAGGCAGGGTGGTATACGTATGCTGGGACCTTTACCATTAGAGTTATTATCTCCCAACTATTCAACTTTATAGGTCTTTCATCATGTGTCTCTGTGTGTGTGTGTGTGTGTGTGTTTGTATGGCGGGGGGGTTCTCGGTGATTGTGAGGAAGAGGAGAAGGTTGTTTTAAAAAACGCTCACCTTATCTTCAATAGGGGAGCAAGAAAAGACATTACTAACCTATTATTCTGTAGACTTCACCTGCATTTAAAACGCTTTATAGCTTTTATTTATCATCTGCTTTTAAATGTGTGTGTGTGTGCACACCATTGCACAAATGGACCCAAACGTCCAGCTTAATTGTTTAATCATGACTAAAGCAAACAAAGCACGGCATCTTACGCTCAGCATCAGAGCTGCTGAGTGGAGAAGTTGAACACGCAGGAGAGGCGCATGGCAGGAGAAACCTTCCCGGACAGGGGAATGTTGATCTGTGTGATCTGGCCATCTTTGCAAACTGGTGCTCAAGAAAATGGCAAGCTAGACCTGCTAGCTGAGCTTGAAGGGGAATGACAGTGGGAAGAATGCAGTGCTACAGAGAGTTGGAAACGCTGTGCCAGAAAGAGTTGAGGGAGGGCAGTTGAATCTCAACTCTACCCTTCTCTTCTTGTTCCTTTTATTTTTTTTTTTTTTTAATTTTCTCTCATAAATGTAATTTTAAAATCACCAAAGGGAAAAAGAAAGGAAAAGAAAATGTGAAACAGAAGAGTAATGCCTATAAAAACTTACATTTTTTAGCCAGCTTAACACTGCGGTCACACTCGACTCGGAGCAGCACCCATGCTGGCTGGCCTGTGGCGAGGTACTGGTATGTTAATAAAGCCCCTGGCCTGGCCTGCTGGATGCGGGAAAGTTGATGATAATGCCAAGTTGTTTAGAGGAGGAAGGGAAGGCGAGGCCACAGCAGAGATGCCGGCTGCCACAGCCGGGCCCCGGGGGAGGGTGGCTGGCCCCGCGCAGGCGGCGGCGTGACCGGCCCGGGGGAGACGGGCAGGAGAGGGGTGAGGGAGGGGATGCGGGCAGGCAGGAGGGCTGGGGTGCGGGGCTCACCTGCAGCTCCTGCGGACGATGGGGAGGAGTGGGAAGGTGGCAATGAAACGTGGAGAGTTTAATGGAGAAATCATATTTTTGGGGAAATTCTCCACGCAGAGCCTTTAGGAACATTAGCATTATGTGCCTTACAAAGCGGGAGGTTTAACAAAAAGTGCTACACAGCGAGAACCAGCTGCCTTTAGAGGTCACTAGAACATCACTGCAGTATTTACAAATTTTCCATGAAGGATTAGAAGTTACTCTAAAGCCCTATATACACTATATACAGTTCCAGTGGATGCTGTATACTATTATCTAAATTTCTTCACATAGACTATCATGTATCTGCCCCAGCAAAGCTGATTAGTGAAGCAGCTTGACTCTGACATATCCTTTATGCCAGCCACAAGCTGCCTTGCACAGCCACCTTATTCACTGTGGAGACAGGCCTGAAGCAAGATTGTAACACAACAAATGCAAATGAGATGAGCCTTACACCACTTAAACTGAGATGGCTATAATATGTAACAGCTTAATGTGCCCACAGAAGTGATTGATGCCCCCTCCATATCTCTAAAGAGCTTCAGTTTTGATGCACCCTGTTTTTAACTAATATTTCTTATTACTCCTCTTCCTGGCAATGTCTTTCTCTTTTTCCTCAGTGTAGGGAAAGGAGGAAGGAAGCAAAATGCCAAACAACTTATCAAAGCTGGTTGCCTCTCTCAAGATCCTGACTTATGAAAACAAAAATTTGAAGGATCCCTTAGTCAGCTCTTAGGAATTTGTTTAGATTATTCCAGCAGAAGTTTGGCCCCTTGTAAATCAGTTATTCCTGATATTAAGCAGAAAAGAAGCAAGGAAAGATATTAACTGCAAAGAAGCAATATTTGTAACCTGACAAACGGTTTGTCATGGGGCAACACAGTCTGAGGGTCTTAATGAGCTATTGCCATTAATCCAAACAGACCACAGCCCCACAGCCACTCTGCCTAATTAGCAGATAGCCATGAATTTTAGGAAAATTTCAGACAAATCTAACATCCTCTACTAACCTGGCTGGCTATACATTTCTAATCAGAATTCATTCCCTGTCCTTAAAATAAACAAAAACCAGATTTCTCCATTTCCCCTAAAATCAATCTTTCACTCTATCTGTCAGTTGCTTTCTCCCAATTAGTATTCCAAATTCATTTATTTTTGTCATAAATTAATTTTTTTTGCGTACCTTGGCACGAGTTTTTCATTCAATACTTGTGAGTAATGTGACAGACTTAACGTTGTGTTGCTTAGCAGTAATAATAATAAAAAAAAAAAGTAACTTTGTTAATGAATTGAGATGAATCAAAACTGCCTTATTAATTATTGCTTGCCTAGTAGGCTAAGCTTTGGCTCTTCACCTCACTGGCCCAGAGAACATTTCTTGCCTTTGGCCATGTCGGAGGGGCTCATTAAAACATCTCTTGGGAGCAGATAGAAATTGTTAGTGAAAAGCAATGGTCAGTGCCTCAGCCAGAACCCAGAAGGGAAGGGAATCCCTCATCACTGAGAGCTAACAAGGCTGTATGTATTACACCTGTAATCAAACTGCTCCGAAAATGCCAGGAGACCACTGAGCTCTCTTTGTGATTGGTGAAGTTATCTGAAAATGCTGAATCCAATCCATAATTGATGTGCACACATACAATTACAAGCCTCCAGATATCAGTTAAAATGTTGCAGTTGCAAGCCTTAAGGAGTGGTAAACCTTAACATGCATGGCATAAAATAAGGTGTTTGACATAATAGAAGTGAACCTGTTTTGCTTCCATGCACTGCCAGTTAAATTTTAATTGAATTTGCTACATTTGTTAACAGATGTAATTATAGAAAATCATACTGAAAAACAATGATTTATGGATGGGCTTGGGTATCTCGTAGATATTTTGTGAATTAGGGCTGGGGTATCTTTTCACGTGCACATTTTGTGAATTAATTTGTGTGTTTAAACAAAGATCTACATCACTGCTTTGCCTAAGGTAAGTAAAATTTCCTATGACATGCAATGTGACCTTGGGATATTGAAGTTTGAAAATTTTACATGTCCTAAGGTGAAAAACTGGTGCCTCTTGAAAACTTGCATTTGTGTCTGGCCTCCCTATGATCTCCTAGAATAGTGAGAATTGCAAATTGTTTTCAAAGCTTGGCTTCCTAGTAAGTCACCCTCTAGTAGATGAGACACTGAAATGTGAGATGAAAGACAGCTTAAAATGAGCTCAACAGATAAATTTACAAGTCAGTGGCATAATATTCTCCAAAATATTATAAATGCCTACCACAGCTCATCCAGTCAGCCTCAGAATTAGTGTTTTCCTTTAATCTTTATATTTGTTTACTTCTTGGTTATTATATGAGCAAGAAACTGTCTTCTCATGTGATGTATAAGCAGATAAGATTCTGGAGAAGCTGGAGATTGTAATCACTCTGGGGAGAGCATGGCAGGATAGTGGGGAGGCTGTGTAATGGTAAAACAGGAAAAAAAAGTGGAGAAGAGATGACGTAGAGTGATCCAACTACCCACCATATATATTTTTGGAGTGCACCCATGAGTATAAGATGGGAAAATTATCATTGCTGCTTGAGGGCTTCCCTATTTTGCTAAGTCCTTTGATGTAAAAAAAGCTAGCTAGATAATAGATAGATAGATACGTAGATAGACAGATAGATAGATAGACAGACCCCTGTATCAATAGCATTGAAAATGGAGTACAACATGAAGAACATGATCTACTGTGCTCTGCCTGGTGATACTGCTCATGCTATATCTGACTCTAGGGTGTTGTTCTGAACAGTTACAAAAATAAACTAAAATATATTGACCATTAATGAACAGGAATCACAGAATACCTCTTTCCAGTGCATCTGCCAGTGCTTGGAAGACTCACTCTTAGACACGGTGGGGAGGCTTTCCACTGCCCAACCTTAACTGCTTCAAGACATACTGCCCTAAGCTGGGTGGACAGGCTACCTCTACAGACACTGGAAACAGACAGCTGTGCAAATTGTCCCACCTGTCTCCGAGGGGCAGATTTGTGCTTCAGAGGCAGAGGGAATCCAGTTGAGACTGGAGAAGGCAAAGGCTTAGGAAAGATGAATCCTGTATAAAGTGGCTTGCCTTTTTTGTTGTTATTCAGGGGTTTTGGGGGGATTTTTTGTTTGCTTAAAATTTCATTTTTTTATCTTACTAAAGCCCTCATCATTAAAATGTTTTTCTACCTGGATTTTTGTTTCAGCAAGGCTTCATTTCACATTATCTTTTAATTGTACCTTTTTAAGTACTGCAGTGAACTGGAAGGTGACAGAAGAAAAATTGCTCGTCAAATACCATCCCAAAGGATTGGACTGAGAGGTGTAGACAGAGTTCAAATACCTACTGACATTTATTTGAAGGCACATTTAGGTTTTTTTTTTATTTTTATATGCAAGATTGAAAAGGGGAAAAATATACAAAACTACAGACCCTGGGAATTTCTGAAATAGGGAAAAACCCTTTTTTGTTATTATTCCTAAACTGTAAGGAAGGTAGATGAGATCTGAATGATTTTCAAACTGATGTTACTCTGAAATTTCATCCAACCACCCAAATTAACAGCACAAAGACCTGCTTGTTGAAAGGATTGCATTTAGACTAGAAATACAGTTTCTGTGGTAGAAGTCCTTTCTGCTGGCTTCTGTAGAAACAGAAGACCAAAAAGAAAGTCACCCTCCTCTAGGAGTAGATGGTTCAAAGAACTTCACTAAGTCTGTGACAAGACATCTGTGGCCTAATTTGCAGCCCTGACATATTAAGAGTATGTAGATACCAGACCAAACTCATCCTCCAGAAGGTCCTGGCTATGTTCAGATCACATGAGATGTGAAAATGACCCATGAACTGTGGTGATGTAAATGGCAAATGCTGAGGAAATGCAGAAAAGCAGATTTTCCCCACCTTTGCCCTGTATGTATTTCAGGGCTGACAGTGGCTGCTCTGTATAATTCAGAACACCTCAAGGCTGCTCTAAGCTCCACTGGCTTGTAGCATCCTCCAAGGTGGTTTTGTGCCACTGAGAGTGTTATCAGCAGATGTGGGCTCTGGCCATGGGCCCCGTAGTGGGGTGGAGTAGAAAGAGATCCTTGGCTGTGCTGGACTTGAGGATCCACTGGCTCCAAGGTAATCCCCCAGCACCCATTAGGGCAGTTTTCCAGGATCTTTGCACTGCTGGACTGAGAGCTGTGTTCTGCTTGTAAAGTCTCACTCTTGCCATTACATGTTAAAAAGATGAAGGGATGTTAATTTGTCGCACAGTTTGTATTTCCAGCACACAAAAAGACTTTTGCCATGCCTGCTTTTGGCCTTGGCATTTGCAAGGTACTTCTGCCCACTCTCTGCTGGCCAGATTTTGCCCAAAGATGACCTTAGCTTTTGAAATATTGCCAAATATATATGTGTATGTAATTGGAATAATTTAGAAAAACGTGCATCTACTAAATCTTTTAATCAAATGGGGGATCAGCAATATCAGCAATCAGTAACTACTAGTATGTCAGTGGACAAATAAGAAAGTAGCAATCAGTGACACATGGTAGGAAGAAAATTGACAGATCTCAATTATTACACTGAACTCGGTGGCTCTGGATACCTGTACATGTAATGCATGTGCATGTAACAGGGTACATGCAGCTCTTGTACGTCCAGGTGTAACAACCCTTGTACACATAATGACCTGCATACATGGTACAGTTTCTGATCAAAACAAATAGAGCCCCAAAGTGACCATTTAAACTGCAAGCAAATGATGCTTCCAGCCTGTGGTCCCTGCTCTGAATACAAGCAGGTGAGGAATGGTGCTAAATGCTTTTGATGTTGCCAGCTCCCATTTGCCACCCAACTTTTTTCTCCTC
The DNA here is from genome assembly GCA_013397055.1 of Pachycephala philippinensis. NCBI lineage: Eukaryota > Metazoa > Chordata > Aves > Passeriformes > Pachycephala > Pachycephala philippinensis. The sequence continues at coordinate 243,196 of VWZT01013652.1, read as the reverse complement.
CAAAACCTCTTAACAAACTTCAAAGGCCTCCTTGCTTCTTGCCTTAATCCAGTGCACTGAGACCTCTAGTTCAAAGAACTTTCCTTAAACCCTCTTCTTAAACTGCAACCAAAACTTTTTCTTTCCTTTCCACAAAGTAGCAATTACAGCTCTGTTGCGTGGCAATTGGGCTTGGGCCGATCAGCTCCTGCTATTAATTAATCTCACAAAGGGGGCTCATTTCCTGGCATTCAAATTGACAAGAGAGCAGAGAACAGAAAGCCCTTTCAAAGCAGTTCCAGTTAACTGAGGGAAGAGGTATCAGAAGAAAGAGCCCCACAGTATTTGAGGTAGAGGGCACATTTGATACTACCTATGCTTGCTACTGATTGAGTGATTTTGTTAAGGAGCGCTCTTTACTAATCTTTTACCTGCAAAAAGCTCAAGAGCAAGTACATGCAGCACAATTAATGCTAAATTGTGGCAAAGCAGCTTCACAGGCCAGGCTTTCGGTTTCACTCTCCCTGTGCATCTTCTGCAGCATTACACTTACTTAAAACAGAAAGTGTTCACTTTACTAACACAGAAAAGCTCTTGGAAGAAGGGGGAGGGGGGCAGAGGAGGTGGGGGGAGATGAAGAGGCAAGAAAGAAGAATAGCAGACAAGAGATTAAAGCTTTTTATTCAGTATCTCTTTCGTATTCAAATTGTGCTAAGGGCTCTGTGAAAGTTAGAAGCAAGCTTGTTCAGGAGGGCTTCTAAAGTGTGTACATGGATTTCATGGGAATAGAAAAGAAGCCACGGACTGGGTAATGAAAGAAAGATAAGATGTCCTATATAAAACAACTCAAGAGTGGTTCAATTACTTCAGCAAACCATCAAGCAAGCTTTGAAGATTTGAGGAAACACTGTTAAAATATAACAAAAAACTCATGTTGCAGGTTTTGTACCATTACATGTTTGTATACTGTGTGAATTACTTAAACTATATTCCCTCTGTGAACGTTGTTTACTTCTTTGGGGTTTTTAGTATTATTTTTCTGGAAGAGCTATGTTTGTCTGGAAGAGTTATGGAAAATGAAACATTCATGTTTGATCTTTATATCTCTGTGAAAGGGAGTGTGCCGTAAAAAAATGGCATCATTGTTTACAAAAATAAGCCTGGGAATTAAAGGTCTGTGGCTGACAGTTTCACATATTTCTCTTTGCAGTTAGAATAGCCCTCCTGACATAGGCTAAATTGTATAAGAAATAACCGACTCCTTTCACCCTGGGAAAGGTCTGAACTGAGGAATATACCCACTATAAAAAAATAAAAGTCTGCAGTTTAGAAAATACCTATTTTTAATTGCAGCTCTCTCTTTCTCTCTCTGTCTCCTTCCCCTCCCCAGTTCTCTGTCTGAGACTTGACAAGTAACATCAAACATGGCCCAAGAACAAAGCTAACCAACCATGGCCTGCAGCATCCTTCAACCAGAAGTCATCTTTAGTCAAGCTTTGCTATCTAATTTGTAGTGTTTCTGTTTGTACTCTTCAAGCAGAAGTCCTAAAACTCTTGTGGTATAAAGCTTTCCTGGTTTCTGCCTGGTAAGATACAATGAAAGTGTTGGAATGCTTTAACTCTTGTAGCCATCGTCAGCCACCACTGCCCTGGTGCTCTGGCTTCAGAAACCTAGACTTGAGACCACTACTTTATTCCTCCTGAGTTTATGTTATGTTTTTAATTGTGTTTTGAATAGTATATCTATAAAACTCCAAATTTAAAGTGCAACTCAATCCCCTTCTGTGCCAAGCCTGAAACCATGCTAAATTTTCTTCGTAAGTTAATAGGTTTTTTTTCATTTAATTGGGTCAAATAGATGGCAATGCTATATCACATCAAGAGGAAGACAACGGTGTTTCTTGAATCAAACCAAAGAAAAACAGTTTACAGGTCCTCTTCTCACAAGAGAAAAAAGAAATGTCACCAGCAAAACTCATCAACTCATGGAGAAAAAACAGGGGAAAAATGAAACCTAGGAAACAAAGAAAATCTGCATTTTCCAGCCCATGATCAAGGAAAGTCTTATAAACTAATTCAAAACCAATTTTTTTTTTCAGTGGACTGTCAAAGACCTCATGGTTTTCTAAAAACTCAGGGAGTTAACTGGAGACCTCAGATTGTCATTAAAATACAGCACTGCTCACTTTACTCAGTATTTGACAGTTCTGTTGCCTTCATAGACACTCAGAGAAAGGTTATATAAATTGTGTTTTGCCCTTTAGTGATTTAAACTCTTAATGCTGCATGATCAAACCATCTGCAGTAAGCAATTCCATTCATCCACCGGATCTCTGAATGTTTGCTGGCACTGGGATGCAGAGGGGTTGGTGCCCCACTGGTTGGATCCTGAGCTTTTCCTCAAAAGACTGGCTGCTGAAGGGACTGTGAAGAATACTAAGAGAACTGACACATTCGGTAATCCAATACATAAATGTGAAAAACAATTTGATACCCAAAGGCAGTCATACCTGGAACATCATTTAAAAGCAGCTTTGCTTAAAAAAAAAGTTAACACAGAAATCAAAATCATATCTAAGCATTTTCCAAATTTTTTGAATGAACCATAAGATTTTAAGAAAAAAAAGGTTTTATCTGTTTTGGTTTTTTTTGTTTTTTTTTTTTTTTAAAGCACCAAAAACCCTAAAAACTTGTAAGAAAGAAGCATCTCAGTTTAGACATGCCAGAAAAAAATCCTATTTTAAATGAACTATAGATCATAAGTTAGGAGGCATGAATTTAACACCATCTACTCTTCTCCATCCCTAAAGGAAATCCTGTCAGCCACAGGGAGAGGACAGTGAAGAAATTAAGGGAAAGGACAATTTCTATGTTGTAATTTACTTTCTTTTTTCCTTAATTTTTATGATGGTCATTACAATATGCGGGTAAATACAGATGCAATAGGTCTGTTCTGATTTCAATTTCTGTCTTTGTTCAATTGCCCCTATTCCCAATGAAATTTTGTTTCTTTCTTTCTCTTATATATTAATATGTTTGCCTCTGCACTTCATTCTTCAGTAACTTAGGTCCTAGTGGAATTATATCAGTTCATCCTTAATAGAATATCTGTTTTATCATTCAGTTAGTGACAATATCTATCAAACCTATCAACTTCTTAAATTTCATATCATGCATTTTACATACATTGACAGATATGAATCTTTTCATGGTGTGTTTGTTTGGAGTTCTGCTCCATATATTATCTTTTTCAATGGAGCAATATCTTGAGTGCACTTTCAACGTTGCAGCAAATAAGAAAACTACAGCAAACTTTATGCAAAGTAAGACTTCACTTACAGGTGTGTGCCACTTGTTTTGAATATCTTAGTGATTAATATCTGTCAGTACCTCTTTCACCTTCACTGAAGAAGTGAGAGGTAATCTTTAGTTTCGCTTACAAGAGAATTGAGTGTTCCCCTGGCTTCTATTGTCCTCGTGTACTCTTCTTCACGTCCTACTCCTTCTCTCTCTGTTCTTTTCCTTTTCCTCACTAATTTAGATTGCATGCTTATTCAAGCATCACTCCCATCATTTTATGGGTTCTGCTTAGCACACATAGATAAATTCCAACCAACTTGGATTCCTATGTATATACATACAGGTGGCATGTAACTCCAGAATGTATCTGCCTGCTTCCAAAGAATTGAAGCATGCAAGTGTTCAGACACCAAAGTTCTTTGGAAACCCCCACCAGAAATGTGGCTTTCTTGTGTTCCAGTAAAGTTAATAACAAGTTCTCCAATGACATTTATGTGAGTTAAATTAGGTATCAAACATAATGGATTTTTTAAAATAAAATACAAAAGCCTATATGGAAAGGACTCCCTTGTTTTAGATGTGCCAGAAAGCAAAGTAACTCTCAGATTGTCTGAAATTCTTTCTGATTTCTGAAAAAAAACCATTTTCACAGGAAATAAATAAAAAGCTTCTGATTAACTGACCAACAAAGCAAAGGTCCTTTTCTCTTCCTAAAATGAGCAGTTCTTTATCAGCTTAATAAAATTGTCTGGGGCAATTTTACTGGTTCTGAACTTGATATAAAGACAAATACCATTCTTGAGAGACTATAAAGCATACCTTTAGATCAATAGAGCATAGGAAATCCTCCAGAGATACAGTCTTGTTTATGGTCAGAGAAGCCTTTTTGGGAGTGGAAAGGGAGAGTTTCACAGTATTCAGGCTCATTAGAGTAAGTATCAGCCTAGAGGACCCCTAATTTCTTTGAGACTGAAAAAGAGATTCAATTGAAACCTAAGCCCTTTTTCAATTGTGGTACTGGAATAATAGATTCTATGGCAAGTATCTTGGAGACGGTGGAAACGGCTGCTCCTTTTTTTATGCATAGTTCACTGATTAACATCTGCCTGATTGAACCCTTATAAACTTGGAATGGACTGAAATTTTATTGAGTAGGCTTGCTGAAAGGTCTCTGAAATACATGTATACGATGCCTTTGGGCATATAGCTGGGCAAATAAGTGGGACTTCATCAGGTGTCCTGCTATCTGAGGACTATACACAGAACTGACAGTAAAAGCTAGTCAGTCATGCTGTCAGGTGGTAGGTGTCCCTCAGTTCATTTGCTGTTCCTTGGACTTGGACAGCAAAACTGACTTCAGAGATTACAGGAGCAACAAACCTGTGACAGTAACCGTTGAAGCTTTTCTGAGCTTTTGTAGAGGGCAAATAAAATTTTAAACTTGGAAAGCCTGGATAAATCCTTTTTGAGACAAGAAGAGGGGAGAAATGGATATATGAGTGAAAGTTTTTAGAACAATACATTAAAAATGTTCTAGTAATTCAACTATTGTTAAAGTTGAGTTACTCTCTTTAATGGTGTAACTACTTGCCATGTTCTGCTTTACAGCCCCTTGAAAGCAAGCTCACTACTAGCACAGTATGGGATTCCACCGTCTTTATTCAAACTGACTGGTGTCTGACAGAATTCCAGAGGGTGATCATACATGAAGGGAGCAACAACTTTTAGTGTAAAAAGAGTTAGACTCTGCTCCCCTCTCCTGGTGAGGCGCCCATGGCTCATCACGTGAACCACTCAGGAAAGCTAAAAGCAGGAAGTACCAGGACTTCACTCAGCAGGATACAGAGTGCTCACTGGGATGCTCAGCAGGGAAGGCGGATGTGTTTTAATACTTGCCTGATCCAAATTCTTCTGTCTGACTAAATAAAAATCTTCAGGTTTGGATCAAATTAACCACACCATGATGTATTAATGAAGATAAAATACACCCATAGAGGTCATCTGGCTCAGGAGAGATATCTGAAGAGTGGGAGAGAGAACAGAGATGTTGCATACAGAAAACTAGACACTGTAGCTAGCTGAATGGGAGGGAAAAAGTGAAGTAACTAAGAGCATCTGAGAAATGAGGTTCTGACCTGGCTTGTTTTCTTGTTGTCACCCAAGTATACCCAAGTATACATACTGCATCATCATCACAACTGGACTACAAATTTGGATGGTGATCACTAAATATTGAGAATGTTATCAGTGCGTGGTAATTAGAGAAGCACCTATGTAGGATATAAATGTGGTGACACACAAAATTTCAATAGCCCTTAAAATTTCTCTATTTTTCATGGTGATGGAGAGGTCTATGTTATTGGTGTATAGTGAAGTACACAGCACAAGCAGTGCTGCATATATATGAGCTTCTGTTTACTCATGTAGTAAGATTCATCACTTCGTTTAACAGCACACAATGACTTTTGTCTCTTTACTGCTATTTGAATAGCTTGTATATCTCATTTATTAAAATCATAACAGCACATGAATAGATGTTAAACATGTGGGAAAGTGGTAGTGACTTTCTTTCAAAGTATAGCTAATATATCCCTCTGAGAAATATTTGTACTGTGACTGTAGAATTAGAGCTAAAGTACTTGTTAGACAATATATCTAACTGATTTTAAAAAAAGTAAGTTCATGACTTAAATCTGAAACAATACTTACACCTGGGGGGGATCCTTCAGAAATCTGGACTATAAATACTGATTTTCTAGGGAAAAAAAAGATAAAACACTTAGACAAGAGGTACCTGTGTTACAATTATTTACAAAGTCATGGAGAAAAACGCACTGAAAACCACACAACTTTGAAGTTCCTTAGGCAAAAATGTTTTATTGTACATGGTGTAGGCAACTGATGCTGACAACTAAGACTGCTGAGAGTAGAAGTGTTCAATGTTTATAAAGGCACATTTATTGACCCACTAGTGGAAGGGTAGTAAATAAATCAAAGCAGGAACCTACAAGACCCTTAAAATAGGGAAAGGAAATGCTGTGACCCAGAGATTAAAGAGTTTACACTACCTAATTGTTGTTGTGATGTTTTGTTTTGTTCACTGTGCCTGTATATTCCTAGGATTTACTGCTAGGATTTTCTCTGGCGGTAAGGTATCAACCTCAGACTGTGATGCTGGGTGTTTGCCTTGCATACCTTGGCTTTACTCATCCCCTGACCTGAAACAAGGCAATAAGCTGAGTAGAAGTGATAACACCACTTATCTACATAACTCCATTTAAGAAGAAGTGTAAGGAATATGGGAGGAGCTGGTGAGGTCTGTGACAATTCAATGGCAATGCTGTTTAAACATGTACAGTATTAAGAGTTCACTCTAGAAAAGCAAATTTTCTACACAGCTGGTTAGCTCTAGGTTACTCTGATCTGGAGAATCTTTAGAAGTTCGATGATATTCATTGTGTATAATGACACATATGACACATGCAATTTGATGACACACAATGACACATGCAAGTGGTAGAGTAAGTTTACTTGGTTTAGACCAGTAAGGATGGCAAAGTTGCAGCACACAAAAAATACTCAGGTTGTAGGTGCCTGTACTTATCTTGGTTGGGAAAAAATTGTTCTGGAAAAATGTGTATAAGCTTCATGATTTGATTTTTCAGTTTCACAGGTATTGTTTGTACACAATGTTCAAGAGATTGAAGAGGAAAACACAGTTTGGAGCCAGCTGAGTGTGTTTCTAGTACTGCTGAGGAGCCTTCAGCAATTTTTGTATTTATAGAATTATAAGTTATCACTAAAGGTAATGCACAAAAAACCCCCAAGAACAAAAACAGTCTAGAAGAACACAAGCCTTCCAATGGTTTGCTGTGGAAGACTTCACAACAGACACCAGCATAAAATAATGAAAGGAGTACACATCGTTTAAAATAAACTAGATACAATACTTGAAATAATAATAAAAAAATATTTGTAGTTCAGCAATCTGTATGTGGTCTCTGAGGTCTGGTACTGGACACACACCAGATACAAAGAATTAGTGTGCACTATATTAAACAGACATTGGGAGGAAAATATCTTAGAGAGAAATGGTCACTATATTAAACAGACATTGGGAGTAGAATATCTTAGAGAGAAATGGTTTCAGGTGTATTTTTCTTTGTATTATGCAGTAGACAATTTTGATAGACTGTCAACAATCTGAAAATTTTTAAAATAAGTGATGGTTAATAAATTAAAAGCGAACAACTAGTGTCTTAAAAGGTAAATCCATCTATCATTTGGTAGGGAATTCTATTTAAATTCTGTTTCTCCTAAGGTTCTACATAGCCATTCAACTGTTTATTATGTTTAGAATGGTGAAAAGAAATACAGTAGTCTGCAATATACACATTTCTAAGCTACAGCAAGACATCCTCCTCAGAAAGGGGTTACAACATAATATAAATCAACTTCAAACTCATAAAAGCACTAACTTACAAGTATTTTATTTCCATAGGCACATTTATTAGTATTAAAATTTTACAGTACCATAATACCCCTACAGGCTCATCTTAAAGTATTAAAGTGATAGGAACACTGTTAATAAATACAGATCTTGCAGCAAGTATTTTCTAAAGAAGTGTGACTTTGAACCCCAGATATTGTACATGAAGAATTTTTAGCTGCAGTTCAGTACTCATTCCCAAGTCGTAGACAAAACTACAACAAACAGGTATTGCTTACACACATTATTTCAGTGTTGCTCATGATGACTAAATATTTTTACCATTTTTCTCCCAGAAAGATATCCTGCAGCAAAACAGAAAATCTGTATGACATTAGTTGTATCCTTGCAAATGGTTATTCTGAAACATGCCCTTTCATGTTCTGAAAAAATATTTTTGGTCATATATTCTTTTCAGCACATTATTTTAAGTGCATGTTTGAATTTAAAATTTTTATCAGTATTTCAGGCATTGGGTCTTCAATATTGCTAATCATAAAGTCTATTGTCACAGAAATATCAGGTATTATTGGAACTTTAACAAAAATAAATACGTTTTCAGGGTTTCTCAACTACAGAATTAATAGTCTGGAATTTGCCAGCTTTCTTTTACTTTCCCTCTTTACTTTTTTCAGTCTATTTTATTTTGCTGTTAGCAATTCTAGCTGGTTGAATTACATTCAACTCTATCAAACCTCCATCAAATCCTCTGTAGAACACTCCAGATGTTCTTCACCTTTATGCAACATGCACTTTTCCAGCTGTTCATTATTGGTCTTCCTGACTTCATTTTGACAATAACACATAAAGTAAAGGGCACTTCAGGGGGGTTGTTTGATATTAAACTATAGCAGTCATCAACTTAATGTGTTTTGGGATATTTTGATACCATTTGTTTATCTAATACATCACCGTGGGTGGGATTCATCTCACCTAAGTTCTAGTCATCTAGTCATGCCATGGTCTTCTGGAGACTAATAAACACATTTAGATCATCAATCACTTAACAAAATTCTACTTTGGGAGGAGATGAACCATGCCCAAAAAATTCCTATCCTACCCACTCACTGATTATAAAGGCTAAGGTGATTAACTCAGATACGGATGTCGGATTTGAAAACATCTACATTTCATCTCCGTGTCTTGTGGAGATATAAGAAATTCTAAAGCTCCTGTGTAGATATTTTGGGATTAGCATGTCTGGAGTGTGAAGTGGTGCTGACATAAGGAAGAAAAACAGCAGAACAATCTGAACAGTGGCACGGCTCAAAATTTTGGGGGCATTTATTTGGCTAAAGTAATTTCAAGTGTTTTCTGAAATGCTGACATTTGTTCTTATGGATGTGAAGACCGTCTGTTACATTTGCATGTGGTAGTGCAAATGCACTGCTGCTTGACTGGGACTTGCCGTTTTGAGCACAAGATGAGAGTAAGCGCACAGGGATACAGGAGCCTAGCTCTTCCTGGCAAGGCCAAGCTCCTCAAGGTAAGAGGCCACCCTTTGTGAAAGTTGGCACAGAGGTCCAAAGAGTCCATTCTTCACTGGTCTCCCGAACAACCATCCATAAGTCACAGAATATCAGCCTTCAGGTTCTTCTTGCAAGCCTGTCTGCTGTGCAAACATCTTCGCAGAGGATCTTATGTAATGATAGCATTCGGCGCCTCTGGCCACATCTTAACACTGCCAAAGTCCTCTTGCCACCATCTCCCTCCTGCTGTAGAAGAGACCCCTCTATTGGAATGGAAATTATGGTGAGGCAACTTCTGAGTGAAAATAAAATGCAAATATATGATACTGTGAGCATTATCTAGTGAGTATACAAATAAGCATCACCATCTGTGATAGTTTTTTCAAATGTGATTTTTAGGATCTGTTTTATTTTTTGTTTTCAGTGAAGCACAAAAACTGAAAGTTGTAGGGAAATCTGGCCTGAAGTATTTGCCATCGGTATATACATTTCTTCTTGATAAACAACATTCACTTACATTTCATTTGAGCACTTTCCTCTTCCCATTCCCTTTGTCAAAGAAAATCAGTCGATTGGAGGGAAAGGATGCCTACCGTGAGAACAAATTGGCATGGTATTTTGCAGATCAATATTTATTTTTCTTATTCAATGCATATTTTATTGTTAATTGGATGTTGGGCTGTTCCTGTTTGGAAATATGCAAATATTTCTGAACTTTTTACAGAGAAATAATAATAAAACCTAATTTTAAAAAATGCATTTCAATATATGTAGAAAAACAAATCTAGTTTAGACTTTGGACAGATGGTCCGATTTGGTGCAGCTGAAAAATAGCACAATTAAAACCTAAATATTGTATGTTTCCACACTGCATGAGTCAGAGGTCAAATGTAGGCATTTATTTTTAATTTTGCCAGAAGATCTTGTCTAGTGCACCATATAGAGCAAAACTAAGGAAGATTAATGCATATTCCTGACTAAGTATGATTGGAACTTTCTGCTGGCATTTATACATAGGTTTAAATTCATTAAAATATAACTATCTAATATTTGTTTTATATGACTGAATTAATTGCATTTGTAAATGTTAACACTCAGTGACAGGTCTACACAAATCACCTCATTAAAATACAAGTACACTATGTGCCTGAACTCTTAATTTTAACTCATTTTCAGATAACATCAACATAACTGCTGATGTTAAAAACATTAACCTATTCAGAAGTTTACTTCTCATTTCTTGTATATCCTTTGTTACAAATTAAGGAATTATTAAAGAAACAAAGAAACAGAGGCAACAAACTTGCTGGACTTTGAATGACAGCTATAAGCAGTAGAAGAATGTGAAGATGTAGTTTGGTAAATGATTTCTCTTGTCCTAATTGAGAAAAGAATGAACACAGCATGCAGAAATATAAAGGTTTTCGAGATTGCAAAAGTTATCAGGGAAAAATATGAACATCTTTCTGTTCACTCTTTTATGATCTTTAGACCAAAGAAAGATAATCTAAAGCAGGATTTAGTTACTATGACATTTTGGTGGCAGCACTTTTTATGAGATACCCTCTTTTCGTGCTTGCAGGTGATTCCCGGTTTTCCACTTTACTGCCTTCCTAAGCTGTGTTTCTGTTGCACAGTCTGGCATGTATAAACTACTCCCAATTTGTTTGTTTCATTGGTTTTCCCCTCCTTTTCCCATCTAAGGCATCAAAAAAATCCCAAAATCCCACCTCTCCTTAAATCTCACTGATGTTTCCAACTTTATCACTTTCTGATTATCCTAGAAGTTTTTCAGATGAGAAACTGTGTTTTCTCCAAGTATGTTAGTCTTTTGTCTAGAAAAAAATACAGTAGATTCCAAGAGTACCTTCTGTGTCTCCTGAGGCAGGTTTGGTAAAAGTATCAATACTCCCTCTTTCTCCATGTGAGTGATATTTACCAGTTAGGCAGATGATCATCTGCTCTGAATAAACCCATGTATGCCATGGAAGAAAAGCTGGGTACTTAGGTTAGCAAAGGGAGAACAGTAAGACTCAGATTCAAAATTATTAGCCAAGCCTTCCTTCTTAAAGAAAATGCCTAGGGAATTGTAATGCCCAAGAAGTACATGCAAACAGATTTCCAATTGCTAATTCCTGCTCCAAAGACAACCACTTTTTTATTGCTTGACACTCAGAATACCTAGCTTGAAACTTTGAAAATGCTGAGCTGCTTTGGGGCTCCAGACTTTATGGTATTGTTATTTCTAACCTTATACTTGGATTTTACAAGCCAGATACTTTGCATCGTGTCCACTGATAATACTAAACAAATACATTTTAAATGATATGTGTGAAGTGTGATGTAGAGAAAGCAGTTATAGTTCATTATTACTCTCTCACAGCTCTGCTTTAAAGCTAAATAGGTCAGTGTAGACAATGTGCTAATTTAGATTCTACCTACATATCTACCAAACTGCTTAAAATTTGCAGTATGCTTGCTTGTTTTATTTATAAAATTTTCCTGTCTAAGGAAATCTCTTTGATCAGCTGGAAAAATGGAATAAAAGATTCAAAAAAAAATGATTTGTGGACACAAAATTTTCAAAGAATCACTGTGTCATTAATTTACATAAAATTTCAGATTCATTTAGGAAAAAAATGACAAATCAATGCTGAAAGCATGTTTGGTTAAACTATTCAAAAACCTACTGAGATAGATGCAAAGATCAAAACTGGTGTGCTGCAATTAAAAAAATTCCAGACATATTCTTAATAGGGCAAAGATGCAAAGTTGTCTTCGTATACCATTTATTTTAAACTGTAATACCTGGCATTATTATTTATATAATTCTTACACACTCCAACAAATCTTTGTTTAGATACACTTTTCTTTTGTTTCTGAAGCCAAAAATGTGAACTGGCATTTTGCAACGGTCCGTGGAAAGCAGGCAAAGTCTTTGATGCATGTGATTCTGCAAAACTTCAAACTCTATGTCATGCATGATTTTCGTGAAAGATTATGAGTGATAAGTTCTGAAAGTCCAGTGTTCCAAACAAATATTGGGAACTCTAGAAATATTCAATAGGTTCCTATTGTTTAGAATCACCTCTGAATGTTTTCGAGTGTTGTATAGAATCCTGAATGCAAAGTCTGTTCAGAAATGTTAGGAGAGGCAATATTAAAAAAAAAACAAACAAACCAAACAAAAGACTTAACAAGCCCAAAGACAAGACTTGTCAAATGTATATCTGCAGGGGGAAAAAGACCCACATCCATTGCATATTGTAATGATGGCAGCATATCCCTACTTCCTAACAATTTAATGACCTCAAAAGAAAAATAATTCATTTAGCTTTCCTGTATTGCCATGTGTTAGTTGATGTACCGTATGGCTTTCAGAACAGACTCTTTATATTAGCTTATTGGTTTTCCCAGATTACAGCCAAAGGGATATATACGAGAGAAATAACCTTTCATGAAGCATTGTGGCATTTTCAGTTAATATTAAGTTAAGAAGTTAAAGAGACATACACAAGTTTAAAGATATTTTTCTATTTATGCAGAATTATTTTGATCCATTTTGAAGCTGAAATACTTTTTAGTTTATCTCAGTCAGTTAATTCATGCCTATTATGCTAATTTTCCCTTCTGAGTACTTATTTACATTTGGACCACTAGGGCACATAAACCAGATTTGTGATTGTTTTGCTTTAAGAGATAGTTTATTACAGCTTTACTGCACATGTTTTCATACCGAATTGACTGTAAGAAATCAAAGAAATCTGAAGAGTTTGGTTTGTTCATAAGAAGTGAAGAGTTGTTGACTGATATCCTCAAAAATAATCTGCATTTTTGGGGCATGTTTTATAATCAACTCTGTGGAATAGAGCAGTGGCTTCAAGCAGTGACATGTAAGACACGTCTCATTAGGATCATGAGATTACCTAATATCAAGTATAACTCTTTTTTCTTTTTAAAGCACTGTAGACATGTTAAAGAATTAATTAATTTCCCCAGAACCTTGTAAGACTACTCTGTATTTCATTCCCCATTTTCCTGAAACAAAAGCTGCTTCACCAATGTTGAAAAGATTGATTTTCAATGTGACAGAGCTATCACAGAAGTTTTCCCCCATTCTCAGACATTTCTAAAAAAATACGTGAAAACCTCAGACCATTGTCTAGTAACAATATAAGAAGGTGATCACTGTGTGAGATGAGCACGTAGACAGCTGAGTCCACGAGAAGTTTTTGACTTGCTTGGTCTGTTCTTTAACTGTGCTACCTGTGTGCTGGCCGTAATGTAGCTGGCCTTCTGGGCATACTTTCTGACTGACAGACCTAACACATCTCATGACTGTCAATACAGATGTAATGTGTGAAATACAAGATCAGAGAAAGCATGTACTGTGTCTTCCCAAGAAGGTTCTTCCAACCTCCAAAAATTTGCAGCTAAAACAACTCCCAGGGTCACAAGTGGGTCTCTTCAATTGCTAATGACATCATATCTTTAAATTATCTTTTGTCTTTCACCTGAAAGGATCCTACTGTACCATGCTAAATTAAAAATCCTGCCACTGGCCGAAGCTGGGCCTGTCAGCAGCACTGGTAGCATCTCTGTGGTAACATATATACAAAAGGGTGAAAACTGCTGCACAGCAACTGTGAGAGCGGACTGACAGTGTGAGAAACAACCACAGACACCAAGGTCAGTGAAAAAGGAGAGGGAGGACTCCTTAATGAACTAGAGTTGAGGTTCACTTGCAGCCCGTAGAGCAGATATCCTGCAGGCTGTGGAGGACCCCATGCCAGAGCAGATGGATGTGACCTGAGGGACGATGCAGACTGTGGAGAGGAGCCCATGCAGGAACCATTTTTCTGACAGGACCTGTGTTCCCAAGAGACACCCACACTGCAGCAGTCTGTTCCTGAAGGACTGCACCCTGTGGAAAGGACTCACACTGTAGGAGTCCCTCAGGAACTGCAGCCCACAGGAATGACCCATGTTGGAGAAGTCTGCGAAGGACTGTCTCCCATGGGAGGGACCTCATGCTGGAGCAGGAGAAGAGCATGAGAAAAGAGCAGCAGACATAAAACATTATGAATTGATCACAACCCTTCTTCTCCACTCTTCTGCACCACTCAGGGGAATAAAGAGGTAGAAGAGTTGGAAATGAAGTTGAGCCTGGGAAGAAGGGAGTAACTGACAAGCAAACTCACTGTCCTTATCTTGACCTATGTGCTTTGTGTAGCATTTCCTCCCCTTGTCCTGTTGAGAAGAGGAGTGATAGATTGGTTTGAGCACCTGGTTTCGAGTCAAGGCTAATCATCACATCCCTTTCTTCATTGTCTCCATGCTAAATAACAGATGTTTTCTAGATGGTGCTATAGAAGCAGGGGGGAAAGAAGAAACTCAGAATAAATTCAGTGTTTGCAAAACCTTCTGGATACAATATCCAAGTTGCTTATGTGAGACTTAGACTTCATGGAGTTTTACAGAAATAGCAATGTAGTGGGGTGAGGAGGCAATGTTATCTGCAAACTCTTTGAGCTTGAAGATCCTTGGCTCTGGAGCAGGGTGACAGAAACTACTACTTACAATTCAAGTAATCATGTATGAGAAATGATATGTCAGTGGACGTTTTTTCTTTCATGTTCACTTGGAAAAAAAAATGGCAGGATGGGGTTTCTGCCTGGAGTTTATCTCCTGGCTTGTGTCTATCTGGAATGATGTGCAGAGCTCTTATGTGACTGTTGACCTCCTGCCTCTAGAAAATCACAGATCAAACATTGGCTTCATGTTTTAAATGAGTTAGAGATGAAAAGCACTGCATGAGACTTGTGGTGGAATGTAGGAGACTAAACTTCGTGCAGACCTATCACTTGCTCCCTGGGAGAGAGCCCAACTAACCAAGACACACAAGAGTAATAATCAATGTGTTTCTGCATTGCCCTAAATGTAAAGTATCATAGGGCCAGAGAGTGAGAGAATAAGATGAAACTTCTTTTCTAGCCTAATAGTGAGTATCCACAGCTGGCACACTTTTCTTTGAGGGTCTGGTCTTTGTTTTAGAAGTGTTAATATATTCCATAGACTAATACAGACAGTAATTGGATGAAAGTAGAAGCAGTCCAGTAACCATAATTATCTCTCTATGAGCTTAAGGACAACCAAAAGAGACTCCTTTTCACTTGTGCTCCAGCTGAGGCCAGCAGTCTGTGCTTCAGGGTTTGCTACATTTGCCATGGGTACCCGAACATATTTCCTGTATCCAGCCCTGATTTGCACACTGTCATATGTGAAAGCTCACTAAGTGAGTGAATCCAGCTAAGTCCTATAAGTATCCCTAGCATCACAGCAGGCTTCATGCAAGAGGTGCATGGATGAGAACTATTTAACTACTAACTACACAAACTATTTAAAGATGCTTTACAGAACATTATCATACTGTAGAAGTGATCCAGCACTGACAGTAGAAATTATTACATGTCACGATTGTTCTACTCCTTTGTTGCCAGTTCTTTTGGGGGAGATATTAGGAAGATGTTCTTACCTAGAAGAGGTACAGCCTGACATCTTACTGCAACCATAAATTTATTTTCTACATGGCTGCAATCTTTACTGAGTAAAGCAGCTTAAATCAGTATCTCTTCCTGTAAGTCATGATCAAGCCATACCCTTACTCTGTGAAGAGGCAATCTGTCAGAAAAAAATATGCGAATAACATATATGAACTTTATTTTCCAAACATTCCTCATATTCTTTAAATGTTCAAACCTAAAATAAACACCATGGCACCACTTTTCAGTTTGCTCTTCAAGGAACAGCCCTAATTGCAGTGACAAAATACATCAGAAAGCATAAGATTTGTTAAGGAAAAAACATAAATTCCCATTTTATTGTCTCTTCTGATAGCAAATCTAATAGAAGTCCTGGAGAAATTCTTAAAGCACCTAAATTTTATGTGTGCTCCAATAGCTTTTCTCTTCCCCCAGGGAGAAAAAACTACCTCAGTAAGAGATAGTTGTGGGTCTTGAGACTTATTGTTAGTTCAAATATAAATCACCTTTTTTTATATGAGATGAGAAATCAAGTTCTAGTCATTTTTATACGTGAAGTTTTGAATTTGATAAGTGCACAAACCAGAGTCCAAGGGTATTTTATAAACTCTTACTTTAATAAGTTGAATAAATTGCTTTATACTTTTAAACCAGTAGAGAATTTTGATGTATCGAATATGTACTCTAGCCTTTTTTTCCACCTCATCATTGCTTTCCTTCCTGAGTATTATGGTTTTTGTTGTCTTCAGTACACCAGTATTTGCTGGTGTACTCAAATTACCAGTATTTTGGTTAAGTGTATGTTTTTCAATAAGCAAGCTTAATCACCTCACATGTTTATTTTTACATGCAGCTCACAAAATACCTGTGACAGGTTTATCTGTGCATAGTTCTGCTGGAAAGTTGAACATGAGTCAGCAGTGCCCTGGCAGCCAGGAGGGCCAACCCTGTCCTGAGGGGCATCAGGCACAGCATCGCCAGCCGGGCAAGGGAGGGGATTGTCCCCTCTGCTCTGCACTGGGGCAGCCTCACCTCGAGTGCTGGGGGTGGTTTTGGGCGCCACAATATAAAAAAGATATAAAGCTATTAGAGGGTGTCCAAAGGAGGGACACAAAAATGGTGAAGAGTCTAGAAGTGAAGCCTTATGATGAGTGTTTGAGGTCACTTGGTCTGTTCAGCCTGGAGGAGACTGAGGGGAAACCCTGTTGCAGTCTACAACTTCCTCATGAGGGGAAGAGGAGGTGCAGACACTGATGCCTTCTCTCTGCTGACCAGCAACAGGACTCAAGGGAATGGCATAATGCCGAGTCAGGGGAGGTTTAGGTTGGATATTAGGAAAAAGTTCTTCACCAGAGAGTGGTCAGGCACTGGAACAGGCTCCCCAGGGAAGTGGTCACAGCACCAAGCCTGACAGAGTTCAAGAAGTGTTTGGACAATGCTCTCAGGCACATGGTATGAGTCTTGGGGATGGTCCTGTGCAGGACCAAGAGTTGGACTCAATTATCCTTGTGGTTCTCTTCCCGCTCAGAATATTCTATGATTCCATTATTATACTCACTTAAAGGTTAGGGAACATGTCACTAAGTAATATAGATTATGCTAAAATGAAGAGGAATCCTTGTCTTCTGTTTAGTTTTGGTTGTTTGGGTTTTCTTTCTATTTCCACCTCATTTCAGGAACAGAGGGAAATACTCTGCACTTTCCCTTTTCTGGATCCTGAATCTGGATATATTTTATTTCAGTCAAGGTACTGGGTAGTGTCATGGCTATGGAATGGTCCCATGGCCATTGCAGATAGTAGCAGAATCAGGCTGCTGTCACTGTGGAGGGAAGTCCAGATCTGACCAGCAGAAGCAGTAGAAGCAACAGACACAAATTTTCACAGCTCACCAGTCCTTCTCTTACCCTTCTATGCATATCACTCTTTTTCCTCTTCCTTGCTTCTTCTCATGGCAGAGGCAACTTCAATCCAGCCCCAGACCACCTCTTTATGCTTGTGTTATCACAATTTACCAACACTACCAAAAAAGCTCAGAAGCAACTCTGTCAAACCAGCAATATATTCTATTTATCCTGAAATGGACAATGAGTCGAGATGAAGAAGGTACCTTCTCAACGCTGTAGACACAGTGCTGTACCTCCAAAGTAATGCACCCACTCAGCACAGCTCTGTGCTCAATTTGGGTCCTACAAGTCTGATGATGGTAGGACTATACTTGCATCTCTCAAGGTAATTAATCTTTCCTGTCAGACAGTATTATTTTGACTCACCTGTACAGGTCTGAGTAACAAACCTTTGTGGCTTACAATTCTCTGCTGCCATTCCATGGTGCAAGGGCAGAGTGGCTGACAAGTACCATTACACAGTGCATGTCAGAGTGCTTGTAGATGGCACTACAAGGGCAGGGTCAGGACAGGGATAATGAGGCCCTCGGACTCTCACAAAATTACCTAACCCAAAACCATGATGCTCTCCCTTCACGGTGTGCATGGCTTTTAACTGATGCTACCTGTAACATGAGCACCTCGAAGGAGGCTGATGAAGGAAAGGTAACCAGACAGAAGAATGGCCAAAGAGGAAAAACTGTGGGAAGTTCTCCTTGTCAGGATCCTTTGTGTTTTATTTCTGGAAGAGGCTTGATGGACTTGACAGTGAGACACAGCCATGGCTGGCGCTTGAATACAGGTGTTTGTCTGTGCTTCCAAGGTGTAATCTGATATTCCTGTATGGGGATGTACAGGTGGAGGTGGGATAAACATTCAGAAAATGTGCAGCTCTACATCCCTCTTCTACCAATCTTCCTCTATTTCTCTTGAAGGATGAAAAACAAGTAAAAATAATCTTAAAAAAAAAAAGTTTGTCTCAAATGACTAAATTTTCTGACGTTCCCAAGTCAAGATAAAGTGGCTACCTAAGTGTGATTTACTTCCAGGGACATCAGCCCTGACCTGCAAATACCACCCTCCACAAAAGCAAAAGTGTAATTATACTTCCATGCTACTTCGGTCACAGACTCTTTCGGAGGCTGTCACCTGTGTAGACATGTGTTTATTTTGACATTACATTTTTGTGATCTTGTCTGCTGTGTAGTTGGAAAGAAGGAAAAAAAGTTAAAAAAATAAAAGAAGTTTCAGTTCAGTTTATTCAACTGCCACAACAAAGTGTCTTGAAAAGCTTATTGTGGCTCTAAGGTTTCCTGTGAATCCTGTGTTGTCAGTAACCTTGCTTCTACACTTTGAGATATGGAATAATATACATGAATTGTGAACTTAAGGTGTTGTAAACAAGTGATAAACAGTTTAAATGAAGGGAGTAAAGATGGCACACAGATTCCAGATTTTCAAATGTGGAAAATATTGCAGCCCAAACTAGATCTGCCAGTCAGTGGCTCTAAGTCACTTGGTAAATCTGCAGCCTAAATATACCTGCAGCTGGGCCACTTCTGCTGTGACCCTGTCAAATCTTATTATTTATAAATTTGAATGTTAAAAATGTACAGGTGCACATTGGGCTTTGGGTCTCTCTTCTGCAATTAAAGACATAAATAAGTAAAGGACTTACAAAAGTTTTTTAGAAGCTACTACATTTCTATGTATTTTTCATTTTCAGGTCATTGGAAGATGTAATGAACACCAATTACCTTTAGCAGTTCTGGAACAACAGGGCAGTCTGACATCAACTGCAGTAATACATTACCAGAGATAAATTATAACAATCTCTCTCAAAATAATGAAACCAACTAATATCAAGACAAATTTTAAATTTTACTGACTTACGTATTTTCTTTAGAAAACAGACTCTTACAGTAAAAGGTTTTGCAAACCTCTTTTCAGTCCTTGCTACAAAAGATTCCAGACAGTTCTTCATGTGAAGCCAGATACCCACCTAATCACAAACTAAAAAATGCTGAATTGATTCACTAGTAGGCTGAGCTGACTTTTTTGCCACTTCAATAAAAAAATCTCTTCTGTGGGAGACAATCTCTTCCAATAGGATTTTTACTAAGATCTTCTAGAACTGGAGAGGACAGTTCACTCTAAAAACTGAGGTATGATCTGTAAACACTATCTGCTCCAAACCAAGAAGAAGATGTGTGCGTGGTACGAGCCCATGGTGGGTGGGAATTGCTTCCTAGGCAAGGAAACAGCTGCCAAGCAGATGAGTATGACTTAGCAGAAAGAATGTTTTAGAAGGTGACTGAATTTAGAGACTTTAATCTGCACACAAACAGCTGAAACACAGGTGAGTTTACTGGCTGAAAGCCATTGTTATTACTTGGCCATACTACAGCTGTTATGGCATGTAAAACAATTTTGGCAGCTCCAAATTAGTTCCTAACAGAAAATGTTACATTACAGAAACTACTAGTAATGTTGCTCTGTTGACACCATGCTACTTCTTGGCTGTCACTTCAGAGAGATGAAAGATGGAAGAGGGAAGGTAAAGTCAATATGTTGGCTTTATTTTTATTTATTTATTTTTAATCAAAAGGTGCTTTACCCTCCTGGTCAGTGCTGAGGAAAGCTGAAATGGGCATCAGAAATTCTGGTGACCTGTCATATTTCATAAGCTCACCTCTGAACTGATCATTGACTGAGTTTTTATACTGTCCTCATAGCCATCCTTTGATATACATTCTGTGCCTGCCAAATTAATGAGTATTCTTATTTTTTATTCCGATCTTATCTCTGCCTCAACTCTTTATTGTTAACACGCAAAATGACTAATTTTCAATGATACCTTAGTATACAAAGATTGTAATGACACATATTTTAACTTATAACTTTATGCTGTAATTTCAAAATCATTGCTTTGCTTGCTATTCTTTTATAGCTCTTGTATTATTTGTACTATTATTGTGAAAGACTGACAATTTTCTGCAGAACATAATTATTAGTTAATGTTCATACACTATATAAGTGAAAACATTTAGTCCTACAGATTCTTATACAAATAAAGTGTTTTCATTGCTGCAGTAAGTTTTTAAGTTTTAAAATGGGGCTTTCATTACCTATGTGTGATTCAATTAGAGACTCATTCTGATAAGAAGGAAGCTGATGGTGGCAAAGGGTAAAGAGTTAAAGTAGCCCCAGAAATCAAAGAAAGAAAATCCCAAACTCTTCAGCTTTGAAGCAAATTGGAAAACATAGCACACACTACCTCATGGTGCTCAAGCAGATTGGATGCACCTGTGAGTTATACTAAGAAAGATGTGTTTCTCTATTGACTAATGCTCTGCACCATGCCTATTCAGAACTGTACCTTCAAACCCACACTATTCCTCTTAAACCTGGGACGTCAAACTCATATGTGTGAGAGAGAGACATTAGTTCCATTTTTATATTAGGCACATGGGCTTTGAAACAGATATGCTTTATATGTTTTGTATTGATGTTAAAGTTAGGATAAAATATTTTGTTTGTATCTACAATTAATTTATTTTCAACATATATTTGCTTAGTACAGCGTTGTTACTCTTAGTAAAAAGCAACAAGGAAAAGAGTTCCTCTGACAACCACATTTCTGGCCTTTTTATTTTCTTCCCTCATTTTCCATTTTCCAACTTCTCTACTTCTTCTTTGGACTTATATGTCTCCCTTTCATTTCTTTGACATTTCCCAAAATATTTTCATCTTTTCCTAATTCCTAATCACTTACCTAACCATGCCTTATTTATATTGTCAATGTAAGCATAGAAGAGAGGGTTCATTTTGTCTAAGTTCCTGTATGCTGATGTAAAGAAATTTATAAGAGTAGGATTCTCCCTTTCTACTCAGCAAATTCCCATTATAATCAATGGACAGAATCAGGTACTTTTAGGAAATTACAAGTACAATTCACTTGCCTGAACATAGGTGCCTGTTGCCAGGCTGATAGAAATACTGAGACGTGCATCCTTCTGTAGGCACAACACAGAGCATGAAAAACTATGCCTAGGCATCTGAATTAGCCCAGTTCAGTTCATTCTACAGTAAACATACAAAATGAGACAGGTACATTGTGCTCCAGGTATCCCACACAAATGTCTGTGCATGAGTTAGCTGCCCAGGATATTTCTACAGTGCACTGAAGCCTAAGTCAATCCCTTCAGAACGCTATGGGGAGATAGCCAGCTTGCCTTCAAGTAGGCATGTATGCTTGGTCAGCCAAATCACTCCAGAAACTCTTCGGGATGAATCAACTAGACTGAAGATAACTATACTCTGACTTCAATTTGCTACATTTAGGCATTTGAAATTGCTCATTTGCAATACAGAGGACTTGTCCAGCATTGCACTTAACTGAATCCCATGATCGACTTTAAGTGATTTTGGCCAGGTGAGATAAATCACACTCTGCTCCATCATGAGCAGCAATGGAGTCCAGGGAAATGCATAAAAGGTAGGGATATTCACATCTTTCAGAACAATTGATTCAGTCTTCTCCAGACCAGGAGGACAACATTGCATCAATAACATTGGTTTCAATAAAGCAATTTGTCTTCAAAATCATAGAATCATAGAAAGGTTTGGGTTGGAAGCGATCTCTTAAAGATCATCTAGTTCCAAAACCCCTCCAAGAAAATCAGAGAAGTTGTGCTGTTTCTTTTGAAATGACAACAGGTTTGCCAGTATTCTGACCCATCCAATGCATCATACACAAGGGCTTCAAAGGTCTAGATGTGACTAACAAGAGGGAGCCTTGTCAACAATTAACAGTGTGCTCCCATTTTGTGATTGTCTAGGTCAGTCTGAAGAAGGTGTTGATTCAGTGAAATTTAGAGATGGAAAGAAGTTCAAGGGGTTATCTAGTTCACCTTAAAGTGGATCAAGTTTTCCTTGGACATTCCTAATTTGTGTTTGTCTAGCTTGACTTAAAAACCTGTAAAAGGAGGGATTAATGAAACTTCCACGGGCAACCTTCTCTAGGACTTTGTTACAATAGCAAGCTTTTTCCTAATATCTAGATTTTTTCATTTTTTTTTTTTAATTAAGCCTTTTCCCCCTACTTTTTCCCACAATAAGGAAGAATATAACCATCTTTTATGTGGTAGAGTATGGCTGTCATGATCTGCCTCAGTCTCTTTTTTTTTTCTAGACTAAATTAATTCTCTCAACCTTTTCTCACAGGTCATGTCTTCTAAACCTTATCTCATTTTTCATGCTCTCCTCTGGGTTTCTCCCATTTATCTTTCTTAAAGTGTGATGTTCAAAAGCGGACACAGAACGCTAGCCTCACTAGGGTAGGCTGGACAGAATTGTGTTCTGTATTTTATGTGTGACAACCCTGCTAACCCCCCTCAAAATAAGAATACTTGGGGTAAGAAAATTGTGTTATCAATTTACATTTAATTTTCAACTCACTATGAGCCCCACATTTCTGTCCTACTTCTGCATGGGCAGTCATTCCTCACTTTATAAGTGTACATAAAATTTTAGATTAAAAAGAAAAAAGTGCTTCCAAATCTCCAGACTTCAACTGATTTCAGAAATGAGTGGGCAGACATCCCCACAGGGTGCAAAATTTGCAAGTTTTCATTAAAAAAAAGTTTTTCGCTTTTCAGTAAGAAGAAGGACCAAAGATCAAAAGACAAATTCCACTTACTACAACCTATTTTTCATCATGTAAAATTCTCCAGCATGCTAAACTACTTTCAGACTTATAATTAGTTCTGGAAAGAAAAGACGGGACAGAATGGGATCATTTGACCACCTTAGGGACAACAAGTTTAAAGAATTGCTGTGGAGCATCCATTGAGAGACTAAAAACGGCATCTTCCACTTCATACTGTTTTTCATTTTTTTGGATATGGATCAAAATAGCAGCATACTATTCCAGAGCTCATCTGGACATGCACCTGGAGGATAAAAGCATTGGCTGATAGCAGAGGCAAAGAGCCCAGTAATAAAAAAATAGGCAAAAAGAACAACAGTAGGAGGTAGTAATGGGAAAGACAATATTCTAGATCAACCCATTTCATTAAAAAAAAATCACCAAAGTCTGAATATGGAATGAAATTTCCAGACTTGCCTTTATTTTTCAGAATTCTGCATGTCTAACTATTAAAGAACCCTCTTAAGGTTCATTAGATATCCTGTATGCACCAAAGTCAATGACGTTTTTTTCAATTGACTTGAGGAGAGATAAGATTTTACTTCCTGATCCACAGCCTCAAAACAGCACAAGGCTTTTTTCCACTGCAGGAACTTTACTAGTCACTGCCTTTCCGTCATGCTGACAGTTTCCTAAACCCTGTGAAACCCTCTCTCTTCCCATTCTTTCTCTCTTCTATCTTCTCCCTCTCATCATCCTTCCTCCTTCCAACAGTCATCTTCTCAGAATGAAAGGACAAGGTCAGATAGCTTTTGAAAACAAAAGAAAAAGGAGTGGAAGGGAAAGGGCAGGGCGGGGGGGGGGGGCTGAGGTAATTATTTTT
>VWZT01013652.1:149315-218994 GCA_013397055.1 Pachycephala philippinensis | reverse complement strand
TATTTTTCTGCATTAACACCACACCCTTAATGTGCAGCATGTAGTCAATAAAAGGATGTTTCAGCTTTGATTTTGAAGCTCCTATCCTCTGAGACATCTAGACCAACTTAAATCAACAAAAGATTGCTTTGAAACAGCACAATTCTTCTGTCCCAGGATGAAGGAATAAAAAGTCAGGCAGGAACTTCTAAGAAGGAGTGAGCTTGTACTGGCATTTTACAGTTATATTGTGGCTCATTTTCCAGTAGTTGAATACTATGAATTTCTCTCTAGCTGTGGATTTAGCTTGCTTATTTCAAATGCAGAGGACAAAGCTGCAGTGCAGGAGCAAGGACCTTTTCCAGGCTTGATTGGTGCAGAATTGGGAAGAGTGGTGGGAAGCACAACACAGATCACTTGTCTCTGAGTTACTCCTCTGTTTTTAACCAGAAGGACCAGTCTCATGCCAGTGCTCCAAAGCTACTTCCACTGCCAGAATTAGCAGGTAGGCTGCCGCTTCTCCTGAATAGTCTGCAACACTAGCAGCTATTAAAAGAAATATGGAAATTAGCAGTTAAAGTCAATGAAGTTGATAGCTCCTACTTACCAAGTTGGTGCCTCAGTGATCAGCTCTAACGAGGAAAAGCTGTACTCAACTCCTTATCAACAGCTTCAGACTTGGCAGAGCTGGATTTTGAAGTGAAACCAAAAATCATGAGAAAAGTGACACATAGTTTAGTGTGACTTTACTTGTACTTTAACCTGAATAGGGCTGAAAATAAGTTGATGATTCAGTCATATTGTGGTCCTCTTACTTCTTTCCCCAAGATGCTTTTTCAGTATAAAACACTGACAGGCTAGAGCCTAATACCAAGCTGCATTTAAAAATTGTTTCCTTGTATGTGTGTTTGTGCATGAGGGTTCACATGAATTTATTGTCATTCCATCATTCACAGTGACAGGCATTGTAACTTGCTGTCATGCCATGGCACCTTACAATGATGTGAACTTTAATTTTTTATTAAGATAGTAAGTTACAGTCAGTTAAAGATAAATGCCTTAGCTTAGTCAGAAATGGAATAAAGGCTGGGATGCCTGCAGTACTAACAGGTTAGCAGGATTGATAACAGTCTTTTGGGGTAATTCTCCATTGTCACTGATACAGTTTCACTGGTGGAAGTGCTCTTGTCCCTCCTGTTACTTTATCTAAAGCTAAGTGATCTTAAGGATATTAAGAATCCAGAAAAAAAAAAAGTTCATTATAAAGCAGGAATTCAACCCAGATTAATGCAGATGTTTCAAATTTAGATATCTAGGTCTGCTCTAGTCATATGCGTCTGTCTTTTATAACGTCTTTCTGAATTACTATTGAAGAATAATGCATTATAATTACAAAGATGCATAATGATTTTAGTGTAGAATGAATTGAGTGCATTGCACACTGGAAATGCTTATTTTTCTCTGTTCAGTATAAAAGGGAACCTATGTTGAACCAATTCAGGCTTAAATGTCTAACTTTCAGAAAGCTAAGCAGATGAGTGCATTTTCACATGTCTTAATAGAAGAATGCTCATTTTTTCACCTTTTTTTTTTCCTCCATGCCTCGAGCTCTTGGATTCATAGTCCTTTACATTTAACTGTTACTAAGCAGATGATCTAGGGTGGAAAACAGATCCTTAGACCCCAGACACACTCTAAAGGAAAATGTTTTTGTACACAAGAAATTCATTCACTCAATTTTTATTGCAACCCAACTTTTTTTTTCCTGTTTAAAAGCATCTTGGTTTCTCTAAAACCATTGTTCTTTACATTAGAAATACATTAGAAATAGGGTACGTAGCTATTTCTTTACAAATGGTCCTCATAAAAAATTCTAAAAAACCCACATTCCTAACTGAAATACAAACTCAGCATTACTTAGGACAACAGCACCAGCAGTAAATGCAAGCATGTGAAGCAGGGGAGGAAAAAAAAAGAAAAAAAAAGGAAAAAACAAACCAACCGAAAAACCAACTCCCTTTGCTATAAATCAACCTCAGATTCAATATGAATCATCAAATTTAATATTGCCATGATCAGTATTCATGGAAAATAAATGATGCCAAATATGCTTTAAGAAAAAAGAAATCTGTTTAAATGGTATTAATGGTAAGGCATACTACAGCAAGGTGAACAACACTGATAATATTAAATTAACCCAAGAGGCTCCCTAATCAGGATCCCTATGCAGAAATCTGCTTGCCAACTGTCGTTCTTTTTCCCATTGGTTTAGTTAAGGGTTGAAGTTCTTCTTGAAGTTTCTTTTTTAATCATTAGATCCCGACCTTACAGTTTTCTCTGACTACTTTCCTTCAGGCTGTCTTTGCTCCTGTCAATTTAGGATTTCCAGGGAATTATTCTTCTTTGAAATGCATATTCCAGGCTTGAAATACTGGCATATGTACACTGTAGAGTAATTGTGGAGGCCAAATGTTTAATTACACATGACAGCTGGAGCTGTAGGAGTCCGAGGCATGCTTGAAAACAACTTATGCCCTATGCAGTCTTAACGAAAAGGAACAAAATAATATATATTTAGGTTTTGTGCCACATGGTAGCCGCTGTTCTCTCTCTTTTCACAACTGAGGGTGGTTTGCAAGAAGTTCAGCTGCTTTCACTTCTGTGTACTGTCTCTCTGAATATATACTTTTTTTCCTCTTTCATACAGTCTAGGCACAAACTTTCAGACTGTGCAATCCTGCAAGAAATGTTTTGAATTTTTGTTTCAGTTTTTCCTGGATGACAGAAAAAAAGCTTTTCAGGAGCTTATCTAATACAGTGTTCTTGATACAATTTCACAAAACCACATTACTAGAAATGCCAGAATCAATTACAATTTTAATTATAAAAGATATAAGCAGCATTTGTATTTTACCCTTAATACATGTGATTTACTCAGAAATTAAGCAAAAGAAATAACCTGATTTCTAAGGCTTCAGAAAATATTTATTTCAACCAGCATAAATATTTTTCCACATTTATAGATAGATTTAAAGGCACATGAAAACACTTATTTAATTCTGCTGTCAAATTTTCTGCTCTTAGTAAAACAGAACTTAAAAGATATTTCCTATTATCAATATATCTGTTCTCAATGTTCAGCTCTTCATTTAAAATAAATTAATCTAATTCTAGTGAAAAAATGTCTGTGTTGGTTTAAAGCAGTTGGGAGGTCTGACTCAATATTTGACACACCTTTTTCTATATATACACACGTTTTAAATTATTATTACATTGAATTGTTATTGTACTTACTGTGCAAAAGTGGCTAAAATTTGATTTTGAAATTTTGGCAAATAATATTTTCTTTGTGCATTGTGTGACATAAGCACATCTCCATTAAATTATAACATATTGTGAAAGGGATATTCTTTTTATTTATTTATTTTCTTACTCTATCCCTCCTTTATAGAGGACCGAGGTAAGATGTAATTTAGTGGTGCTGCTGTTAGTGTTTGATGGGAAAATAGCATGTTCATTTCCATAGTGAGAAAAATGTATCACCAGTGCCCAGTTGAAAAAGATATTTCACTCCTTGCAAGGAGGAGTTAATGAATATCTATAGCATTTAGATGTACAAACAAGCAAAGAACATTACTATATTTTCCCAATGTCTTTCATGTAAGGAGAGTAATGAGATTGAATTGACAAATTAACTTTAAAGGAATATTGTTCAGTGGTGTTTGGAATTAACTGCTCTCTGTGGTAGGTTAAGAATGAACAATGTTGTAACTGAGGAAGTTAAAATGAAACTCCCACCAGCAAACAACTGAGCACCTGAGTTCATTGCCATGAATCAGCAAGGTAACCAAACCTCTCAGTAATGTGAAGCAGAATTTCGGTTTTAAACTATTTCGTATTTCTTGAACAAAGAAGGCTTTCTTTGAGATGAGCCTGCTTGCTTAAAATGTGAACCATTAAGCATCACATATTTTTTTTTTTTTTTTTAATTATTTGTTTGTCCCTTGCAGTTCTTTCACCTGTACCTGCAGGTCAGGAGACCTGCATAGGTGAACATACACACATGCTTACACTCATAAATACCACAACTTTTATGGTTTCCAAAATTGCTCAGTGAGCTGAGGTGCATCAAAGGGCATTAAAGTACACTTCAGAACATAACTGTGATGACTGATCGCTTAAAGCTCTTTACAAGAAGCACTGCAGACAAGTGATCTTATCCCTTTCTGCACCATTTCTGTAAGTAAACCCTCCACTACTTATGCTGCAGAAACACCCATTTTACCAAGACTGCCCTTGTCCTACTTGCTGCAGTGTGACTATTTTATTTTACTTATGTAGGAGGCTGAGTTACTTGTTGGAGCTGTGTCTCGTATAGCTGAAAGATTTCAATCAAGATCAAACAACAGTTTTTGACATTTTTAGCCTGACATGTTAATACAGTAAGCTCACATAACACAGAATGGATGGCGTCAGACCAGAGTCTTTTCTCTCTTCAGGAAACTTAAGTTTGAATCTAATTAGTTACAATAAAAAGTAATAGTTTTTAGCTAACTTTTCTGCTCTTTTAAGTTTTCACTTAATGAAGAATAACATCAAGACAGAAGGTTGTACAGTACAGAGAAAAATATCCATGGCTGAAAAAAAGGGAGATGGGAAATACTACTTTCAAAGTTTGATAGAGGGAAAAATGCTCATATTGTTAATGCTGGGGGGAGAAGGGAGGACATGGCTGCATGTGATTGATGAACATATTTGTATCAATTGGGCTGATTTTCAATAGATATTATTTCACTGCAGTTTTCTAGACTTCATGAATAATACTTATTCCTTTGTAATACTCTTTTTCCTCTTTTGTAAATAATTTGAATGTTATTCTAAGTTTCATATTTTAAGAACCAAGAGCCACTTACTGATGTAAACAAAGCTCCTTGGGAAATACATGACAACATAAAGACACTGTGAAATGTTTTACTTCTAATAGGTAACATTATCTGGAGTTTGGGAGCGAGCAGCTCTAGACTGGCTTTTAATTCAAACCAGGCATAAGAGTGCATGTGTTGACCTATGGGCATTGCCAGAACCAAGTAAGAACAGAGGAAGTGATGACTAGAAAGTGAGCTCAAACACCTGTACAGGTCACTGTTGGTCTGTCATGCTTAACTAATTTTCCCCTACCCTCTGACCTAGTTTTCGACAGTGCCATTGAGATTTATATCTTTCATCCTGAAAACCCTACAGCTGCCTGCAATTTACGAAACAAGCCTTAACTTTCTTATCTGATAAACTGAAGGAACAATTGTTTTATTATTGTATTGACAAATTATCCTATTAACGAGTGGCTACTGTGAAAATCAATTAAAATCTCAGCTGAAATACTTGGATATCACTGGAGAAGATACAAGGGGGAATTAACTACTGAGTCCATTGACTGTTATGCTATACAGTTCATAAATTAGGTGTGACCACCACAAAATCTGTGATTTGTTTGATAATTAGAACACAAAATTATTCGATGGAATATAGTGTGGCATGATATGGATTTAATTTTTTATTTTATAGGGGCTATGCCTATGTGAGTTACTTGTAATGTGTTTGAGATAAATTTCACTAGTTTCTTCTTTCGGTTTCTTTCAGATATTTTCATGCATTTTGGATGGAAATGACAGCCTCTCATCCTTCAGACTCTGTAAGAAAGCAGGAGTGGTATCTTGCATAGCCAGAATGGTCTGCCTGAGTGTATACTAAACTGGGATCAGCTTGTTAAAGACTTCCTGCATGGACTGGGCTTAAAGAAGCCTGCCTTTTTCAGAGACGTAAATCTTATCTTAAAAGGAGAGCTGGAAGATCAGCCCAATTTCTGAAATAAGGTCATGTGACCATGTGTTACTTGTCTTTAAGAGTAAAAAATCTGACCTGCAGGCTTGTTGGGTTGTTAACAAGAGAGCTTGCCATCATATTAGAAAGAGTTACCTAAAATATTTTTCAGAGAGCAACACAAGCTTCTTGTGATGCAAGCAAGGACTTGCTGGTATACCCAGGGAAAAAGATCCAACACCTTTTATTATAAGAAGAAGTAGTAACTTTTTGAAGCTTTCTTAGTTGATAATCACTACTACAATGTCTTGGGATTTAGTTCTGCCCTCTTGACACTCCTTACAAAGTATAGTTTAAGAAAAAGTAAGTAAAATTTTATGTACTGTATAAAGTATACATTATACTTCAAATAATCTTAAACTGCACCTTAAACTGTGCTTTGGGGAAACATAATCAGAAAAGGCAGCACCAGAGAATGAGAGACTATACTTTCCTCAAGTATATTATACTTAATGGAGTTAAAGACTCCTAAAACCTTTAAGTGAAATCTCTGTAAAGAAAGGTTTTACTTTGTCACTGAGCTACTGCACTTGAAGGTAGTGCAAGAAGGCATATATTTGGGTTATTTGGGGGAAGGAGAGAATGGGAGAGAGGGAAGAAAATCTCCTCAGGCAAATTTGGATAGCTGAGTTGTTTTTAAAGCTTGTCTCTCTTGGAGGGTAGCGCGTGTGGCAGAAGCTGGGATTTGCTACTCTATATGGAGTGAGAGAGTTAGATGCACACATATATATATTTATATGCATGTATACATATACACACACATGTACACACATTGTTCTATACATATAAATACACATACAGTGGTCTAAAGAAACATACTGAATAAATTTTGTCCTGTTCTCCAATCTCAATTAAACAACAAAGACTGTTTCCTTAGGAAAAAAGGAACAAAGCAGTCCTGGCACCGGAATATCAGAAAATGAAAATGTTGAGAGACTGAAAACAGAAAGAGGAAATTAGAGCTATCGTGCACCAGTGAATCATTATAAGTCTCTCAGCTGCTCTTTGGCAATGGTTGCTGCAGGGAACTCTACACGAACATGTCTCATTCACCACCAACAGCTTATGGGGGCTAACACTACAAAGTAAGCAAGGGAGATGGGTGGGTGGAAAAATCTGCTTACTGACAAAGCTCACCGTACAAATGACAAACTCCTCCACCTAGAAATGACAGTAGTCCTTAATGTCACGAGGCCATGGAGTCTGGATAGTTCCAAAGTATTTTATACTCAGATGTCTGCTAAGACACTATTCACAAGATATTGTACTGTAAACTGTTTTTAGACCTTTTGTGTACCACAGCTCTTCTTATCATCACTTTATAAACGTGATTACAACCAGAAACTCTGATTAAAACCAAACGCCACTGTGCTAGGTGGTATCAAAATGAACATAAGTCCTTTCTTTGAAGGTCTTGGAAAATTCTGTAGAGCAGATAGCATTTCTTTGAGGTTAAAGTTAATATGTGTAATTCATAAAAAAAGCTAAAGTCTTTCCTTTTTTTATCGAATGCTTTTCCTAAGAAGACTGTAATTTGAAAACTCATATATAAAATCTGTGCTAGATTGTAGTGATCTTTTCAGGCAAATGTAATCTGCATTGGCGTGGAAAATTGGCACAATAATGTGTCCTGAAAACGAAGGAATGAAAGAAAGTTCCAAAGCTAATACAGGGTAAGAAACATTTGAGCCTAGAGAACAACATGGACAGAAAGTCAGCTGACATAAATCATGGTCGCTGCAGTCAGTTGCAATAATCCTCTGCATAAGGTCCTTCAGTTTGATCTCAGGAGCTTAGTAAAATCTCCTGACCAAACCAGTGCAGTGCAGCTACTATTAAATATACATATTTCATTGTGGTGGTGAGCCATACAGATCTATAAAGAGCTGGTGTTCTTTTATAAAGAAATATTGTCGTTTCAGAGGATTTTGTATGTTCGCAGAAATCCGGTGTGAACATATGAACATTTCTTCTGTAGCTGATCAAGTGCTTGCCTCCCAGCATAATTTTCTTTTTTTTTTTTTTAATGTACCTTTTAAGAATTTGTGAGAAAGTGGAAGTTCTTTTTCACAGAGTGAAGTGGAAGCTGTATACATCTTTTTCTGCAAGGATATTGTTGTCATTGACTGGTAGTAGTAATAATGAACAGTTGAAATTGTAGAGAGCAGTTTTGTTTACTATTGACATGTCTGAAGTCATTTGGAATATGCACAAAACCCCAGTAAAAAACTGATTGGATGGTTGCACTCAGAGTTGCAGTCAACAGCCTTATGTCCAAGTGCACACCAGTGATGAATGACATTCCTCAGGGGTCAGTACTGGGACCAACACTGTTTAACTTTGTCAGCAACATGGACATTGGGACTGAGTGCACCTTCAGCAAACTGGCCCATGAGATCAAGCTGTGTGGTGCTGTTTGTCATGCTGGAGGGAAGGGATGCCATACAGATGTGGGGTGGGATCTATAAACCTCCGGATGTTCAACAAGGGCAAGTGCAAGGTCCTGCACCTGGGTTGGGGCAATCCCAAACGAAATACAGGCTGGGTGAAGAATGGATTGAGAGCAGCCCTGAGGAGAAACTTGGGAGTGGTTGTTGATAAGAAGCTTGACAAGGCCCAGAAATGTGCAGTCCAAAAAGCCAACTGTGTCCTGGGCTGCATCCAAAACAGTGTGGCCAGCAGGGCAAGGAAGGTGATGTCCTCCCTCTACCCTGCTCTCATGACACCCCATCTGGAGCACTGTGTCCAGTTCTGGTGCTTCCAACATAAGAAGAATGTGGATCTGCTCCAGCAGGTCCAGAGGGGGATTGCCAAGATGGTCAGAGGGCTGGAGCATCTTTACCATGAAGACAGGTGGAGAGGCCTAGGGTTGTTAATTTTGGAGAACAGAAGGCTCTGGAGAGACCTTACAGAAACATTTCAGTGCCTAAAAGGGGTCTACAGGAAAGCTGGAGAGGAACTTTTTAAAAAGGCATGTAGTGATAGGACACGGGGTAATGCTTTTAAACTGAAAGAGTATAGATTTGGATTAGTTATAAGGAAGAAATTCTTTACTACAAGGATGGTGAAACACTAAAACAGGCTTCCCAGAGAAGTTGTGGATGCTCCATCACTGAAAGTCTTCAAGCCAGGCTGCATGGGGTTTGGAGCAGCCTGATCCAGTGAAAGATGTCCCTTGCCCATGGCAGGGGGTTTGGAAGGAGATGATCTTTAAGGTCCCTTGCAATCCAAACCATACTATGCTTCTGTGATTCTGTGACTCAATGCTTAGCTCTTCGATTGGAATTGACTGGCTAAGAACGTCTCACAATGTCTTTGGAGGAAAAACGAACATTTCATTGTACTTGTCCCTATGCTTATTCTAAATGTGTTCCATGGCTCTCCTTGTGCAGTCAGAGTGTACTTTATCATATGGATGCTAGAGGAAATTTTATCCTTCATTATGATGCATTTAGGTTTTCACTGTTGGAGCCTGATCTAAGCTTTCGCTTTGAGCCCTAATGAAAAAAACTTCTTTCATCTCTTTAACCTAACAGTAGAGTGGTGTTGCCATTGTTTAGTACACAGGAAATAACAAGGCATCTGTAACAGAGCAGAGCAGGCAATAATAATTAAAAATAACTTGCATAGACACTTGCAAATGCATGAAATGATTCTGCTTTTTCTGCTGTTTCATACTAGACATTTCACATTAGTATCCAGGCAACAGAAAGTTAATTCAAGAAAAACTTTACAGATCTCAAGATTCCTCCACAATGTTCATAAGCAGATGGACTAGAAGTGTGTCATTCATTGTTTTGCACAAGCTACTTAATGCTTATCATTCTCCTTTCTCTGTTTCCAAAAGGTATCTCCCCCAGTCAGAGATTGAAACAATATTTGGAAACCTAATGTGTTCCCAAACACACAATTTAGTGAAGAGGATGACTTGAAAGTCCCTCCTAGATGTTAGTGGAGGATGCAACCCAATCTGTGATTGTAACTACAGAGAGGCTTTTGTACTAGCTTTACGCTGAAAAATACTGGTACAGACATACATTTGTAGATGCAGCTAGGAAGTAATTAGTGTAAGTTTTGGCCTCACACCTTCTGAAAGCATGTGTAAATATATCAAGAGAAATTCAAATTAACCATCAAAAAAAAAAAATCAAGACAAATACTAAACTTACTGGAAAATGAATGTATACCTTTAATTAAACATTTTTTCAGGCTTCCTCAGTTTAGGTGTATTATTTATTAGTTTCTTCTTTGTGCCCAGTGTATGCATGAAGAATCACCTTATGCCTGTATATTGGTCTCTAGATGTATTCCAAGCCAGATGGCTTTGTCCAATACGTAGATCCTACAACAATTTGTGGTTCAGGTCACTGGGGAGAAAAGAGACTTAAAAGTCTTGTGGTGTCATGTGCAGATATAATTTCATTTTTGCCATAAAACAGTAACAAGGAACAGCACAAATACTTGTCTCCTTCCACTGTGTCCCTTTGCCACATGGAAATGACTGTTGGCTAAGTCTATTTGAGCAGTGTTTTCTCCAGAAATATACATTCAGGCTACAGAATTTTTAAGCCTTGTGTTTGAATTGTTTTCTTGGGTATTTCTTCCTTTTTTTTTTTTTTTCCTACTGATTCCCTTTCTAATCACTTTGATAGTATTTTTATCTCATAGATGTGTCTGTGTTTGCTGACCTTTTACTGCATGAATCATTTTATATACACAATTGTGCATTACATATGGCATTATACAATGCATATTTAATTTTCCTATAGGCACCATCAGCACCATAAGTGAAATTTACATTTCACAGCTGAAATTGCCATTCCCTTCATACAACCAATCTGATAAAATATCAGAAGAACAATTATATACTCTGTCCACAGAAAGAAGTTCTGTGCATTTTCTAAAACTTTGGATAACGATGAGTTCAAGAATGCACAAGCAGTAAAACACATATTTTTCATAATGTTTCTCTCTGTAACTCCAGAAAATTAAGTGTGATAACAAAAATGGGCAAACTTTTGGAATTCCTTTGAGTTGTGACGATGGTATAACTAAACCTGCTGCTCCATTGGTGGGAACTCCTTATGTGGCTCAACTCAGCCCAGACCTCTGACTTCCCTATTTGGAATTTTTCAGATAATATCATCTCACATCCATACTACTTTGGCATGCCAAAGAGTGTTGCATGCCAAGCTGGGGTTTGCAGCTGGCTTTTTTCAACAAATTGACAGCAAAGAGATGGAAAGGGTCTTTGTATAGAGTTCCACAGCGTAGTTTTAGCCAAGCACGCGTAAAGAAGTCATACTGACAAAGACCTCAAACAATGGAGCGCCCGGGGTTTTTATACGGGGGCGGGGAGGGTATCAGGGAGGGGTGGTACATAGATGGGGGTAAGAGAACCAATAGGGAAACTCTGAGGAGGGACAAAGGGACAGGGGCCAATGACAGAACGGGGAGGGAGGAACTTTCTGGCGCAAAGGGGCAGGGAAACCAACAGGCCAATGGGGGGAAAGAACTGGGGTACATTAGCACAGTAGAACAAAGCATCCTGGGAGGGGGTTTTTCTGTCACCTTAACCTGGGGAGATCTCTCAGAGTCTGTCCCTTTAGTGAACTGTTTCCGTGATCAAATTGGGGTGCTCACTGGCTCCCACAAAAGAGTATTGTTCTTATCTTATTCAGTCAGTCTGTCTGTCATATTTTGCATTTATATAATACCTTTGCCCAGCAAATGTGCCTTGCTTTGCAAACTTTAATTAAGTTAGGTATCTACCATCCCAGGGAAGCAGGGGAATATGATCTCTTTTTTGTACAGAGGAAGAAACCGAGAGAAATTCTGAGAGGGAGTCATCTTGCCTAACTTTAGACAACTAAAAGGTAAACACTTAAGCTTTGGAAAATCACCCTAGGCTCTCTTTAAAGTTGTAGGAAATAATTCAACCAGCATCTCTCATACACTGATTTTAGGATGAGACTAGTTATCCTATGAGGGCTTTTTTTGTGGCAAGGAACGAAGTCTAGATGCCTTACTTCAAAACTAAGCTAGAGAAGATGACTCCTATCCAAAATGACGTGTCCAAAATCAGTGACGAATACATGTGCACTGTTCAAATCAAACAAAGTTCTGAGAATATAATGCTTGGGCTCTGATTTTGGCAAAGAAGGGAGACAGAAAGATTTAGAGGGAATATTTTTTAGTTGAGGCCATGGCCTTTCTGCTATATCTAAAAGGGCCCTGTTTTTAATCATGGAGAAAAAATTTTTCTACAATTGGTGAAATTCTTTCGAGAGAAAAAAGTTCAAAAAGTTTATTATAATTTTACTTGAAAATGTTAAATACTATTTTTGATTTTCCTGCTTTTCTGAAAACAGAATGATATTCTATTCCCCTTCCCTCTTTTCTTATTTCTTACGTACTTTTGTTGTTTTCAATTTCCTATCCTTACCTTTCTTTCATAGACACACAGTCCAAAAGTGAAAATATGAGTAAAAAATAATAGAAAGACCCCAAAGAAAAAAAAAAAGTCATAAAAGCAAGAAAAGTATTTTTAAAAGTGACTTTGTAATTAAAGTTCATATATTGTTCTTCACTGTTTTGTTTTCTTCCCTTGCTTTAACTCTTACTCCCGCTTTGCTTTCCTTGGAGATATTTACCCCAACTAGATCTTGTCTTGGAAATTGCTTCCAAACTTTGCATTCATTGGAGACTTGTTACAATGTCTCTGGAAGGAAGCCCACAGCCCTTTTGCCTTCCTTTTCTATACACTAACATGGGAGTGAAAGAAAGGTTCATTCAGCCTCCTCCTGTTTGTGTCGGTGTGATTGTCTGCCAAGTCCAGCTTCTTCTAGGGTCATCCAAGGAGGAAAATGTCCCCTCTTCTGCAAAAAGCGGTGAAAGCTTATAACTAATAGCTAATTTTCATGGTGATGCAGGACTCTTCCATGGTTTTTGCCTAAACATTTACCACAGCTACCAGACTAAGCAAGGCGGGACTGCCTTCAGAGCTCCCAAGGAATCTTCAATGTATAAAAAAGGTATTAAAATTAAGATAGCTGTCAAATGAGAAAAAGGAGAGGCTGATATACCGTTTGAGGAAGGGAGGAAAACCTTTATGAGTTTTTGATGAAGAACAGAAAGAATTTTTGTGCATATCAGCTCTTACCCGAAGAAAGTGGCAGTGTTCAACTTAGGGAATATGTGTGTTGTAGCTTTTAGTCATAACAGAATAAATTAATTTTATATAATTCAAATAAATACAACATAAAATTTATGTTTTTAAAAATAATGAGAAAAATGAGGGATAGAAGGTACCTCACTGTGCATTTTAAATTTCTCAACTGCAGTTCAGTGGGAAGGGAGGACACAGGCAGGTCACCTCCTGCCCCCAGCCCCTGGTTTGCATTAATTTATGTCACTGGCAGAAAGTCCAATACTAGGGATGATCTGGACATGGCAGAACACTGCCTTTTTTCAGACATGCTTTCTCTTAAGCCTAACCAAATTGTTCCCAGTCATCTCCCTACAGATTCTAGGATGCAAATGGCATTGATACTGTGTATAAAACTCTTCAAGCCTTGAACAGCAAAGGCTCATTTGGGCAGCAAGAGCTCTCTCAATCACCATGTTCCTTGCGTAGAAGATTATTTCCTCAAGTAACGCTTTCTGAGTGCTCTTGGAGCACTTTTCCAAAACACCTTGATACTAAACAAGTAAAATTATCCCAGATAAAAACAGATTTTTTTTCCAAATATGAACTCAAAGAACTCAATATGAACTCCTTTCCTTTTTCATTTTCAGAAAATTCAGTAATATTTAACTTTATGGTAAATTTTAGCTTTTTGAAAATGGAAAGCCTCTGTCTGTCTTTCTGAAGTAAAGAAAATGCAGGAGAAATAATGGCTGAATGTGCATTGTAACTGCATAGAATATAATATCATGCACTGCAGTCATTACAATTAAAGGAAAATGGTTTTTATTATTATTTTAAATAGTTTTTATTTGTGAAATGTTTATAATGTATGAAACAAATAATTATGACTAACACATTGTCTAATAAAGATGAAAAGGATGAAAATCCCTATGAATTTTTAATCTGAAAATAAAGAACATTAACAATCCTTAATTATATCATCAAATATTTAAAATTACCTTCCATAATAAATTCTATCTGTATTTAATATATTTATTTTTAAGATATCTGTAACATTTTTATAAGTAGGTACATAAAATATCATCAGCTGTTACAAGAGACATCTTGACTTTATGTATCCAACATCTTGATCAAAATTTCCATTTTGTTTATTTTTAAGATAAATCAACTTTTGTACACTACATAAAAAATTATATTTTTCTCAGTGTAGTCAGATACATAATTAATACTGTTACTACTACGAAAATTAAATTGTGCTTGTCAGGCAAAAACATCATGTAGGTCCACTTTTTCAGATCCCTTTTATTCAAATGCTTGTATAGTTTCCATGTTTCTAATTAATGGAATATGTTTCTGACTTTAATGTTTATTTTCCATGCAATGATCCTCTTGTCACCTACCACTGCTGAGTCTTCTGCTAAAACACGTAGAAACCAGAACACCCCTATTGGCCTTCAAACCTATTCCATCAACTAAGACAACCTATCTATTTAGTTTCAGTTATTCCAAAATGAATTGTTCAATCTTTTATGACAATCATGCTCCCTTTAAGGTAAAAAAAGAAAATTTGGGTGTATAATTGGTACATATTTTGATCACTTAGTAACTTAGGTTTTACTACATTGGATTAGAGAGCTGAGTACCACACTGGATGAATTTCTTTAATCTCTGTAGCATGATTTTTTGGGAACATGAAAAATTGCACCACTGCCTTATTTCTTGTCTAGGTATAATACTGAGTCCTCTTCATGATCTTTTGTGTCAAAAAAAAAAAAAAGTCTATCATTGGACAGATGACAGTGACTTGACTTTCCAGACTACTGCATCTGTAAACATCTCACGATCTTCTACAGTGGCCTCTCTTATTTGTTGAAGATGTCAGAATAAACATGACACTAGACAGCCAAGGATGAAATCTCCTTTTACTACCACTGAATCATACAATGTTGTGGTTATATTGTTCTCATCTCCCAACAGGCAAATGTTACTATCTATTTAATGTTATTTTTTCATTAAAATGAAAATGTAACTTTGCAAGTATGGTAAAGCTATTCTGGGTGCAGTGCCTTCTTTGCTCTATTTATATATTTCAAATGTATTTAATTTAAAATAACTTCATCTTTCTAACGATATTTAAGCTAAAAATAGAGAGGATGGGAATTTTCTGAAATTGGGCTGGCACCAGGGTTTAGTGTGATAACACCTTATCTCTGAGAATTGGGTCAGAACACAGCTTAAATTATACAACTTTGATTGCTTTTTAGGCAGCTATTTTGTTGATCTTGCTTTGGTGTCACAGAGAATTCTCAGGCACAAATAGGGATCCTAGGGAAGAGGGACTGAACTGACAAAAAACCCACAGTTTCTGCCCCACACCAGCTGTTTAAAATACACTGCAGGGTTGCATAATCTGTAGCAGTTCGGCTCTGCTGTGCTCTGCCCCAGCACAACTTCTAAATGGTTAATGGGGGCAGGCTCCTTCAGAACAGGTGTCTTGCCTGACAGACTGGCATGAGAAATAGGAGCTCTGTCTAATCAACACTGTGTCTAGTTTTAGGCAATGCTATTACTCTCTGACTTTCATGAGCATCCCTGATAATTTATTAATTAAAAAATGGAAAACATACAATTTGTGAAATTTAGAAAAAAGAAGTATATTAAAACATTGCTCCAGGCATGTTTTGCTGCATGTAAATCTGATTTGTTGACATCCCATATAACACACCAAACCAATGTACTTCATCCCAATACTTTGCTATCTTCCAGCATAATTAATTTCCAGTGATGTGTGTGCATCCAAACACGAAGCAGAAAAGGATCAGAAGGAATGAACTTGTCTGAGTGTATTCAGAGAGAATACATGAAAAACCATAAGCAGTAACCTTATGCTTCCCTACTACCAAAAGTTCATCAAGATTAGTAACTTTAGCAGAGCTTAATTAACAGCTAGGGAAAATGTAACCTGGGGTGAGGGGAAGGCAAACTGATTAACAGAAACCTTTTGTTTCTTAATTATGCTTTGTATTATTCTCTTTTAGATCCTTCTCACCTACTGATGGGCAAACTGCATGTAGTTTAGCATTCACATTGTGTTCAAATAAGTCTCAGGAATTCAGAAGCTTATTCCAAAACTGCCTTAACATTCCCACTCAGGCAAGACTGCAAACTTTGTATAAGAAAATTTCATTTCCTGTAATTTTTTGTGTGGTTGGAAAATTTAAGTAGAGCTTTTTTCACCTCTTTTTGGGAGTCTTCTTCTATCTGAGTTAGATTCCAAGAGCAAAGATGAAAAATTATAAAAACAGACAAAAAGCATTTGAGATGTAAAAATGAGGGTGTTTCAATTGAAATTGGGATAAATGCTCACTAAAGATTTAAGGTGAGTTAGCTTATTTAAACTCTTTGAGGCTGTTATTCAGAGCTGACTTACTAGCTTCCTTTGATTACATGATGATTTTTTGCTTTTTCTTTTGTACCCCTTTTATACAGCTTTTATGTACCCTCAGTGCTTTTAGCCCACATACTTGTAATTTCCTAAGTCTGATAACTTAGCTGAGACCCGATATTCCGTTAAGCCAAGAGACCAAACATCCTGAAGGCCCCGCTGCTGGGGGTCAGAAAGCCCCAGACACCAAGGTCCTCTCTAGAACATATCCTGCAAACTAAGATAGGCCCATCCAGGGGGGACTCTTCAGAATGCGGGGGTCATTCAAGCTTCTCATTGGGGAGTCTTTGGTAGGTATGCTAATTTGCAAGGCCTATAAATTTTATACACGATCTGTCGTGTGTGTGTGTTTTCAGGGTGCATTTTGATGTGCATTTCAGTGCACCTAAGGATCCTTAAATAAATACCGAGGTAAAAACCCCCTTTTTCCCCTTTAACTGTGCCTGACTTTTAATTTTAATACCAGAAGGAAACACCTTCACCCCTGGATGTGTGGCAGCACATGGCGAAATGCAGCCACACACATGGAGATGGCAGGTGTTCAGCTTAGCACTTACTAACCATGGCTGAAAGAAGCAGCCAGTCAGAGTGACTTGCCTGTGGTGAATAAATGGAGAGGGTGATAATGCTCTTCCACAACAGGACCAAGATCTGAACCAGGACTAGGTCACTGCAGCTTTGTTTCAGGAACCATTAATTTGCTGGAGCATCCCCAGGTGACTCTGGACAATGCAATGACAACACCATCTGCAAGAGTGGCAGCTTCTGCTCCTCTTCCTGGCATCACAGATCTAGTGTAATACTTGAAAAAGGATCTATAAGGAAGGCATACTCCCCCGCTTCTTCCTCAAGTTGTATCAGGAGAGGTTTAGATTGGATATTAGAAATCATTTCTTCATTGAAAGGGTTGTCAAACACTGGAACAGGCTTTCCAGGGAAGTGGTGGAATCACCAGCCT
This sequence comes from Pachycephala philippinensis, assembly GCA_013397055.1. Taxonomy (NCBI): domain Eukaryota; kingdom Metazoa; phylum Chordata; class Aves; order Passeriformes; genus Pachycephala; species Pachycephala philippinensis. The sequence continues at coordinate 201,585 of VWZT01013652.1, read as the reverse complement.
GGACCTATTTATAAGATCAGTAGCTGAGGTGCTAAGGTATATGGCTTAGTGGTGGGTTAACAGTTGTTCTTGAGGTCTTAGGAATCTTTTCCAACCTAAATTATTTTCTAAATCTATGATTCCATGATTCCATTGTGCTTAGTTGTGTATCTTGTAGCTTTGTTTGACAGTAACTTTGCAATCCATCCTGCTTATACATATGTGCACTTCAAAAAAGAAGTATCTCCAATTATGTGAGAAAAAAAGGGATACATTTATGACTTTACTCTCTCCCCCTTACCATGAATATCTCACAAAACAAAATATCTGTCAAAAAACTTATAGATTCCTGTCCCTTCCATACCTTCCAGGTATGATGCACTGTGACCTTGCTCCTGCAAAAACCAAACTTTTCTGTGGAGGAGTGTCATGACACATTTTATTACCTTTCCCTAAAGTCAATCCACACTGCCTTCTCTAAGTAGACCCAGATGACAATAGAGAACAAAAAGAGCTCAAGGTTGAAGCTGATTCACACTCAGCAGGTTTGAATAACTAATAACTACATGAAAAACAACAACAACAAAAACACAACAAACCAGTCATAATAAGAAAAACCAACCCAGCTTGTTCCTAGTCTGGTTTTGGAAAGAAGAAACCCTAAATTCACTGTGTAAATGTGGGGGATTGGTATTTGCACATTTCAACAATGAACAGAGGTGTGGTGGTGATTCTGTGACAGCAGTATCTCTGGTTACATCTGGTTAATGCAGGCAACCTGCATCTACTTTCCTCTTATACCCTGAAATCTGACAATTATTTACAGATTAGAAAATAGTCTGATACTATGGCTGTAGGTTTGTTTTCATTAGATGATTATTTTTAAAGGGAAATATCTCAAATTTTCTAAAAAATCTGTTTTTTTGATTGTTTGTTGTTTTAAAGTTAGGATTATATTTTTTAGAGGAAGAAAAGGCACCTTTAAACATACTCAATAGCTTATCTAACTAAGGTAACCAAATAGGTTTTCCATCCAAATAACCAAACTACTGTCTGGGAGCTGTAGCTTCCTAGGAGAGCAATGGAACCTGTCTTTGCTGTATCAACTTAATTAAATGTCGGCGATGCTTTCACAAGAGCAGGACCAGGATGGCAGCAGAGGCAGGCAGAGAATTCTGGATTAAAAACAGTCTCCACAGTTAATTAATGGGATCTGCCAAAAGCACTGAGCGCTTAGCCTCTTGTTGCAGTAGAGCTGTAGCTTCTGTGAATGAAGGACTAAGCAAAATAAGGGACTAACTAAACCAATATTTAAAACGTGTGAAAAGTGTATTAATTATATTTAAGAAAGCCCTACCACAGTTCAGAACCCTGCCTGATGCCATTGTAGGTCTCTGAATAGAATGATCAAGGTCTCAGTTATTAACTTAACTCTGCTGGGGCGCTTTTAACCCAGGAAGACATATTTTTAGGATGACTTGTAAATTCCCTAGTGAACCTGAAGATGAGGATGGAAGGGAGAGACTCCCTATTAGAATTGCTAGAACTTTCCTTTTTATGCATATATCTCTCAGCCTAGAGGAAGCAGGAGCAGTTCAAACAAACTCTTCTCTGACTATTTTATTTCAGCACGTTTGTGACCGAGATAAGATCATTATCTAACAGCTTGGAGTGAAGTTGAAGCTATAGAGTTGTTTTTAATAAGAAAAAATAGTTATAATTTAGTGTCATCTATGTTTGTGAAATAGCTGTGATATATTTCTCAGACTCTGAGCCATAACGCAAAAGGACACTTTCAAGCAAATTATTCAACAGGTCAGATAAAATGGCTATTTTAAATTGCACTGCTTTGGGAGTGGCACTGTTATAGGAGGAACTTTAGAGTACTGAGAAGTGCTTATTTTGAGAGGACAGTGATTAAACAGCTTGCTTGGGGTAGTCATGCATTTTCTGTCAAGCAAATTTTTTAAATCAACATTGAATATTTTTTCTTGAATGCCTGTTCTAGGTCAAACAATAATGCCCTTGGTGCCAAGAGTCTCTGGTAAGAATGGTGAAAAAATTATGTAGTCTCTTTGGTTTTTGCCTTAAAATTCCCAAATAGATCAGGAGACAATGACAACTAAAGCTGGAAACTTCAGCTAAGTGTCCCACAGGTACAATTCAGACCCTCTTGTAGTCAAAAACCAGAAAATATCATCCTATCTGCATACCGAATGTAACCTCAACTGTGTAGATCTCACAATTTTGTCAATAAAGTAATGCTGTTTTTCACTTTGCAAAACGCTCTCCTCTTGTCAGGAAGCAGGGAGCAGCACAAAATGGATAAGCCAGCAGACCAGGCTGGATTCCAGAAAGCTCATGATAGGTGTAACTGTGTCCATGTCTGCATTAATTTTCTCACAGCTCTCCATATGATCTTGTGATTCTCTCTGCATGAGAAGCTTTGTGTCAGCCTTGACTGTGCCTCATGAAAACCCTGTCTATGTGACCTACCACGTGATCTCTATGATGCAGAACAAAAGGAGAGAGAATGAGAATTTGGGCAAAAATATTATCGTCCATGTTCATGTCCTCCAGATGTTGGAACTTTTATATTCTGATTTCATGGCATACTTGTGATTTACATGTGTTATAGAAGTGGTGCGAGTTCCAGCCAAACCCTAAACACACCAAACTCAGGATGGATAATTTAAAGATGGTTGCTTTTCTTCTCTTTTATTCTTTTTCTGCAGGATTTTTTTTGCCCCCAAGGAGAGGAAAACATGGCCCTTGAACGTGAAAACTAATGTAAGCTTTGTTTCAGTGGACATTTTTTGTTTTGGGTTAGTACCCTACTCCATATGTACTACAATTGCAAGCTCTCATGCTCAGACCTGGTGCTAAAGCACTAAAGTTCCACTTTTTGAGTCTTTTATTTGGGATTTCCCTTCCAGGAGTGAAGGGCTGCAAGTACTTAGTGCCCCCTGCTGTCTTCTGGTCTCATATATTGATTTTCTTTACTTTGTGACCTTAGGGTCTGCTTTGACCTTTTGCCCTTTCGTATGGGAACTTCTCTGCAGAAAGGGTTGTGACCGGAATGTGATTAGAAGGCAAGGCCAGTCACCCATTTTCTGGTTAAAGCTTCCTTTTCGGTGGCTTGCAGCTATATCTTGACTCTGTTGGCTTGGATATATGAACATTGGAGGTGATGGTGAATGTCCATAGGCAGATATCTGGATTGCTGCTGGTTATTAATTGTTCCTCCGAAATGATTGTGAGTCAGAGTTACTCCTTTTGACTTTTACAGTCATGAAAGAGAATGTTATCTGGCACCCCTCATTCCAGTTAGTAGTGATCCAAAATACTGTAGGTGAGGTCCAGATGATGCCTGGTACAGGTTTTTTACTCGCTTGTACAGATTAAAGAGCAGCACTATGGATCATCTATTTAAAAGAGAAGCTCGCATGAATATATAAGCAAATGCTGCACTGTGCCAAGCCACACCCACCTCTCGGGCACTGTCAAATAGTTTGGAGGGGACTGTTGATTTTGGGTTTTTTTGAGAAACAATGCATTTGTCTTTCCACATAAATCACCTGCAGAGAAATTAAGAAAAAGGAAGAAAAAAGCACCTCTTAAACAAAGCAGCATAAGCCCTATATTAGGCATCAGACTGGCTAATTGCTGCTGAAGTATTTCCCTGCAATATATATATTTTGAGCAACCACCAGAAATATGAGGACTTAATAAGTAACGAGAAGAGAATTTATACAAAAAACAGACATAACAAGGCAAAGTTAATTCATCACAACTTTCACATAAGCCTTTGTTGGGCAGTTGGCCAGGCCCATCACATTATCTGTTTGACTCAGTGAGTCACTCCAGCTAATAGAATTTTGCCCCGTGTTTGTTGTTGCCATGGCAATGCAATATTATCAGGCATGTCATGTTCACAGATCAGTAGCAGCGGCGCTGCTGCAGACACACAACAGCTTTCAGCCTTTGACCATAAACAGGAATTCACTCCACAGTCAGTCTGTCAAAAAGGAAGTCGGCTGTGGTGAAGAAGCACTAGTGCCAGTACTACTAGCCTTTTCCTTTTTCCTTTGTGAGCGCGTTGCCATTATCATTAAAATAACCTTGAGTCGTCATGAATTCATTCATTCACAAACATTGTCAAAGAAGGTGCAATAGTTCAAGAGAATCCAGAGGGTCAAAGAGAGGACTAGTTTTAAATCTGTGCCTATTGAACCTGGAAATGACATAGTCTGTTAGATATAATCTTATTCTTACCATAGCAAATCAAGCTGTGTTGACTGGCACCAATGTCCAAGTCAATTCAGCACCATGAAAGGTTACTAGGAGTAAAGAGGTCATATCCTTTGTGGTATTGCTTTGAGAAATAAACTTAGGCATGTGTGGGAATATTTTACAAAGAATAGCTTTTTCAGCAAAAGTGAAAAACAAATCCTGTCAGGAATCTATAGAGACTGCAGGTATTTTCTGCCATAGCCATATTTAGTGTTTAAACCAAAGATATAATTGCTAAGCTTTTTCAATATTTTAAATGTTTAATTGAGTCATAAATATTCCACCAGATATTTTAATTGCTTTCCAAAAAAAAAAAAAAAGGTTAAATTTCTTTTTGAAACTGCATTTTGAAGCTGAGAATATATTCTGTCTTGGGGTTTATATGGATTTTCATTTTCTTTCTAACAGGCATATCAAATAATAATACAGAATACAGGGGAAAGTGTACATAGATGTTCTGAATTTGACTTGTTTGATAGATTATGCGAGATTTACCCCCCAATGTAACTTCTTTGATATCAGCTGAGTTGTTCTGATTTACCCTGCTTTGAAAGGAGAATTAAGATTCTTGGATTTAAAGTACAGGAGAGAATTTTTGAAAGGACATACTGTTTTTTAATGCCTCTGTTGAATGGAAAGACCTGTTTAAACATTTGTTGTCACATATGTCCCAAAATGTTGTTGACAAGCTATACTGGCATTGAGAGACCCTACACAAAGTTTAGGAATGCATTTGAAAATTATTATGAGCAGTAAGGGGATGATTATGCTTTTCCTTCTGTGGCTTTAGACTGGTATAACTCTACATGTGATTTTAAAGCAGTTGCTGCTGAAATGTTAGGGGAAGTTGCTCCATTCTGGTAAGTGCTGTTCCACTTTACTGCAGCACTGATTCTTATGTTACACAGCTGAGACCACCAAAGTGCTCACATTTACACTGGTGCAAACAAAAACAGTGTTTGGTGCCTAAGACTTAAAGTTGAACTTTGGGACCAGCTTTAGGCTATGGTTGACAAATACAGAGCAGAAGTCCTGAGATGTAAAGCTTTTGCCCACAAGCCCTTTTCTGCTGAACAGAATGTTTCCTCTCAATGGAACGGATTTATACTTGCTATGCATTGGCATGAATCTCCCCATGCTCACACCATGGCACAGATCCTGCAGCCTGGATTTTCTTACAGTCATAAAGTAGGCTGTCTCTCCCATGTTGTCCAGAGAAACACTAAAATCTGTTGACTATATGGTGTATGACCAAGAGAAGTACCAGTACTGGAGTTCATTAATGGCCATGCAACTAAATTAACCCTCCTCTTGAGCTTGAGACTTGAAACTGTTTCTGATAATCAGGAAAGAGTTATGGTAGAATTAAACACTTGCTCTCAACTCCTGATATGAAGGGGCAGGCACAGCTTGATGAAGTCCCAAAGACTTGAAATAAAGTGAGCTTTTAACTGAATTCCATTTACTTTAATAGCATTACTCTTGTTTTACTCCAGGGAAGTAAAGATCAGAATGAAGTGCAAGGAGGAGACAATCTCCCATAGTTTTGGGGAGGAATGAACAGGAAGACTTTTGAAATAATGAAATGGGACATGACCAGTGAACAGATCTCTGTGCATCTGCATAGGTGTTTTTCAGTCAGCCCGAAGCATACCCATATAAGACACAAGGAAAGCAAGGGAGGAGTAAGATACATCTATATCTCTATCTTGTCTAGTCGTAAAAGTGATAGCATTAGACTTATGTTGGCTAAAAGCTATCTCAGTGAAATTGATGCAGCTCCTCTGCGTGACCATCCTTTGATCAAGTCCAGAACAACAATTGTCAGTCTGGCTTGAAAGGGCTCTGAACGTCTCATGCAGGCTCTGTACTAAGTAGAATAGAGTGTTAAACAGTGAAATGTCATCCAATTCAATAGCATAATTAAACAGGTGCAGTTTTAGTGTGTTGAGAAGGAACAAAATACACAGAGTCTGCTCTAGTAGAAATCATGGAATAAACTAGTTATGGTTTGGATCATTACATCTTAGAGTAATGGCTGTTCTGTTTACCCCAAGGGTCAGCAGATTTCTGCCATTCAATGGCAATCTGCAAATGCATTATAGCTAATCATGTCAAACTGACAAAGGAAAATAAGTCATTGACATTTTAAAAATGTGTTTTTAACACATACCTTTTTTAAAGACTGTGTGATCTACGTGTGAATAAAAAATTCCACTCTGTTTGCTAGTTTTCTTCTATTGCAATGAAATACACATTTTCCTGGAACTTGTCTCTACTGTAAACACTTTCCATTTTATATCCTAGATCTTCATGTCACTTTGTATTATTAGTCCCTTATTTTCAAAGAAAAAGGAATTTTTTTCCCCTTTTTTTTTCCTTTGGCTACAATAGAAAGGGATCTTTCTGGAAAAAGTCTAGAAGTTCCACAAAGGAGGTGCATCCATTTCGTGAAGGAAATTCTTGTTACGCTTTGTGAATAAGGACTTAGTGAAAAATATATGTGATATCCTATGGGTGTTAGAATTTGCAATTGTATAATCCAGGTAGTGTGATGTATATTAAACATAATCATAACTGTGCTTTTATTGCTTGGCAGATCTGGTAGAGCTTTTAGGTACATGCAGGCACTGAAAAATGAAAGTTCAAAGTCATCTGCAATGGTTCATAAGTTTGTTATTATTATGACAAAAGATGTTGACTCTGAGGAAAGGAAAATATTCAGCAAGCACGGAGAAGTTTTTATGTAGATCTACTTATACATCATGATTCCTATCCAGCAGGTCTTCTTCCCTTTAGTCTTATCTTGAAAGAGAAGTTTCTTGGAATTCCCTCAAAAATGAGAATTGTAAACCATTTAATTTTGACTGCAGCAAATGAACTTTTCCAAATATCTTGTGGTAACAAAAGAAAAATGAGCTGAAAAAGTGGCTTTACAGAAAATGATAATTTGGGGTTTGCAGCTAATCTCAATGTTATTATTTTTGTATAATTTTTTGGAAACATATGAATATGAAGAGCCTTCTAGAACTGAAAAGGAAACAAAATATTGTCTATTTAAAGGCTTTTCCATGAGACTTGATGCTTTATGCATTTGCATTCTGACAGTATGATCATTTCTTAATAAGAAACTTAACTTTATGTAGGTAAAGAAAACTTCTCAAGACACTTTCAAGAAATGCAGAAAAATTCAGATTCAATTATCTGAAAAGACAAAACAATGTGTATTGAGTACCTGGCTAAGTACAAAAAGTCACCTCTTTGTCTTACTTAAGTAAAATAATGATACACTTATCTGATTAATTGTTACTTGGAAACATTTTCCTGTGTGTCTTTTGTCAGAGGTCATTAAGAAAGCATCCTGAAAGGTATAAGTGGTGGAACCTTAGATTAAGCTCCTATTTCATAAGTCTGATTATGCTGAGATATTCAGATGTTTAGCATATGGTATGACAGAAAATGATATATTTGTGATCTAGACTTCAAGGATCTTGACTGAAGTCAAAATGGTTGTCATACCAAGTGAAATCATAGTCTTATTGAAAACTATGGCAAAGTTCCCATTGACTCTAATGATCCCACAGTTTTCAACCATGCATTTTAAGCTTTAGAGCTATGGTAATGCCACGCCCACCTCTAATCATGCATGTGGAGTTCCTTGTTTTTCTAGACTTGGTGTTCTGATGTTGAGAATAAACACTGCAAACCACGAAGAAATGACAGCGGCAAATAGTAAGGGAAGAAAGCATGGGAAATGATCGGAAGCAAAGGATTTGAGAGAGAACAAATGATCCAAAATCTTTGGCAAAAAGATACATGAGAAGACAATAAAGAAATTTAAAAGGAGAGGTGTTGTGAAAACAGTAGAGAGAAGATTGAACCCTGGAAGAAGGAAGGGACTCCAAATAACCCTTGAAAGCAGGCAGGGACGGATGGATAGAAGGTAGTTGAGCATTCAGTTCTCATGCTGTGCGTAGGCTGAACATTTAAAAATTCTACCACTTTGGCAGGTAAAGCTATTGCACAATGATAGTAAAGTTTATGTTCAACTGTTCTGAGTGCTTTTTAACATTCACGGTGGCACATCTAAACAAATCATGGCACTTTTTAATGAAAATCACTGTGATGTCGATCTGTGCTTTGTTTCAGATGTTCTTGTTAGTTCCTCAATCAATGTACAAGACAGTATTTTCAAGTGCATTAAAATGATGCTGTTTACCACTGTTATGATAATGATGACTCTGTAATGCCTAAACAAATATTTATCCAGTTTATCTAAACTGGTCATTACAGTGACATTTCTAAAAATATTTGTAGCAATTTTAGTAATAGGCTCTCATATTGTATGTCATCTCCTTCAGACTTTCCTTTAAGCCTAAACTGGGGCCCAACTATTGCTCAAATTGAACTGAGATATGCTCTTTTTATGGTTACTAGAGTGTGTTGTTATTGAACAGTTTAGCCTCATTTTATATCAGAATTTCACAAGACACAGTTGATTCCATAGAAATAATGAACTGCAAGGTTCACAGGACATGTAGTACTCAATTTTGACAGCAGCACAGAAGAGTTCATACTAATCAACCAAATAATTAGTCCTTTCACTTTATTGGCACTGAATTGAAAATAAGAGAGATATTTGGTATCAGCCATGAGGAACTAGAAGTGGAAGGAAACAGACATATGGAGAACCTCTTCATAAATCAGAGCATCTTCATCTCCACAAAGAACTGTTGTCCTAACCCACACATTTTGTGCTTAATTTATCTGCGCTTGAGGAATATATTGGGGAAATTAGTGAGGTCTAACAGAATAATCAATTTTTAACAGAATTTCTTTTTTTCCTCAATTGCTCTGTTTTGTAGTGTCCTTCTTTCCCATGTCTGTAGAAAACAGTCTATTAGAAAAAGAAACAAAACTGTATTTACAATGTCATCAAGTATTATATCAGTTAAGTCAACACAATTATGGTTATAACATGGTGAACTGCCAGAGAAAAGCAGTCTACTTATTTACTACTAAATTTGTTGATTCAGTGAATGCTGAAGCTGTTCATTAATTGTTCAGCATAATATTTGTTGTTTACTCTGGAATATGTCTGAGAGAGGGGAAAGACAGGAAAGAAATAACAAAGCTGAACTGCTTCTCCAAAACATTTTAATTCTAAATAGTATTTTCACTAGAAACCAGGTATATGTGAAAGTTGTGTTCTTTACATGATTTGCCTACATGGAAATGATTCTTCATAATTTTATCTGCGGTCAAATGTTCTTCTATATGTTTTATTATTCCTTCTATACCTTACCTTTTAAAACCTCTATGGTTCATCTATCAATAATAATTCCAAATTTTCCAACCCCTCTTCCATAATCATCTTACTTGAAAAGTGCCACCAATCTTTTCCAAAGTTCTTTTCATTCTCCAAAACAAACGGATTAAGGTTTGGATTAAAGAGAGCCATAGGCAGTAGATGTTCTGTCTGTCCTTGATTGTGATTTCACGTGGGTTGTTCCACGACTATGACCTGTCCTGAGCTGAGTCAGCACTCCCCTGTCATATGCACTTTACCATTGTAGCTCTAGACCATTTTTCAGACCCTCATTTTAGCCCGAGTGAAAGCAGGGCTGCAGTCTGAGGTGGGTGAGCATGCTGCTGCACTGTTTCACCAATGCCTCTTGGTATTCAGAGGTGGCAGTTTATCATGCTCTGTCTGATGTGAGTCACTGTCTTCAGGCAAAAGCAGTACCCTCAAGTCGAGCCTGAATCCCCAGCAGCTTAGTCTAGGCTGGTACTCTGGCCAAGAAATCAGAGACCATGCATTCCTTTCCTAATCCTACAAGTTGGCTGGTCCCCTTACCAAAGAGGCCTTTAGAACACTACTTACACACCAAGGTGATTTTGTCTTTTTTGAAACCTTCATAAATTCTCTGACCTTTCTCTATTTTGTAAAATATCCCTGAGTGTAGTTTACTGTACATTGATTTTAATAAGCATTCTCTACAGACCAATATGTATAATGTTGGAAATGGTATAATACAATTTTCCTCCACTGAAATGCTACAGAAAATTGCGCATTTTATACTGACATGTGCCACATCAATAATACAGTTTTTATATCTTATTTGTAGCTATTGATCTCAACAACATAATGAAAAATTGATTGCAATGAAGTGCACTACTTCTTAAGTGTAAATTTCAATGTCAAATTATTTTTATCTATGCTTCCCAATTATAGATGAAGCTTATACATTTATATATGTTTGCTTTTACAAAACTCTGGATCAGTAAATTAGATATGACAAGAATCTACTGGGTCAATAGAAACTTTGTTGCTCTCACTAAAATATGATTCCAAAATTAAATACACTAGTTCCCTTTCTTCATTATAAAAAGAATTAAAGTTTCTGTATGTGGTATCACCTTCCCAGGCAATTTAACAATTTAAAATAGGGTCCTAAATCTTAAGGGGATATGGGCGCACACAGTATTTTATTGTGCGGGAAAACACTGAAATTCACGCACTCACTCTGAAACCTACATGACAAAGTAGAAAAGGAACAGCATATTCTTTTGTTATCTCTTGAGACCTTATTATTTTTGAAGAAAATGTTTGTGTTTGGGAAAACCCTATGTTACTAGAACTGACAAAAGATGTGAATGGCTTCCATAATGGGCAAAGGCAAGGCATTGGTTTCTACTTCCTGCACTATACAGACAATGCAACTCTATTTCTGCACCTCCTTCCTACCCTTTTGGGAAGATCAGACTGGGAAATTCACACTGTTCCTTACTCCTTCTGCGTTCTGGGGACTGGGGCACTTAGGGCAAAGTTGCTTTTGCTTATAGAACTGCTTAGAAAAATAGCAAAACCACTGCTGATTTAATTAAAAACACTGCATATTTCATAATCAATAAAAGAGTTAGGTGTCCATCTAAGCCAGTCTGCCTGGTTTCTTCCACTCGGTGAATAGGTATGGTAACTTCTGAGATAGTAAAACTCATCTCTTCCTAAGGTGATGAGATTGAATCACCTTTCAAAATGCCTGTCTCTTTGCACTGATGATACAGGCAGCAGAGAGGATTAGTCCAGACTATAGGCCTTTAGGGCCTATGGTTGGAGAGGATGGATCTCACTGTAAGGGCCATATAGTGGTAAGCAAATGTTGGCTTGCAATGATGCCATAGCACTCTTCAACCACTATAACATAATTAATAAGTTCAGTTATCTTACTGTCACGAAGGTAGATTTTTGAAATGTTTGTAGGACTTCAGGTGCAAAAAGGAGATGAGTGGTTTTGAGTAGTTTTTTTGATACCATTGAATAGTGTCCCGGTTCTTCAGTTTCTCATACAGAAAGAAAAGTGTCTTCCCAAGATGGCTGCAGATACAATGCTGAGTGTGGAATGAAGAGGGCAGATAATTTATAGCAATCTGCCTTTTTTAGCACTACCAATAACAGGAACTTGCCCAACACCTGGAGATCATCTAAGTCATAATCTAATGTTCAGGATCTTTTATTTTATGTCACTAGAAAACAACATCCTCTCTCTTCTTCCGTATCTGTTTCTCTTAGAGGGGAGAACAGGATAGTTGGTTACCTTTGTTGTGACCAGTTGCTGAAAAGGGAGGAGTAAAAAGCCATTTCACATGCCATGGTACAAAGAAAACCCATTTTCTCATGTATTTGTGCTTCGTACTTCTCCAAACAAAATGTTTGACAGTTAGGACACCAACAGTACTGCTCTCCTATAAAGAATGTTTCGTTTTCATAAAGGTTGAATTCATGCTGAAGTCTGTTTTATAGTGGTAGTATTTATAAGGTCTCCTCCTGTTCACCTGCCTGTGTTCATGACATTTGTTGACATTTGATCCTATCCATCTTTCAAATTTGGTTTATATCTGTCGTGGGTTCAAAATTGATTGGAAATTAAGTTGAAAATCTGACTTGAGCAGGATGGCTATTGTTTGCAGGAAGGGCCTACATAAATATCTGGTCTGGCATGATGAGAGCTGTTTTCCCCCTTCACTGCGCAAGCCAAATTTTGTTACAAGCTGACACTGATGAAGTGACCGTGCTCTCCCATGCTAGACAAGTATTCGCTTTGACCCTGTCCTCAGGCAGGCAGTTGGTCCACAACTGTAGGATATGCTGACAAAGAAAATGTCAAGCACTATTTAAATAAAGGTTGGCTTTTATTGTTTCCCTGCATTTGTTTGAGAATGGAGTTTTACAACTTTGCAAATCCACTTCAAGACATACTGAAGAAAATGTCCTGAGAATTTGCATATTTCATGACTGATTTTTAAACACAGCCCACATAGGAACTTAAAAGCTATGCACGTCTTTAAAGAGAAGATGATACTCTTACCAATTAGATAATTATTATTATTATAGTTACAGACTAGCAACCAATGAAGGCTTCAGTGTGAGCTGGACTACATGAAGGATGCAGCAGTATACCCATGTAGAAAGAGAACTTTTTCATGCTACTTAGAGTCCTGTTCTTCTTCTTCACCTAATTCCAGGACATGAATAGGTTCTGTGCACCTAAAAATCTTCCCAAGAAGTTAGTCTGAGCTGTATCACCACCCACAAATACATCAGCCAACAGAGAAAAATCAAAATAAATCACAATAATCATATAGTGAAAGCTAAGATAATTTTCACATGACTCTTTGAAACCTAAGTGTGTCATACTGAGACCAGGCTGAACAGTATTTTCATCACCCTAATTAACTTACTGATGTTTCAAAGCAAAGAGCATGTCAACACAGCTGTATGAGGGATGAGCACGCATGAGTAGTTGAAAGAACTATAAATATTAAAACCAAATAAACTGAGGTGGAAACTGGAAAGCTCCAGAAAGAGGCCGAGGAAGAGCTACTAGACTTAACTGGGGAGGTGTCTTTTGCAATACTACTCTATTGACAGAAGGAGACCTAGAAATTATCAAAAGCAAAATAAAAGCAAACCATCAAATAGTGAAATAACTGTTGAAATAACAGCCGTGATAAAATCATGTTTTTAAGAAGTTAATTATTTAAATGGATGTTCCCCAATACAGGAAGTTTTAAAAGAGTCATTTTAGTCAATTATTTATTATTTATTATTTAATGCAATTTACTTGCAGACTGAACCTTTCAAGAGAGCTGGCATTGGTGTCCTGCATTGCTTGACCAACTGAGATCGACCAAAGCCCAGCCACAAGGCCCACAACTGCAGCATTCAGGTCCTCTGAGAAGACTGTTGCCCATGTGAGGTAAAAAAGAAATAAGGAAAGAAATATCCAAACCCTGGCAAATTCATGGCAAACACGGTCAAAGAGAAAAGACCTGCTAATTTATGCTTCTGAGAGAAGGTCTCATTATAACTCCCTTAGCATTTTTCTAAGACAAAAATACTGATAGTATGATATATGTCTCCTCACACTTTCTATTGTATGCAAAAAGCTAGTGACATAAAATGACCCACTAGAAGGGGTGTAAAAGGTGTTGCCTTGCACATCATCAGATTACTTAGGGTTTGAGTTCAGTTCTCAATGAAGATAGAAAAAATATACACACAATTACTCTATTTCATTCACAGAAAAATATATTTGGCATACCCTATCAGACACCAAAGAATTCAATTCCCTGTTCCCAGATCCTTAATGAAAAAAGAGATGTAACCTAATTCCTACTAGAAAAAATCAAAGCTTTGTTGATGTTTTTATTCCATGGATAACTGGGAATAGTACTGGGAACTCTACAAATATTTTTTTAGCCTTCAAGAAACAACAGGGACAAGTTCACCTGAGAGGTTTTGGACTCTCCTTTGCTGGAGATATTCAAAAGTTGTCTGGACACAACCCTATGCAACATGCTCTAGGGGACCCTGCTTGAGCAGAGAGGCTGGACTAGATGATCTCCAGTGGTCTCTTCCAACCTTACCTGTTCTGTGATTCTGTGTGATTCTGTGTAATCAGAGTACTCTCAGTGTCCGATGGAGAAAAAAAAAAGAAGGAATAACTGTTTTGTTAACTGTGATTTGATTCCAGCTTTTGAGTTGGACATTTCAATTAGTTGCTTTTTCATTCTTTCCATGATCTTTTTCAGTCCCTAAGGAGCATATTTACAACAATAAATTAAAAAATCAGTTAGAGGGAGTGCACCAGCTAGCAGTGGCGAGTGACGACTAGACCAGCATTTTGCACATTTAGGAAGACTGTACATTGCTCATATGTTGGTTTATTGCACCATTTTACACAGATAACCACAGGGCCTTGATGACATGTTTTGAATGTAGCCATGCTTCCTTCTGCTTTCATAATAGAAGCAATTAATCTGTTCATTAAGTGATATAGCTCAAGCAGAGGCTGTGGCATAGGAAGACTGAGAAAACTATGTTGTGCTGAGTGAAGAAACTGAATCATTCTTTACCCAGCTAGCGTAACCAGTAGTTACAGCAGAGTTGGTCCACACCAAATGACTATAGCAACCTGTATGGCCAAGGGATGGAAAGCTTTAAAAATTATCCTCTTTATCACAAAGGGCTTCTTGATAGGTATTTGAGACTCATTATGCTTTAAGAAGCTGCACTCAGGCTTTAATAAAGGGTGTTAATAGCCTTGATTTGAGATATGAATGACATTTCTAGGTTGCAAAATGGAAGTAAAATGTTATTTTTCACTGGCCTTACCTTTAACATTCACTGATGTGACCTCTACACCGTGAATAGAGTTCTACTACGTTCTCTGCTGTTTCAATGGTACCAAGGAAACCTTTTGGCATCATTGTTTCCCACTGACTTATTAAACCATTCAGCAATTCTTTTGTCTTTCCACATCAGCATAAGTAGCAGGATAAGGGAAATGCAGCAAGTTTCCAGTTTTAGGTTGTATATATAGATAGGACTTAGTGAAAATTAGTTCTGTTCTCTCTTGCTTCAATACATTCTTTAGAGGAGGGACGACTGTGTTGCTTTGTGGGACTGTGTGCAACTGTAGAAGGAAGCATTCAATGATTTCATAGTTGTATATCTGACCTAATTTGACTTAATTTAACTTGAAGAAATAGGAAGTCACATAACAACCTTCTATCCTTAGCCGTAATTTGTTAAACAGGATTAAAAAGAGTCTTCTTGCTTCACAGCATGCTACAAAAACTAATTCATATTTTACAGAACTTTTAGCTGAACTTCCTACTTTTACTTCTAGAATTTCAGATCTCTCTTCACTTGTCCATTAACTGTCTTGCTGCCATACATTTTGATGTAGCAAATGCAATGCAAGTAAAAGAAAACACACATTTTGTTAAGGTGGCAAGGAAAAGTGACCAAGTATGTATTGGAAAACATCTGGGAGTCTCTGAAGCCTCGTGCAACTTGAAATGACTTTTTCCTCCCCTTGGGAATTCTCTTTAGGACCATTTTGTTTACTCTGTAGAAGTTCAAGTTTCATCAAAGTAGTATTTATTTGTATAAAACTGTATACCAGATGTCTGCAACCACGAAGCCTATAAAGTATTTTGTTGCCAATGTGACCCTGATGGTTTCAACAATTATAAACTGAAGCAGGTCTGTTTACACAAGGCTTTAGTGTTAAACTATATGCAAACATAACTATGTGGACTCAGAGTCTCTAAGACAGACACATCCAGTTTCACAAATATTCCAGCAAATGAAATCTTGGAACTTGTAATCTACTAAGTATAGCACAAAGAACATGAAAATCACGATGCAGTAGTACTTAGCACTTATATATAGCACTTTACATCTTCAAAGTACTGTGCTAACAATATCTAATTAATCCTCCTCAACTAATTAATCCTTTCCAGATCAGGAAGCTGAGACACATTAATTACAATTATTATTTATGTACTTATATAGCACCATAGGTGTGCATGCCACTTTGCAGACTTATAGACCAGTCCCTCACCATTATAAGCAGCTAAAATTTGTCTTTAATACTAATAGGAGAAACTTTGCAGCATGCAATATATGGAGGGAAGACTTTCCCTGGAAAAATTTACAGCTGTGTACCAGATTCTGCCATCAGATTTTTTAATAAGGAAACATGGTAAAGGACAGCTGGATATAAGGAGTTATGTTGCCATTTTGGTTTTGGTGCTTTTAAAAAATTGTTTTTAATGAAAAAAATACTGCCGTGTAGGAATTCGTTTTCAAGGAGTTCAGAACATGTCCAAGCCTCTCAACTCAAGAAGTATCAACAGCATCAACCATTACCAATGGTATTTATGATGTTGGTAGATTCTTATGTTTTGTGTCTTATCCATTATGAAGGATGGAGAAGATCCTGAAATAATGAATGGCTCCATTTCTTGGACAAAATATCTAAATGCTTATATTTGCTATTCCTTTTTAGAAGATAGTCTCCATTGTCTCAGATTTTGGGTTATTGTACTGAAGGCCTAGTTTTATTCATAGTGGATAATTTCCCAGTGCAGTACAAAACAGGGTTTATAAGAGAGATTATTAATCATTATGTTAAAAATTACTTAATCTCTAGCACTACTTCTTTAGCAGAAGTAAGTCTAAAATTAATGATACCCTGGTTCCCAGCTCTTAGATGAAGGAATATTATGGGGAAAATAGATAATATTTTAATAATGATCAGTGTGACCTATGTCCCAATTCAGCTTCTATCTTATCCAGACAGTCCTTGTTAATAGCAGGACACCATGCCAAGAAATTCAAGGCCTTTATCAGGAATAAACTCTAGTAACCAAAACTTATTCAGGAAAAAATAATTGTTAGCAACTTGCAAGCTGGTTCAAATCTGAG
Source organism: Pachycephala philippinensis (assembly GCA_013397055.1). Classification (NCBI taxonomy): domain Eukaryota; kingdom Metazoa; phylum Chordata; class Aves; order Passeriformes; genus Pachycephala; species Pachycephala philippinensis. The sequence continues at coordinate 184,532 of VWZT01013652.1, read as the reverse complement.
CAGATTGCTTCTTGTAGAGCAAGAGGTTGCTCCATTCAACGTAGACAAACGTAGGACAATCTCCCTTCAATGTATTATGGATGGTCCAGAAATATCTTCAGAAACAGACAGAAAAATACATGTAATGGAAAGTGTTTTTCAGTCTGAATATGTGTGCGTTTTTCATATCCTATGATATTTGCTGCATTTTAATCTCAGACTTCAAGTCTGTATTTGATGTTGTTCTATGAAATTCTTCATATCAAGTGGATGGAATAAATCTTCTCTTTTAGAATTTCCTCGACTGAGGGCCTTAGAAAGTATATGGCTCAGTCCTCAGAGAATCAGTTGCAGCAAGAAACCAAAATTGGGAAAACTTTGGATTTTTATGTTTGTGTATTGAATATTCACTATTCTAAAATATTCACTGCAGTTCTTCTTCTGACAACAATTCAGAAACCACACATTTTGAATATAGATAAATGAGATTCAACTTTTGAGCCAGTTTGCTTAGCTGTGACTAGATATACTACTTCTATGTTATAGCTCTTGACCAAAAGTGAAGAACACATTTTGTCAGGTTTTTTCCCCACAGTTGAAACTCTGAGGGTTATTTAGGTAAGGAGAATGTAATTTCCTGAATTGGCATTTGTCCAATACATGTGGTTTGACCTCCTTCTAATGAAGATTTGTTTATTTAAAGTAGCAGGCCGCAATCAAAGACCAAGCGTATTTTCAGAGAAGGAGGTGAGGAAGTGAAAACAGGGAGCAACAATAAAAAACCTTAATCAGAAATAAAACACCTAAAAGTGTATTGAAACAGTGTTCTGCAGTGCTTCAATTAATCCCAGGCTGTTTTACCTCATGCAACTGGTACTTACAAGACAAATAATATGAGCTGACGCCAACCAGTCTCATGTTTTCATTAGGATAAGCCATTATTATAGAGTGCTTCAGAGGTATTGAGTGACGGTGAACTTTCTGCTCTCAGGGTGTTGTGGTGCAGTGCTTAGTCTTCCCATGGGCTCAGGCACCCAGGATTAAGCTTTATTCTAGGTTTGTGCAGAATCTCCACCAGTCAAGTGATGTAGAAATGAGTAGCAGTTTACTGAGGCTGGGAGTAAGTGTTGCTGGTAACTTCTTTACTGTCTTCTTTTCTGTGTCACTGGCTAGTTAAGTTGGAATGCCTTAATTATTAGAGTGTAATTGGTAACTTGGAGCTGGACTGAAGTTGACCTCTTCTGTAGGCTTCTAAAGGACCCAGTGTGGGGAGAAAAAAACTCAGTGTCTGGGCTTTTACAACTACTACTTTAAACCCTAGTGTTTCAACAGCCTCAGGTGAACCCTACCTTCCTCTGGCTTTTCATGGACCTAATTCAAAGCTCAGTGATGCTTTTACTTTCATGAACTTTCTGAATGACTGAAAAAGCCAGTGATAAGGAATGCACAAATACTCCATCCCCACTCCTCTGCCCCCAGGAGTTGAACATACAAATAAGTTTCATCATCATCTGGAATGAAAGTCCTTATTAGTTCCTTGAGTAAACAGTGTACATGTATTACTGCTATTGCACACCATTACTGATAGTATTCGAATGTAGAATTCTCACCAGTCGCCATCATTGATCAGACTAATCTAGCTGGGAACTAATTATTGCTTTGTTATTTAAGTCTTCTGAAAGCAACCACCTACAGCAGGGTCAATTTCTCTGCAAAAATCTGAACAAACTGAAAGAGAGACAGAAAAGCAAATGTTGAATATAGATCAGTGCAGGAACTGAGACAGCTGCACCATAGTTTTTGACTATCCAGGTATCTATCATGAATTTGGAGCAGTGTATCTAATGAAATGTGGAAATGGAAGAATTATATGGAGCATGACTGGAATTTGTATGGGTCTGGAGGCCAAAGGAGTGTGCAAAAACAGATATTGCACTGAGATTAAGGACAGTGGCTGAAGGACAGATGCAGAAGACTGGGAGATGGAAAGTACAAGAAACCAATTTAGAATTGGAAGGAAGAGAAAAGCCACTTCTGATTTGTATAATTAAAGGGGACATGGGGAACCGTCAGAGAAGGAAGAAGTCCCTAGCCATATGTTTAGGGTTATGTAAGATGGATGGAATGAAAAGAAAAAGGCACATAAAGACAGGTCAGCTATAACTTGTTCTTTAGACCAGCACAGTGTTATGTTTCAAGGCAAAATAAGTGGACCTCTCTTGCCATAAGTCAAAAGTCTGAATGAAGGCAATGCATTCATTTCAGAGGACTATTTCACATCAATGGAAAAGGAGAAATGATGAAAGAAAAAGGAATTTCTGAGGATTGGATATATTTTCTGAGAATCTGCTTGTTTTTTCCAGCCATCAGTCGTGAACTGAGAATTTTAAGACTATATGGGCAAGATGACCCTCTGAAGATGTCAAGTGGAAGCCGGGGTTTAAGTGGTTGCTTTCTGCTTCCTTTCCTCCCCTCTCTCTTCACCTCCATTCTTCCCTTTCTCCCCCTTCCTCCCTCTTCCCTTCTTGTCTTCCTTGTTTCCTTTCTCTTCCTCTCACTATACATTCACACTGTGGAGTTTTTGAATAGCATGGCAACACATCATCAAAAGCAGCAAGCTCAGAGACAGTGCTCAGGTCATTCTCCCAACCTGCTCCATGAAACCAGCTAGTTCCTGTGCACTGCTAGCTGACAGTAGCTGATTCTTTGTTGATAAAGAAGGGTCAACATACATAATCAGATTTGTGCTATTCCTTCCCATGATCAAAAGGAGGAGGTTCCGTCTTCCCTCATTTGAAATCTTTGCTGAAGTACACAGTCAGCAAACCTCCCTACTAAGTGCCTCTACAATTATTATAGGTTTGCAGTTTTTTTTCTTTCCTCACTCACCTCTGCCACCCTTGATAAAAACAGAAACCGTGGGTTTCTATCAAAGCTCACGAAGGAATGTAGCTGAAAGGAAGAACCTTTCTCTGCATAATTCCAATATTGATGAATTAAGGCCTAAAATGCCTTTTTGTATTTCAAAAAACACTCAGAGTCCATGCTTAAAATCGAGATTAGCTCCGTCAAGAAGCAGTAAATTCAGCAATAAGATTTAATCTCTGTGACACTCAAAAGACAAGATTCAATTATATTCTGTGATCTTAATTGAATTACAAAACCCCCCTCAAAAGTAATGACATTATTTTGTATTTTCCCCAAGCCCGGTTTACTTGGATTGAAAAGAATTAAATAAGCCATGGTTTGAGAAAAATATGTTTGTTTTTGCTGCCTAATAATTCACAGCTTTGAGGAGAAGCTAATATCCTTTAAGTAAAAGACTAATATCTATCTCTGGAAGTGCTTTTTTTGACCCATCTGGTTTGTCAGAAAAGTCTCCTACCTCTGATATTTATACAATATCATGCAAATGTCAAAATCTGAATGTCATCTTCAAAGACCCTTTTATGTCAGGCAACCCCTTTATAGGGAAAAAATAAACAATTTTATGTATGCATGCTTGATGCCAGTCCAATTAATAAAAGCCTTTTTTGCTATGCTTGGCTACAAGCAAGTTTCTCTTTTGAAAATGAACAGAGGGAGAATGAGATAAAAGGTCTGTATTGTTTCCTTGCAAATTTTACAGTTTCATTTTTAATTTGTGTTTGGATGTGAGGATCTTGGTGCAGATGGTGTGATAGTCCACAGTATGTTCTGAGAACCTGAAATGATAACAAAGATATGCAAATTGAGAGGGTGCTTTGGATGAAAGCCAGGATATCCAATTTCACAATAGCTGAAAACAAATTGATGTGCCCAGCAAACTACACAGAGTAGCACTAGGAAATGTAACAGTGCCAAAACAAATTATATTAATGACCTGAGCAGTTTGTTGAACTCTATTGGCTAGCTTAATGTTGGTTACATTTGTCTGCGTTGGCACTTCATTTACTGCACAAAACAACTTTTGTAAATGAAAAAATAAAAAAACCCAACAACAAAAAACCACTTAATGAAAAATCAATCTTGGTAACTGCAAAATAAAGTTATACAGGAATTATTTTTGCATCTGAGAAATGTCCACCATATTTCATGTGAAACAAATTGAAAAAAGTAGATACTCTTGAAATTCAGAAATAAGATTTGAAATTATTTCTATGAGGAAACACAAATCTCATCCTATTTAATGTTTCAATCTAGATAAATGTTACATTTAATATTAACAAAATAAATTATAAAATTTATATTGTTTGATGGAGAACCATAAAGGAGTTGCTTTCAAAGAGAATATATTGGTGTAAAGCCACCGTCTGAAGTAATTCTGAAACAGTAACAATATTCACATTTTTGCCAATGTTAAAATGAGAACCTGAGCCCTTGGCTGTCATTTCTGTCTTCCCCTCCTCCTTCCTTTAAATGAAAGATTCCTGTCTCCAAGTGAATCACATTAAACAGACTTTAAAAAATTGTTCTTCCCCTAAACTATGCTTAAATAGATGAAAAAAAAAATTCTGCCACGAATAGTTGTAGATTGACTGTCCCTTAACAGTTCATATATTTTTGCATGAATATCTTTCTTCCATTTAGAATAGAAAGTCAAAGACACCTTCAGTTTCCATAAAATCATACATTCACAATGCAGGGAATTGAATGCACCTTTCATATATTTCAGTACTCCATATTGAATAACGTATTTGAACTACTCAGATCCATAACCTGAATCTTTTTGAAGCCTAATTTTGAATTCGGTTCATTCGGTTCTAAACAGAAGAAAAATTTTTATTTACAAATAACATAACTAAGTTGGGCCTGGTAGTGGATAAAATAAACTGAGTTTTGATGTGCTGCCCCTGCAGTCAACAGGCTGGCTCCCCAGCTGGCATAAGAATACCAGAGTTTCAATAGAGAGATACCAGTCTAAGACATTCAGACACCAGTGAACTGCGTATTTCGTTTTAACTCCCGGAAACACCAATAATCCTTTGTCCATCTAAAAAACTAAGAACATTTTTTTAACATATTAAATAAAAAATTAAAAAGAAAAAAAATAATGGCAGATGCACATCCCATCTCCCCCCCTTTGTGTACAACTGCAGCTTACAGTTGTTGTAAATTAGTGTCATATATTAAAATGAGAAACTGTTACTTATTCCTTGTAACTTCATTTTAATCTCTTACAAAAATGAAAACAAATACCGGCAGGGAATTCAACAAACGTTCAGTATGAAGGTGCCTTAACTTTTAAACGTCACCTATTGTAGATACAGTTAGATTTGTCCTACTGCCACAAAACTGTTCTTGTGAAAAGCACCTGCACTTGTATTTTGCACTTTTGTTGACTTTAGTCTTCCCTGTAATGAAAAAGTAGGTATTTCAAGACAATGTCAATACCCTAATTTCAGTTATTGCAATTTCATAGATAAGCATAAAACAGACCTGCAAAAAACCAAACCCATAAATAAAAACCCCCAATCTTTCACCCCTCAAAAAAAAAGAGTCCCAACACCCCAAGACCCTTTGCTGCAAGTTTTTTTTCTCTCATATTTTGTTGCTTCTTCAAAGATCTTGAACTTAAATCCAGAAGGATCCTTCTCCACAAATGAATTTGCCCTGGCTATCAGAGAGCAATGTTTCACTGAGTCCTGCAGCACGACTCCTGAACTGGTCCTGAGTCTAGAGGTGCTTCCCATGAGGATTTGTCATGGGAGAAAATTGATGTGGAGTTATAGTAATTTGAAGGGGGTTGAGTTGGACTGGATAAAGAGAACAGAAAAAAAGGGAGAAGGGCAGGTAATCTTCTCCATCTTGGTCCTGAGGGACTTAGAAAACATAGCCCAGGTGTACAGCTCCTAGATCAGCACTTTTGGGGAATCTGTGGTTGCAGTTGATAGTTACAGGTTGGATGCCTCTTTTTACATGAGTAAACAACATGTTTAAAAGGCTTCATGACCTCCCCCCCAGAAAATAAACCCCATCCCTGTGACAGGGTAGCAATCACATTCATCTTCAAAAAAATGTGTGGGAACGACCCACACCATTCCTTAAGCCTTCTCCTCTGCTTGTGATAACAGGAGGAGGTGATCTGGCTCTGTGGTTTTTACCTCATCCAGCATTCAGAATGATTCATTGAGTGAACATGGAAGATTTAAAAGGTAGGATAAAGGTTTCTTTACTTGGTGGTATGCACTGCATGAAAATGTAAAAGTTTCCTCAGCTGGTTGGATGGAGGGAGATAACAGAAGTCAGCCTGGGAAGTCCCTATAGGCTCACATGATGGATCTGGAGAGATGGAAGATAAATTAAGGTATTGGGTTTTTTGAAAACCACCTCAAGGAAAATACCTATACTCTATTTAGAATTTTTTTGCTTTTTTAAGGCCCATGTCTCCATTTATTTTGCTTTTCCCCTTATCACACCTGAGTGTGATAGGCTGGTGAGAGCTTGGATTCTACTGAATGTATCTGTGCAAAGGAAGAAGTGGAATAAAGGAAATAGAGAGGTAAGAGACTTGTGGAGTTTATAAGCTTTGATGTTGTTCACCACTTTTTATATGAATTGTGGGTTTTAGTTAAGAAAGTCCCAAAGTGTAAATTTACTCCTTGCTTACAAAAGTAGCAGGGTTACCTGGCAGTGGCACCAATGCAGTGAGTTCCACGTGCTGCTCCAGGACTGGCTTGGCAAAGTGGGGCTGCACCGGAGCTGTAGGCAGGGCCTGGAGGGCAGGTCTGCGAGACATCCCCGTGCAGCAGGTTACATCTAAGTGCTACTGGGACCTGCCCTTGTTGCAGAAGGTGCACAGCAAAGGGCAGGTCCCACCACAGCTAGTGGAGAAGTGTCTGCTCCTCACCACAGGCTTGAAATGAGGTCAGAGAGTGACAGCCCCAGCTGAGACAGTCCTTGCTCTGCAGCGGCGGGTTGCAAAACCAAGACTTTCAGCGGAAAACTGGGAGCAGCTCCTTCCTGCATGAAATGTGTAATGTCTCTTTTTAGCCGTGTGCTCTCAAGCTTGATGTGCTTGTTCCAAACCCTCTCATCTCCCACTGACTTCATTCCTCTGCGTTACTCCCACACTCCCCTCAGTAGGTGTGCAGTGCTGTGCCATTTATATGTTGCATACAATGTGTCTGAGAGAAGTTTAGCTTTTCTAATTAGGCACCGTGCTATTTTAAAAACCTTTTTTTCATAGCAAGTTGAAGGTGTAAGTGCAAATTTGACACACATTTGTCAAAGGAAATAATAATAATAATAATAAAATCCTCACAAAGCAATTAATAGCTTTTATTAACTGATGTATCTATGCAAAAGCAAAGTATAGGTTTTAGATGAGCCTGAAAAATGACCCTTGGTAAAGAGCTTCCTAAAAGGAATACCTTGGAGCTGTCCATCAGTTGCACAGACGCACACAAATCCTGAGCAGCGAGGCAATGTACTCTCTGTCTTCATGCATAATACATACAAAATAGGTGAAGTGGTATGTAAAGTGAATTTTAATTGGTTATAATTGTCATTTCATTTAGTAAAGTATTGTCTGGAGACCAGGATATCAATTAGCACTCTATGGACTCTGTTACTTATGAAAATATGCATATATAGAGATGATGTGCTCTAGCAGCAGATATACTTTAATTAAGAAAGTGGTACAGTAAATTAAAGACCTTTAAAGTATTAATTAATTGGTGTATAGATCAGTTCTGAGTTTCAGCTTGGTAAAGTTAGATCACTGTATCTGATTTAAATGAGATAAGAAATAAATGTGCATTCTGTGTTGTTACTAGCTTTTTAAAGGTGTTCTTTGCCACAACCGTGTTATCTTAAAGATGAAACAAATGTCCCATTTCCCTATACTGCACTTAAGTTTTATCATAAACCGGAGATGCTTAAAGTTATCATTTTTCATACTAAAATATCAACCAGAAGTGTTTTGTCAGGAGTCTTTATCCTACTCTTTGTGTATATGTCCTTCATATCCCTTGGTATTAATAAACATCCCAGCATTAATAAGCTAAAGAGAAGTGACTGATGTATTCCACACTATTATTAAATTGTTGGTAACCAAGGCAGGTATGTTGGTTAGGTTTTTTTTTACCTTCTTTTTCTTTTCCATGGGGGATGAAGAGGGACCTGTCCCTTTTTAACCACTTGCTCTGAATGACTTTTATACCCAATATAAGTGAGAAAAGAGGATGAATGTCACCTCTCTTCTCTTTCTCCTCCTGTCGATGCATACTCCTTCTTTTGATTGACAGCTACTAATAACCTTCCTGCCCTAAGTGCCATGGAGACACTTTATTAGGACAAACAGCCAAGGAAATCTAGGAATGAAGCCAAGCCTGCAGTGAGTTATTATCGGGCTTGTATTTATCTCGGCTTTGTAATTTTTTTCAGTGATATGCAAATCCTGAAATAGATCTTCTTCTGTTGAAGGACAGGTCCCTCTGTTAATTGATCCACTGAGATTCAGCCTAACCTCTTTTAGCTATCAGCCAGGGAAACAGGCTACATAAAAGAGTCTCAGTGCTGTATACAGTTCACATAAATTCACTGTGCATTCTACAAGGAAAACTTCAGCACAGAAAATGCATTTTTAGTTCCTGAACATATTTTACATATCAGTGTTATCTGCATAACAGATCAAACTGATTTGTTTATTTGTTTATTAGATATGTATGAGGGTACATACTCATAATCAAATGCAATTTTAGATGGAGCTTACTTTCTTTCTGGAATGATACACCACAAACATGTATTGTAAAAACACACTAAATGAAATTCAGACATAATGAAAATGCATTTGTTCAAAATCACCATTAAAAGAAAAAAAAGAGCTACATTACAGAAACACTTTATTACTGAGCAATTTGACTGTTTGGGAATTAGCAACACAGGTGCATCTCCCACATGCCTTAAGATTCTGCAAACTTTTTTTTTTTCTGTGTGGAGATTTGCAGCAAACAGGTAACATTGATTCAAATAGGTTTTTAATAGCATATTAATAACAGCAGCAGGATGGATTTACTTCTGTTTTGTCTTTCTATAGGGATAGGTGCATTTAGTAAGCAATCTATTTGAGTATGCAATCTATTTGACAGAGAACAGAACTGGTAACAAAGGAAAGTATTCATGGAAACACCAATAAATATAATCATTACAATCATAGTAATATCAAAGAGTCCAGAATGAAAAGGGATCAGCACTAAAAGTGGCATTATTTTTAGATTTACATAGCATCTCTTGTCCATAAGAATCCTGAAGATCTTCATCAACCCCTAGCACAGTGGCATCAGTACAAGTATGGCTATTGCTGAGACAGGAAAGATAGCCCAGGAAGGGGCAAGCTGGGAGCTGAATTCAAGCTCTGCTGAAGAGTGAAGAGGCATCAATAATGCTCACACAGTGTGGACCAGCTTTCATTCTGACACCTCATCTAAACCACGAAAACATGAAGTACACGGGAAATCTATTACCAAAACCTTCCTGGTTTCTCAACCTGAGAGACAGAACGATGTGCAGTAATGAGGTGTGAGGCATGAAAGCCTGCGCTCTAATCCCAGTTCTGCCCGCCAAATTATATCATGGCCTTGAGCAAGTCATTTCACCTCTACTACTTTAAAATGAGGATGATAAGCCTTACAAGGATCAGTCTATGATTCTAACTCAGTACATGTTTGTAAAATGCTTTCAATATGTGAAATACTTATGCAGGTATGAATAATTTTTGTGAGTACAACAATAGTATCTGGATTGAGGAGCTCCTGAAGAGGCAGCATTATTAATGTTGGCAAGGATGCAAGAGAATCTGAACTTCAGCTTAGATTAGAACACAGACGTCTCCTAACACTGAAAATTGTAATTTCCATAGACAAATTTCACGCCTTGTTCCTATGTCTCCAGTAAGGTAATGGGAGAACCTTGGACAGGAATACTTTTACATGTTTAGGAGCTGAGATCTAGAACTAATGTGCAACTACAGCACTTTCAGACATGTTGATTCCTGCTAATTTTACTCACATTATGACCCATGCTTATAGCCAATGTTTTAAGGGTTGACAGTCATAGAGAACACCAAAAACCAAAATTGAACTTCTAAATTACTGTGTTCTTTTGTGGGTCTCAGATACAGTGCATCTTTGAACTTTAACGTGTTGTTGAAAATCTAGCTTTTCTGAATGAGGTGATTTAGAGATGGATTTTACAAGCTGAGCTAACGTGTGCTCCATTCTTTCCATCTGTTCTCAAAGAATTTTCCATCAATTATTGTGTAGAAGTCAATTCACCAGGCAAACCTTTGGTTTGCAAAGCTCAGTTACATGTAGCTCATATATCTGGTGGTGCCTTAGCAGTTCTAGATAAAATGTCTGTGTTACATTAAACATGGCACTACAGCTTAAGAGATTTTAAAAATAATGGATTGTGCAGATGAGTACCAAACTGACATTGCAGGAGTTTACTCCTTTGTATTTTTCTGGCTGAGGTCATTCCTGAGTAATGAAGATGTGAAATAAAATTATTGCTCAGCCCTCTTCCTCTTTTTCTTCTCTGCAATTTTACTCTTCCATTTCCTCTCCAGTTATTTGCACACTGGTGTTTCCTTCAAGTAGTTTGAAGGAAATGTCTAGCAAATGACAACGCTTCAGGGGCTAGGGATCTGCAGAGGAGGAAATGCATCAATAGGAGATTTTATAAGATTTTTAAAAAGTGTAGAGGCGGCTATTCCAGTACAAATGTTCACGTGGCATTAATCACTAGGTATAAGGATTTAAGAGATTTCCTCTTCAAGAAAAAACAGGAGTCTTGAAAGCAGATTTTCAATCTACTGGTTTTAACAGAGAAATTAACTCTAGAGAAGAGAGAGCACAACATTTCTATGAAGAAGTGTGTTTTGAAAACAAACTTTTCTTTCTGTGACTTCTGTTTTGTTTGAGTGAAATTTTACCAGCTGAAATTAGCTATGTTCTTGTGCCTAAACCCAGAAATTTCACAGAATTTTTTGGAAGCAATTCTTTTTCAAGCATGAGATGACAGTAAAAGGCAAGCATCTCACATTGCAAAGAATTTATAATGTAACTGGAGGGTTTTGTACAGATACGTGAGGACAAGTGAATAAGAAAAAGGGTATGTAGCTAAAAAGTCGGCAGCTTAGTATACAGAGACATTATAGGCTATGTAGTAAAACAGCACTAAAAGGGTAATGTAGGAACGTATACTTTGTTATGTTAGATGCTAGAAAAACAAGGAATTAATTAATAGACTTTACCAACCTGATTCTTTGGGAAAGGTGATTTTTGTATGGAATCCTTGTGAGAGTGAGTAGGGCTTATTCCTGTATTTTTCTTTTTAGTATTTGATTTGTTGTAAACTAAGTCACATAACCTGTGATAGTTTTAAAGGAAAGACAGTAATTTTCTCCTGCTTTCTTCCCTCCCTCTCTGTTTTGTACATAAAATGACCTTCTCTATATACACATATACATGCATTTATTTGTGTATAAACACACATATTTGTGCAGACTATATTTACTAGCTTATTGCCAATATCAAATGGGAAACATATTCAGTCTTTAATAATACAGTGAGGTTTTCTTGAAAAGAATTGGCAAGGCTCTCCTTACTTCTCTGGGATCACAATTAAGCCAGTGGTAAGTGCTTTGGGAACAGCTTCTTAAGTAGTGAATAAATGAAAGAATATTATGACAAAACAGTGCTGTCTTTAGATACCTCCTAATAAATAAGACATCCTAATTTTGATTAACCAGGTCAGTTAGAAGCTATAAATATAACAACTTTTAGGAGAGATTAACATGTGAAAAATCCCTTTTTCTGGAAATGATAAGCCTCACTAATTTTACATTTATTTTAGTTGACACATAGACAGCCAGGCAGGGATGCATCATAACACCATCTGAACTGGCCTGTGAGGGTAGTTTTTTTTGGTATTGGTTTCAGACCTAAGGCAGTGCTAAAAGGTAGTACAATTTAATCCAACCAAAGCAAAACATAGGGGGGTTTTTTTATTGATACTGTCTTTTATTTTTTATCTACTCACAATAATCTGAGAACAAAGAAACTGACAAAAAATAAAGGCTCTTTTAAAACCCAGGACATCAGAATAAGGCTAGTCAGCTTTCCTTAGTGGACAAAGTGAAAGAGAAATGTTCTATTCCTTAAAGTTTGAGGAAGTAAAGGTTTCTCAAAGTCAGGGCAATACAGCAGGTGACAGAGAGCACATAGCCTACAGGCACGTCTACAGGCCATTCACGTTTTCCTCACACATGCTGTTAAAAGGATGTTTTATCCTGAGGCAAAGTTACACAGAAAGAGTTAAAAACCACTTTAGAACATCATGTGTCATGTCACAGTGCTTCAGAAAAACTGCTGAAGTGTTGCAATGCATATAATGCTTTTTCTTCATTTCGTTTATTTTACTTAAGAAATTGTGCTTAAGCCTGATCCCGTGCTTGATCAATCCTCAGCACTTTTCCTTGTTGTATTTGATTTTTTAGTATTAGTTTTTTTTAGCAATTATATCAACAAACTGTAGACTAAACCAAATAAATTTAGTATCCCAAACCAAAAAACATTGAAAATATTAAAATTGCCTCCCAGATTAGGAATAACTTTGGCCAGTTATCTAGCAGCTGAAGATTGGCATAGGTCCATGAAACCAATAGTACTACACTGATTTACTTCATTAGAGATGCTGTCAAAAGATATTTGGGGGATAAAGAAGGAAAAAACTAAACCTAAAAAATAACCACATAAGGCAAAACGAATATGACCAGCATTTTCACAAAATTTAGAATATATAAAAAGACAGATTCTCTCGATTTGAAACAGCAGGGAAATTACAAACATTAATGTTCAAACTGCTATAGCTGGTGACAGTGCTAAAAAAAGAAAGTGAACAGAAAATCTTGTTTATATCAGGGTAGTATGACCCAAGACCTTTCTCTGCCCTTTGAGAGCATCTCTGTATGAGCAGCTAGTCAGGAGTCTAACTGAAAGACTTGTGAGGAAACAGGCTACTGTTATAGACCATCTCTCACAAATAGGCAGGAACAAGTTTTGGATCTAAAATACAATAGAATCTGTCAGAGGGGAAACTAAAAAAAAAACATTTAGTCTCTGTTTGCACATGCATTTTACAATCTCATGCAAGCTGGCAAAGAAAAAAGCAGTGTTCTAACTGTCTGAGTCTGGGAGCAGGCTAAGGGGAAGTTGCTCTTGCAAGAAAAAGGCAGCACTGAGTGCTGTCACTATTCACCATCTGAAAACAGAGGAAATCAGGTTACTAGTCCGAGAGGACAGGCTGTGTAGGAAAGGCTACTTGAAGCAACTGTTGTTGTTTAGACCTGACCCCTGAACAAATTAGGACTCTTTCCAGGGTGGCTGAGTGATCCCTGACCCTAACGATTTTCATTGAGGCAGTCCAGAGCTTGTAGATATGTATAGAATGCACTATCACACCTACTTAGCCAAGTTACAGTGGTCAAGCTGAACCCTTCCGGGCAAAGAGCCTGTCTGTTTGTTACCTTATGGCTTTTGCCACACAGAGCTTTCAGCCTGGAAAGGAGAAAGGAGGAACATCCACCCATAGCTATGTGGCCTTTGGAGTCACAGAATCATTCAGGGTAGAAAAGGCTTATAAGACCTTTGAGCCGAACTGAAAACATAACAATGTTTGGGAGTTGCATTCACCAGAGGTTAGTTAATATCTCCTCTGTAGACTTTGTGCACAGGTCCTCTAGTTGCCTATATACAGACAGAAAATGAACATAAGGATCTTTGAAAATATTTGAAGGTGGTCTAACTTAGATAAATATTGGTATCTTTGCTGACACCACCAACATAGTTAATGTCAACTCTAAAAGCACTATTTAAAGTGAACATCTGGCAACATTATGCAGATGTTAACTGGAGTGAAACCATCATGCATGTTCTGTATAAATTGCCTACGATGTCATCTAGTAACAGCATTTGACTCTTAATAGTGTGTGTGCTTTCGAGCTGACCCTCATCTCAGAACTTTTTCCCAAATATTAACAATCCCTTTGGCTTGTACAGTTCCCAAGAGTATCTCTTGTGTGGTATACAGCTTGTTTAGTTTAAGTTTTCTCACTCTACGCAGCAACCTTAAATTGCTTTCTCATCTGCTGCTTAACCCATCTTGTTCATCTCAGTAGCCAGAAACAACATAAACTGAAACACAAGTGTGTTTCTACAGAAAAGTAAGAATCGTTCTGGCTAATCTGACATGTTCCATGTTGGATCATCCTAGCTATCATGTACTGAAACTGTCAGAAATTACAGTTACGGCCCAAATATATACAGCTTCCCCTATGCTGGACCCCCCCATCAAGCCATGATTACTGTCATGACTTGGATGAGTAATAGAAAAGAGGAAGGGTTGTGGGGTTTTGTTACAAATAACATACCTGTCAGTGAAGTGAAAGGCATGCCACATCCAAAAATGTAATGTATGACATGCTTTTCACTTCACCAGGAGGGATAGAGGAACAAATAAACGACATGTTTCAAATGTCTCATCTTCCACTCAGAATTTGTCTAAGCAATTTCCTTGCTATTGTTTTCCACGAGGTGCTCCAATAAACAAAGAAATTCTATTTTAGTCTATTTACAAAATGCAATGTGTTGTCCGATGTACGGTTCTCACCTTTTAAAAATACAAGTGAGTAAAAGCCGATATAAACAAATGCATCTCTTCTTGCTAATGGAGTCTACAATGAAGTCCAGCCCTAAATCTGAGCACTGCAAATCTGCATGAGGAACCTGGAGTTTTTGGAAGATTGAAGCATGGTTGGAAAATGCATAGACTGCAGGCAATCTCTGAGTCCTCTGATAAGAAAGCTGTGTTGTCGGAAGGGCTGCTACATGTATGGACAGTTTCTTCACAACTCACCATCTCCCTTTGTTTTCCACCTTCCTTAGCACAGTTTGTATTGTTTTCTTTTAACTGCTGCTATAATTCTATGAAAAGCAATTTAGTTATCTTCAGTACCTTAGGTGTGTTACTAACTTCCGCAAAATATTCTGTACAACTGTGTTCATAATTGAATAATCTAGGTTTCACTTGAGGTGACCAGAAACAGATGGTTTGTTTTTAAATCCTCCCTGAAATACAAATGCTACTGTGGATAGAGAGCTATGATTCAGAAGCTGCAGAAACCCAGTTCTGATGCCTGGTTTGTCTGCTCTCTTTGGTAACTGTCTTGCTGTTTGCTGCAGCATATTAATTCTGAAAGTGATATAGTGCTTTCGAGTCAAAGGAAGTTAGAAAATGATCCGGAAATGTAGCAGCTCAATAATACCTCCATAATAAATGTTTCACACTGGATTCCATTATAAGTGTCACATTCAGTCTTATGGCTTTGCACAGGAACAAATTTCATGATTACTGCCAGGGTATGAGGAGAAAATTTTTTGGCAAACATGCAGGCCATTTATCACAGCATACTCAAGGTATGGAAGACTAAAAAACTATGACACAACACTGGGTTGCTAATTATTAGAAAAGATTTAAAAGCAAGCAAAGAAAAAAAAATTATTTTCAAAAGAATATATTTTTTAGAGGTATTATGCTTATAGGTAGCTTTTCCTAGATAATTACTTTGATCATCCATCAACCCAGGCATGCTTTTTTTTATGGGAGAATTTATTTAACTGAACACTATAGAAGTTCAACGTGGGGTCTCTTCAAGCACATTACAAAGAACTAGGAATCCAAAGTATGTAATTCATCAAATCCCAAGGCAGACATCTACAACAGGTCAGATGACGCACACCACCCATCTGTAGTGTGGGTAGCCAGATCAATTCAACAGGGATTTCTGCCCCAAATGAATAACAGGTGAGAACATTTGGTGTACATGGCTGTGGAGAACTGCCACGTCCATGGGGGCTTTCCTCACCACAGTGCAAATCAGCCTACAATATAGGTAATAACCTCTACAATTTTCTCCCTTCATCACCCTACAACTTCTATGCTCCTGCACTTCAAATATCTAATCATCATTTATGGTCAAACATCCTCAGTACAACAGGTACCAGGAGAACCTTGTACATGGTGGGGAACTCCCAACAGGGAGCTAAAAAGAGAAAGGGACATATATGAGGTATAAGGAATGTGTTCCCTTGGGAGCAATCAGTACTAGGAAGTTTGAAGTTACCAGATTTGTGTCTTTTGTTGCCTTTCGCACACCTACAAGCTAAGAAATAACTAGTAGTGTTGGCAACACTCCTGAAAACTGCTGGCTGACTAGTGATGATTTCAGTGTTTTAAGCATCAGTTTCTGCATAATGAGTGTCCAGTTACTGTAGTTACACCTGGTAACTATGTAACAATGCCTGTATTCAGCCAGTGTGAATTAAATCTTCCTGCTTTAGACAAATACATCTTAGGCATTTCAGGTAGGATTCATATGCCCATCTGTAGCCATCTAGAGTGTACACAGACTCGGTGTGTAGCAACTCTATCCTCCTTCATCTATAAGTGGAGGGAGAGAGATAAAGAGATTTTTAGTGCTTGATTTGTTATCCTAGAAAACCACCTTGATATGGCATGAATTGCCTTTGTGTCATTGACGGTAAAAGGGACTTGGATATTCACTTCAGCTGGTGCCTGCAGCTGGCCACAAATCAGAGGCCAGTGTCAGAGAGGATGAATCCCACCCCAGAAATGCTGATGAACTCTCAAAACTCTTAGGAAGACAAAGGGTTCCCATAGAAAATGATATTGCCCCCTGGAGCTATTTTCTCACTTAAAATGAAGCACCATGTGCTGAAAAAAATTATTTTTTTTTACTCTACTGTGTACAAACCTGATCATTTTCATTAAAATATAACCCTGATCAAGGTTATTATTAACCTGTGTAACACATGTAAGTAGTGGTCAAAAAAGTTAGCTTAACCTAATCACCTCAAGTCTCAGAAGGATCTATTAGTCATTGCATTTTTTTGTAATTCTCAGTTTTTATGCTTTCCTCATTTCTACTATTTTTACATTTTATTTTGTCATTGTCTTGTTTGCATTTTCTCTCTTCCATGCCACAGAGAAGTTTCTCATTTACAAGCTGACACCTGTGGGTTTGAATAGCACCTTTTAATATAAGTTATATGAATAAGATATGCTGCATGATTTTTCAGTGTACCTTACTCAATAATTGACCTCACATAGATTATCAGTTATTCATGGCCCCTTGCCTTAAAAAGGGTCCTAAACAGCCAGTCACAATTTAAAAGCATATTATTCTGCCTTAAACACATCTATTCACAGTACCTTTCACAAGTTATTGGCCATTTTCTTTCTCAGAATTAAGGATTATAGAAGCTTGTGCAATGAGAACTTTGTTCATAACTCATCCTCTTGCTTATGCAATGAAGCATTATAATGTGCAGGTAGTTGTTTCAAAGGACTTATGACTTCACTAGCTGTACAAAGGGGAGGACAAAGACAAGTCAAGAGGAAGGAAAACATTTACAACACAATGAGAAGGTAAATCAACTTACATTTGCTGCAAATAGGTTGATGGAAAATACCACTAATGTTCCCTTCTAGCTGTGAAGATTAAGTGCTTCTACGGATCCTTTTTAAATTATAATACAGTACTTTATGTGGTCTTTTCCTTTAGGTTGAAGAGCCCAGACTTTGCATACCTCTTTTCTTATCTTTGGACAAATGTTAGAAGTTGAAAAAAAACCAACAGGGTAGGGAATGAACATCATGAGAATTCCTCCTAGAGTTGTGGAGGGCTCCACCACTAGAAACTTTGTCTGGAGGTTGAGAACTGTGCAAACTGTCTGCTAAAGTACCTGGAGTTATGCATATCACTGTTTTGTGTCCTATTTTCCTAATGGAAGAGAGAAGAAACAGTACCAACATTCTCTGGGCATATCCAGGATGGCAAAGGCGGTGTGAAGCAATAGACTACATTCTGGAAATCATCCTTGCCCGGTCAAAAATAGTGTTGGTTTTGCCATCAGAACATTTCTGACATCTCCCAGCTAAAAAAAGCATTAGAAATTGTAGTGCACATTGATATATTCTGGAGTTAACACTCAGTGTGCTTATTAATTTCATCCCACTTACTCCCTTGTGTTTATGGGCTTTTTCATCCTGGGCTTTAGTAGAGCACTTTGAGATCTGCAAAAGGAAAGGAGCAAGAACTGCTAATTATTATTGTTACTGATGGAAGACTGCAATAAGCTTTAGCAGTTTTTGGATCAAGGCTTGAATTACTGAGTATACTTTAAAGCTTTTTTTTTTCATTCTCTCTCAGTTTAGTATATGCATGCATACATAAACAACTCCACAAAGACAAAGGTATGAACTGAAGCCTGAGCAAAACTAGCAACTTCTCTTGTTGTGTGTGTCTCATATCCTTGGCTTTTTTTGTTTAAATGACCCTTGTGTGGTAGGATAAGAAAGAATAATATATGATTAATTTCTATTCTGAAGCCTTATTTGAAAGGTGCTTTATTTGCATTAGCATTCATAATTACTTAATGACAAATCAGATATGGTTCATTGCTAGTAAGTGTAGAAACATGTTGTCTGAAGGATGTAGTTTAATTAGTATACTCCTAAAAACATGTCCCTCATGACCATTGGATGTAATCATTATTTTATGTATTTAACTGTGAAATTTATGTTTACTCAGCAGGCTAGATCCATCCTTTTTTTTTTCTCAAAGCCATTTAATGCAATACATTTAGACTTTAAAGAAACCCACAAAATTTCCCCAACAGCAGGTACCAAATAAACAAAAAAAAAATTAAAACAACTATTATTGCAATGAAGCTGATATATTTTTTTTAAAAAAATATAACCCACATAATATTGCATCCATAAAACATAGCAGGAGGAATAAATATGCAGGGAAGCTCATTTTAATTCCTCAGTTAATAACTTAGATGGAGGAGATGCACACTCTCCTAGATCAATGAGACAATTTGGGCATTCTTTTATTGTTGATTAGTGAATGTGAAAATGACCTCATTTCAAGGGCATCGAGTGATTTCTTTTTCTCTGCACTGGTATAACACAAATGAATACTGTGAAGACTTTTTCTACCCGGGCTGCTGTAGATGCACCTTTCCTCTGTGACACACAGACAGTGACATCCATCAAAAATCATCAGGACTTTGTGAAGAGGTCTTTAAAAGTTACATAAACTCTTTAACAATAATCTCATTTTTCTTTAAAAAAAGAGAAAGGGAGACCTTGTTCATTGAACATTTCCACTGGGCTGCTGGAAAGCAGTTAGGGAGTCAGGTGTTACTCAAGCTGCAATCAGTCTCACTCTCACCTCCAAAGAGGCTATAGTTAAAAGAGAGAATAATTCTCCTCTCTCTTGCAATGCATATTTCGAGAATATTCATGTTTTTAGTATACTTACTATAATTTAAGGGTTTTAGCATACAACTATTCATATTTTAAAATACTTACTACCTAATACACTTTCTACTTTATTATTTCTACTCCTGATTATTCATTGACTTGAGGCTAGGACTGGTGACTTGGAGATAGGTGCCTTTTGCCCCTGTAAGTACCAGACTGTTAGGTTTTAAGGTCCTTTACATTTATTAGGGTTTGCCTGTATGACGAGGCACAGACATCGGAACAGGGTTAGGGGTGTCTCTGTGCTTCTGCTACCCCAGCTTCCCAACTACAGCTCTCACAGGATCTGGCTGTGAGTGCAGTGCCTGCAGTAATCTTCACATTGTTATTACCACTTGCCTAGGGAAAGCATGGGTGCTAGGCAGGGGTGAGAAGCAAGTGCTTTCTGCCTGAACATCCCCCACAGCTGGAATAACTCTGCACAACTTGACAAGTTACAGGATATGAAGAGGAGAAACATGGCTCCTCTCTTTTGCAGATTGTCACTGGGTCCGTGGCTGCACTTGGTATTATGAAGAGCAGCTCATGAAATTACATTAAAAAGCAAGTAATAAATGGGCCCATTAAGCCTGGGTGGCTTCTGAAGCAACTTCTGAAGCAATAATATTGTAAACATGACAGGATGTTTTAGCATTTCCTTGGTCCATGGTGACCTGCTTCTCTAGGGTTTGCTGGAGGATGCTGAATGCTTTTCTTCCCCGTTCTCCAAGCAGGCTCTGCACCCATCTGTGTTCTCCCAGAGGATATAGATGTTCTCCCAGAGGATATAGATGTTCTCCCAGACTACTCAGTAGTTTAGACCAAGACAGAAATGCATGTGTTTTCTAATGCCAGCAAACAACAAATATGATCAATTAAATATAAATGAAAACTAATGTAAGGATTCCTTCAAAATCACTCCAATTGAAAAACGTAAAGCACAGTCATAATCCAAAATAAAAGGTGGTCTGTTATTTTCTTTTCCTTTGTAATGTTCAGGAAATGTGTCCTTTTGCTTTGCTTTTTTACAATACGTACCTGAAGTATCACGTAGGAAAATAGGGCATCTTAAACAAAATCTCCACAAAGAAAATTCTGTTGGGAATGACACCGGGGCATTTTCTGAAGGACACTTCTTTTTATGATGAAAACAGAATTTAAAATGCAAGAAAGAGCATTTCCCTAACTGAAAAACAGATTGAATATCTGAAGCAGGGGTGTGTGGATGAAGACAGTAGCTAGGAATGTACAGAGAGCCTGTTGAAGGGGTGGAGGGCAGGTGGTACAGATTGGCAAGATTGTTGGATGTGGGCTGGTAGAAATGTGTATTGGGACTAGTCATGAGGGAGACAAGAAGTGTTGCTCACACCAGAAAAACTTTTTGAGGTACAGGATGAATATCATGAAGATTCAGAGAAATATTTTACCATAAAACTTCATGCTTTTATCTCAGTACTCAGGACATATTCATATTCATTCATTCCTTTTTGCTTTTTATTTCAGCTTACTAAAATAAAACCAAAAAAGTAAACTTTAACAAGTCCTCTTTTTTTTCAGGAGGAAAAATTAGGAGAAAAAATAGAAGTGTGCTGAAAGTCACTTAACCTTGTGTCTTTCTTTGTGTTCCTACATGTTTTGTTTTTTTTAGTTCTGAAGTAGAGGAGTAGGGTTCATCCCACACAACAGGAAATGTACATTGAAACTTAAATGAGTCTGTATGTCATATGAGTTCAACAAGTCCAAATCCTTAATGACAAAGCATCAGCTACCCTGCCGTGGAAAATTGCCTGTTGTTGGAACTGCAGGTTGCTTTTTTGTTATTTAAAGAAAAAAACATTTTGTTTTCAAACTTCTCATATGTCACTAACAATAAAGGAAATATTTTAAAGACAACAACCAAAATCAAATTAACACAATAGCACAGCTTTATGCCACTCATGCATTCACAGCAAAGAACAATGAAAGACATATTTTTAACAAATAAAAATTCAGAACTCAGTATTAATACTGTATTATCTGTTCAGAATGATGTGATTGTATTGAAGAAAACAAACTAGGATAGATCAAGAACTGTATTTAATATTATATTGAATATGAAATGGAAAATTTCTAAGATAAATTACCAGACAATGAAGGCATTACATAAATTGCAAAGTTTTTATCAATATTGATGGATACTGAATACCCTGTCAAATTAACCCAAAGGTGTCATATGGCTGATAACATTTGCAAAAGAAACTAATGTAATTATAGTCAGTCTTTCTATTATTTAATGAAAACCTCAAATCCTCCATAATCTATCAATAGGATTGGCTTCTGAAGTTCATCAGAGGTCCCTGTTCCAAAGATGATTTCCCTGAAACTGAAAATCATCCCCAAATTTCACAGATTTTATCCTCTGTCAACACTGTCAGATAGCAAGGCCGTCTGTTGTATAAAACAGATGTGGCTCTTGGTTGCCAGCCACGGTCCTGCCACTGGCATGTAACGACATGAGCTTTAGGAACATAAAGGAATTGTATTTTTTCTACTACTGCTGAAGACAATCAGCATACACCAATGCAAAAACCACGCAAAAGAAGAGATTTAGGGTTGTAGGTTACACGAAAGTTCTGAGTAGTCTTGCCTTGGCTGGTGGCCAACAGCAGATCCAACAGGAAAATTTCAGAAATGGTACTTCGGCTCCTGAATCTCCATACATGCAGCAACTTGTGTTTTGGGCATCTCCTGACTGAGAGATTGCATTTTCAACCTGTGTTTAATGGCTCCTGGCAGCCTTTTCCACCATTAAATTAAATTCCATTTGTATCCCTGTGATGTTAATACCTGTAACACAAGTAGCGTGACACACTACGTGTTCATTGTTGTGACCGCCTCAGGCAATGTGTCCACTTATTCCTCTTGTTTCCTGTCCATCATTAAATCCAACACGGTAATTTTCTGTAGGGTTTCATGGGACCCAGATGGGATCCAGTGCCTTTTAGGATTGTTGTTCTTTCAGATCAGGGATTTAGGTGGAAAATATGAAGGAAGGCCTTGTACAGTTGTACAGCTCCTAGTGCAATGACAGTAAGTAGCATGAACAGCCTCTGGCTGTGATTACACTCTCCTCTGGTTTGCAAGAGCTCGTATCCCTTACCAACTTGTTCTACCTAGTTCCACTGCAGATGCTATTTTTATTAACATAATTGCTTTATCTTTCTTGAAACTTTCCAAGCAGCCCTCAATTATTATTCAATAATAACATACAGTGGTCAGTTCAACAGGCTAATTATAAGATGCAATGCCATAAAAAGTATTTCATTTTATCACTTCTACATTTGTTGCCTTTTCCTTTCACTCAATGCCCTCTGTGTCTTACTGTAGAACAGAGTAGTGAGGACTACCCACTGCTTTTCTCTGTACCACTCATTATTATATATGTCATCTCCTATTCTTTTTGCTTCACACTAAATAATCTTTTCAATTTCTTTTCATATGAATACTCCCTATCCAACTAATATGTATTTTCTGCCCTTTTTCAGACCTTTCTTCTTCTACTGTATCATTCTGAAATGTGACTGAAACCCGGTAGAGTATTCAACATGAGTATGAAACCTCCATTTATAGAATGACATTATAATAATTCCTGTATTAGTCTCCATCCCCTTCTTAATATAGCCTAACATCTGAGAACCTTATCAAAAAGTGAAATGTGAAGCAATTAAATCTACAATACGTAAATCTGAACCTGACAGGCCTATAAGAAAGATATCCTTTATGTATAAAAAATAAAACTCACTCTGAATTAAGGGAACAAACAAAAGATGATGCATGGGGAGTGTTAAAGAGGATTAATAACAAGAAATGGCTGTAAGACCTTCATCACAAAATCCATGAGCTAAATTCTGCTCCCCATTACAACCTCAATGGATACTATGAACATTAGTAACCTGCAATTATGTTGTATAAAGGCTGCTGAGTCGCATTGTAATTAACATCCTTTAGGGTGACCACAGTAATTTTAAATGTTATCGTTGAATATACAAATGAAAGTGGAAGGTGTTGAATATTCTATAGCAAAGTTGAAGCGGATGTCAGTTTTATATATATTTCTTTTTCATATCACATTGTGATAAGCAGGCCCCCACAGAAGGATTTCTCCCGCGCAGAAGTGCAGTGAACCACAACTTGAAAATTGTCCAAATTTTTTTTCAGCCTTGTCCAGATTTATTAAATAATACCAGCTATAGATTTTGAAATTAAGATGGCAGTGATAAATACTGTCATAATTACAGAAGTAACCCCTGCTTACATTATTGAAGTGGGACACTTCCTCCCTAAGGAAAGCCTCAAGGCTGATGTAAAACTACATCTTCTAGTGCTGCCTGCTGGCAGGGGTTACCAGAAGACTCATTGCAATGGGTTTAGAGAAGAGAGATTGTAGCCCACCTATACTACCTTTCCTCTCTACAGGGATTCATGATTCTGGACAAAATTCCTGCAGATGATTTGGGGACAACAGTTTCCCTTTGCAGTCATCAAATATTTAAAGCAAAACCTGTGAAAGCACATTGTGAGAGTAAGAAGTGCATCACTGGTGAGTTACATGGTTGCAGTTCCAAGTTCTGTCTAATGGTTTCAGTACCTGAAAATAAGAAAAGCAACTAAAAATTGCAGTAAATGAGGAATTTTAATATAGGTATGAGGTTTTGCTCAAATGTACTTCAGCCAGTAACATTTATAGTCTTCAGAAGGGTCCAGATATCCATGAATATCTGACTTTTGGTGCCGGCATGAAGAGTATTTAGAGAGCCAGAGAAGATTGTTTGAACTTATATAAGGCTTTTCCAGTCTTATGAGCTCTGTATTGTTCATATAAGCATACTAGAAATGTAAAAAAACACTCATTAAAAAAAAAGATATACATGTCTAGTAGACTAATGCTGCCTAAAACACAAAAATCTTTACAATTTTCCCTACAGTAATCTGAGAAGCTGTAAATTAATTTTCATTCTTTTTTTTTTTATTATTTTCTTCTTTTTACATTGTTAGTTGGTCTTTTGTCTCTCTTCTGCTTATCTGTACTTTTCTCTTCTTGTTTCTCTTGAGAACTTTTGGCTATGGATCTGTGTTTGGTCTTTTTTGGAGGCCATCGCTGTGCTGTGGTGAATAACCTGCTTCTCAGCTCACTGCTCTGCAGTACTGAGGGTTTCTGCTGCTCCATGAACGGCTTGAACCTCAGCTCTTACACCTCAGTGAAGTTTGTAAAGCTAATTTGAGTTGTCCTATAAACATTCCTTGACTTCTTGTTAGCTCTTGTTTTCATCCTTTTACACATACATGGAAAAGAAAATAATTCCTTCAGTATATAAACATAGAAGCTGTTTCACTGCTTGACAGAGCAAAGCAGTGGTGCTCGACAAATGAAGAGGTGAATATTTTATCTAATGGAAACATGACAGCAAATTCTTCCAGTAGACAAAGTATAGTTTTTAAGGGATTCTTTTTAGAATTTCCAAACTTGTAAGAAGTTACATAGGACTTATAAACTCTTCAGGCTGTCAAAATGGTCTCTTTTCTACAATTTTTCCAAATATGAAAGCTACTTGGGCAGACTAAAGATTATATTTATTTCCCAGATGGAGATGAAATAAATCTTTTATCTGAAAAAGTCCTTAGATATGTGCTCAGCTTGAACATGTGAGTAGGTAGTTTGAAGCAGGATGTGTCATATGTAACTGTAGTGAAAGATTGGAGTTCTAGACTTTAGATAACTCTGCTTCTGCCTTTTTCAGGTAATAGAAATAAATTCTAAATTCATGCCATATCATTTGGTACCATAAAAAAAAAAAAAAAAAAACAAAAAAAAAAAAAGGAGAGAATTCCTAAGTAAAAATAAAGGAAAGTGCCTTACATATAGCCTTTGTGTAAAACTGCCGACGTTTTGGATTGATAACTCTTTAAATTAATGATACATTTAAATAAATACCTAAATTGCAATGGAATTTCATGTTATATCTTCATTAATAATACCAAATGAATTAGTCATGATTCATGTTATAAAGAATATCAAATGAATTAATAATGATTGGCCCCTTATTGCAAAATGGGCAACACTTTATAATAAGTGGCTAATCATTCTTACTTCCTTTGGTATTTCTTGCAATAATTTTAATCATGATGAATTCTTTTGGTATTCAGGCATATATAATGCAAGATTCTATAGGAAGTCCATTGTAATTTAACATAATCTTACTAAAAGTATTCATTTTAAGCCTGCCACTATATTTGGGGCCAGATCCAGAGTGAATTTAGGCACTGTGAGGTTTTTCCATCTGGCACAATATAGCTGTCATGGGATGTCCCTCGGAGTCATGGATACTGGTGCAGAAGTGGCTAGGGGAGTAAGTCTCATGAGTGACTGAGCCAGCCTGTTCATGATAAATGCCTTCTACCAAATCAAGCTTCTGATTAAAAATCACATTGTTACAGTGATTAAAGGTATTAGTTTTTAAAAATATATTTATAAATTAATAATTAATACTAATAATTTATTCTAGTCTTAAGATAATATCTAATAAGTGTTGATGGTCATGTAATGCCAATTGTCATGTTAGGGAATTCTGTTTCCTGGGATCCCTCATCTTCCCACAGAAAATCTCACTGCTGTGAGTTGATTTTCACAAATGTTTGATCTGTGGTCTTGATCCTGTGGTGAGTGGGCACATCACAAGGCCAGCAAAACAATGCTTGAGTGGACTTAAAGGAGAGGAAGACTTGGTAAACTTAAAGAATGTTTTATCTTTGGTAACAGAAGGGAAAAAAAGAAGGTGTGAGCAAAACTAGAGATGACCATATGCTAGACATGCCTTAAGTCTGCATGTATGCACAAATGCACCCACAAACATTACACTCTCTAGAGAAAAATTTTCTCGTAGAGATGTTTGCGGTGCTTTTAAAAGATACAAATAAAGCAAGGAAACTTTCAGATCAACATGTGCATTGTGCTGTCATATAGGAAAAGTCAAGAATGTATTTTTGGTGGATAGTTTGGTTTGTTTTGAGGCTGTGGGCAGCCAACACAGGCAATGTCTAGAGCTGGGAGCCTTTCCCTGGTCCTGAAGCACTAGTGTGGTAACAGGCTCCAGCCTAACAAAGAGCAGAGCACAAATTTCCCTTCACATATCATGAAACCTATCAGTTAAACATCTTTGTTTGTTTATTTGTTTGCACTGCACTTCTTTTATTATTTGTTAAAAAATGTCATTTAGGTACTTGCAAATACACATGATTTCTGAGTTTATAAGAAAAAGTGTTGTTGTCAGATAGTCACCAGCTGAGTACAGCTAAACATTGCCTCCATGGTGATACCTCCCAAATGGTATATCAGAGAAAATACCTCTTGCATCATGGGAAACATTGTCTTTATTGCTGTATCTCCTGAGTTTGGACTTATTTGGTTAATTAACCTTGTTCTCATATGTGGTGGGTTGACCTTGGCTGGATGCCAGGTGCCCACCAAGCAGCTCCATCACTCTCCTTCTCAGCTGAACAGGGAAGAGAAAATAAGATGGAAAGGACTTGTAGGTTGAGATAAGGCAGTTTACTAAAGGAAAAGTGAAAGTTTGCATGTGCACAAGCAAAGAGAAAAAAAAAAAGCTTATTGTTTACTTCCCATTGGCAAGCAATGTTCAGTCACTTCCTGGGAAGCAGAGTTTCAGCAGGTGTAGTGGTTGCTCTGGAAAACAAACATTGTCAATAACAATGCCCCCCTCTTCCTTCTACTTTCCCTAGCTTTTATATCTGAGCTGACATCATATGGTATGGAATATCCCTTTGTTTAATTTGGGTCAGTGGGCAGAGTTGTGTCCCCTCCCAGGATCTTGCCCACCCCCAGCCACTTCATGGGGAAATATCAGAGGGACAGTGCTGATGCTGTGACAGTTCTGCTCAGAAGTAACCAAAACACTGATGTGTTATCAACACCTTTCCAGCTACCAATGTAAAGCGTAGCACTGTGAGGGCTGCTATGGGGAAAATGAACTCCAGCTCAGCCAGATCCAATACATCTTCATAGTTTCTGTCTTTCACAATGGTATCTTAAAATGCATTTCTTGACCAGCTTTACAACTTCTTGCTGCTGGACTGCTTTTCTTCCATTTCGGCCTTGCACAGACTGAAAATTGCATTAAGATCAGCATTCTTAGTGGGCCGATTTCAGATGTCCTATATGTCTCAGAAGGTCATATTGCTGGTTTTGGTTTCCTTCCCATTTACTTTGGTCAGTTGTATGAAACCACAAATAACTTCGATCCTTATTTTACTAGTCAAGAGCCCCATCCAAACATCTGGGGTTCTTTTCTGGATGTAGGAATGGAATGCATTAGAGACAAAAGCTGAACCTAAAGTGAATCCCTCGAATTTAACAGCAGATGAGATGGAGTCTTTTGAGATTTTCTTAACCAGCAAACCTATAATTTCCTTAGAGGAATTTTGATCTCTGCTTTTCCCAAGGGACAAATTGCCTACAAACTCTGTCATAACATCTTTGAGTTGAAGGCTTAATAGGTTTTGCAGGTAAGTCAATAGTTTTTTCTTAAAATACTTAAGAAACAAAAGGAGGGGAGGGGAGGAAGGGGGAGGGAAGTGGATGCAAGGCAAGGCAAAGCAAAGCAAGGGAAATAAAGGCAAGGGACCCCCAATGCAAACCCCCTTTTTTTTTTTTTTTTGGCACTGATACTGTAATCGGGTTGGCATTCATTGTGGGAATTTTTATTACTGAGATTCAAGAAGTGACCCTTCAGAAAATTCAATTTTCCTCCCCAAAAAATTATGTTAAACACTGAAAGATATGCATGACATCATGATGCTACCAAGCTCACTCATTATATATAGATTTCCTGGCAAGTATATAAAAAAATAGCTATAAATGCTCCCAAATTCTGTGTTACCTATATGAAGGCAATAAAATGCTCTTTTATTGTTTAAGCTTTTGGTTTTTCATCCACAAGGCTAAAAATCAGAAGTAAGTACAGATCAACAGCCAGGTGTATGACTTTTTATCCACGTTTTATGCATACAATAATAATCACTTAACATGAATAAAAATTACATTAGTTCTTATACAAATGACATTTCCTAAAGACAGACTATTTTTAAACAGATACCTAAACAAAAATGTCTGCATCTGCAAGCTTAAAAGGCCACTATAAGCTATCATCATGTAAAGCATCACCTACAAACAGACTCTGTTTAAAACAGGACTGCATTTAACAGCTGTAATATATTTAATTTTGTGTTTTAGCTGTTTTACTTGTTTTCTATCAGCAGCATGTAGCTTTTTTTCTTTAATTGTCTATTTCCATATTATATATACAGACCATCGCTAAATACTCATACGTGTTTGCTTAGGTTGATCCAGTCTAGCAGGAAAAGTCAGTCAAACCAATTATTCGATATCTGAAGTAAATAATTTCTATTAAAAAAAAATCTAGGAGATTATGAGATGCAGACAAACACACAAGTTTGGCTGCCATTTCCAAATCAGGTTAAACTCTTTCATTCTTATAACCAAGGTATTTCTACCTTTCCTCAACACTGATGAAGTTTAACCTTCTGCCATAATGGCACCTGCTTGTCCAGTACTTACTGGAATAAGATAGAGATATTTGTGTAAAATGCAGTTAACCCATTGCAGATTTTTACTTTAAAATTAAAGAAATTACTTAGACTACTACATAATCGTTTTAAGGAACATTTCTTTGCTTTCTTAGTCAAAACACAATAGCAACATAAAACATAAAACCCACTAATTGTATGTTCATGTTCTGCCTTAATAGATATCATGGCTCTTTTCAAGAATTTTGAGAGGTTCATTTTTTAACCACTTTAGATGAAAACTCAATATTTCTCGAACCAAGAAGACTAGTTTGTTGATAACATTCAAACTAGGATTGCATCTGTTTCTTTAAAATATAGGCCAAGAAATTTTAAACTTTCTTCAATTCACCACTATCTTTCAATAAGTTTTAAAATACAGATGTTTTTTCTGCCATGGTGTACTACTTGTTTTGATATATTTTTCTGCCTAAATTGTTGTGTTTAATATGAAAAGGGTTTTGTTTGCTTTTATTTTTTTTTAAGTTGAACATTACAGAAAATTTCTTTCTTCCACCCTAATTTTTTAGAATCCAGCTGAAGGCTAAAAACTGAGGATTTGTTCCTCTGCATAACTTAAGCAAAATGTGTCCTGCTTCAATGGAACGTAGGTGATCTGACGGGGCAGCAGAATAATTTAGCATGCAAATTTTAAAAAGGAAATTCTTAAAGGGAATATACCCAGAAACTCTGAAAATGATAATAAAAGGTTCTTCACTCTAAACCACTGGTGGCATTTGCGGGCAAAACCTTTTCAGTTTTGATCTGCCAAGGTCAGGAAATACAGACTCACTTCCATATATTTCTCCCATATCTGGAAGGAGAGTCTAAGAAATTAAAATGCTCTTGTAGATATATCCTTTTCTATTCATTCTTATTGCAATTCTTATGACAAAAACAATCTTTACTAACAATTAACTTTATCTGGGTCTGTGAAACCAATTAGTAATATCTTGCTATTGTTCTGTAGTCTGAAAAGCCTTTCCATCTGTATGCTTTTTTATTTATTGTCTAACTGTGATTGGGGCCATTCATTAAGAGAAGTATCTCTATTACTTTGACAAAAAGGTGATAACCTTGCCTTATTCTGGCCCAGGTATTTATTAATGAGTCCCAGATACCATTTTCCAGTTCTATGCGCAGCAGTATTTTAATATGATGGTACAAATTGGATAATACAAATGTCCTCAAACCATTCTTACAGTGATAGTGGTGACAATGCCCACAATGCTCTGTTAAGATTGTTCTTGATGGCTGCTCCAGCCAGCCTGCTTCATCTGGAGGCACTTTTGCAGGCCTTTCAGGGCTTCTGGACTCCTTCAGTTAAGATGTGTTTCTTGCTGGAGGGGATGCATTGCCACACAGCCCCCTAAACCTTTCTAATACCTGTCCTGCACAGGATTTGTCTGCAGGAGATTCATCCCTGACTTCATAGATCCTTATGTGAGTGACCCAGGTTGGCACAGCCTGGTGGTATTCCAGAATATCTGTTCCAGACTTAGGCAATATCATCTGCAGCAGCCCGAGTTCAAGGAAGGACAGATGAGAAATTAGGAGCTTCAGATGCTTCAGTTAAAGGCATAAAAGCTGTCACCAAGTGGGCAGTGGTCCTTTCCCCAGTGCTGATTTTCTAGCCTGCCCATAGGGCTGTGAGCTTAAGATGGGAATTCATGCGTATCTTCCCTAGTTATGTGTTAAAATTATCCTTTGCTGCACTCTTCTCCAATCTGAAAGAACAAATTTCCTGAATACTTGTTCTGATGGGAATCTTGAATCTGTTAAAAATGTTGATGCTGCTTTTCTCCCCAAGATTTTTTCCTTTAAAATATTTGGTGCTAGCTTAAGAATACAGATGTGAGGAGTTAGCTTTCCTTAGCTGGCAGGAAGCTGTATCTGCGCTTAGTTAGTATTTTCTTTTCAATCCTACTTTATATACATTTTTTTGAAGACAGACTGGCACTTTGGTCATAGAACTCTTATCACTGAAGTCAGCCTCTTTGCCTTAGAAAGCACCATCATGATATTAAAATTTGACAATAATGGGTATAAATATTAAAAGCAAAAAACAAAATGAAAGAAAAATGAAGAGAGTTAGATCTGATGATGCAAACTGTACTAATGCTGTTTCTTTCTCTGTGTCTATGTGATGGTTTCTTGGGGTAGGAATCACTTGCACATGCTACTGACATATCCTTACTGATATTGTATGGAATTACTGAGGTATTTTTGAAAATTAAAAGAATTTAAATATTCCCTCAATAATATTGTATTTTTCAATTCTTTTTTGTTGTGATAGTGTCAGGGAAAACCCCACAATATATGATTTCTTTTCAATATCAGCCAATCCTGCTTTTCCTTTTTTTTTTTTTTTTTTTTTTTTTATTTTCATTGATTGAATCAAATAAAGATTTAAAAATGCTAGAGAATATGTTGATGAGAATCTTACTGCCCACAATGCATTAAGAAGTTAATGGTTTCTTACAAATAAAGGATCATAATAGGCCAATTAGGCTTGATAATAAGACTGAAACCTTTTGTAAAGCTTCCGTATATACTGTACCTATACCACTGTTCAAGATGTTACTCAGATTCACGTAAAGATGTTTAATCTAGAAAGCTTGTAAGAAGTTTGAAATTTCGTGCTTCTCATAGCAATTATTAAAAATGAAAGCAGTGAATTTATGTTCTTGTGGGATGGTATCAATCAATATGAGCTAATGAGGAATCCATCATTACAGAACGTACTACAATAGTACGAGATAAAATACAATGAAATAACTGTTATTTTATTGATACGTGGTCTAAAGTTTTTTATACTGGGTTTCCACTACAGTTTCAAACACTGAAATGTATTGTCTAAATATTTTTTTCACATTGGTCCTACATATCTAAGCTACAATTACAGTCACTGGAAATATGTAGTTTGACTTAGCAATCCACACATATACATCCAGTAACATCATGTTTTCCTTGCACAGCCTGTCTGTGAGTAGAAATAGACTTTTTCCAATTTGACAAATGGTTCTAAAATGATGTTTAACTGGCATCTCTTTGACGTCAGGTCCATTTTAAGGATATGTACTGTTTTTCACTTGGATATTTTTCAAGTTTTGCTTCTATATTAACAGAAGAGCCTCAGTATGAGGAAAAGATGTTTCTTTGCTGACTATTTTGTCTACCTTAAGGTAAATGCAGAATTTTAAACTACATTTCTGATTCATCTGATATGCTTATAGTGCAGAAGTGAAAAAAAGCACATGTAAAAGCACAGATAGAGTTCTTCATTGGAAGAGGTAGTCAGTGAATTCCTCTTGGCAAAATTTTGAGAGTCAAAACACTTAGATAATTTTAAACACCTGCGAACTAGGCAGAAGCAATGATGTCACATCTTTCCCTATTCTATGACAAAAATACTGTCTTTTGACAGCCCGTTGGCGTCAACGGAGATGATCAGAATCATATGAGCTCTAGTGTAAAAAACAACCTCAAGACATTTATTTTCTGTCCCAACGGTATACTTTCATATGAACTCTGTCTCCCTTATATTTATTCATCTCTTTGGGCCACTGAAATTGAATATTGAATATCCAAGTCAGGTCTCTTTGTGCACCAGGAAGGTCAGACAACTTGATTACACCAGCTATAATCAAAGAGTATTCATTTTTTTCATATCGGCTCACCATTTCTGCAAGAACTGAACTTTGCCAGAAACAGCAGGATGGATGAACAAATCTTTGGAAAAGAGTAGTGAAGCACTGGGTATTTGCAGCATTTGAGGAAAAAAATATTCTCTATTACTTAAAAAAAAAAAATTGAAAAGATTAAAGTGCGTGTGGATATGTTTATTAACTATAAAATAAATGAATTTTTACCCTGTGCAGAAACAAAGTGAGAAAGCTAGTGCAGAGGCAGGTCATCATGTGTGAAAAAAAGTTAAAGCTCATACCAAGCAAAGCTGAGCTTTCTTGTCAGTTTTCATTCAGCTGCACTCATCTATAAAAGAGCTATTAAAAACATCCATTAGCTGTTAATTTAGAATACTTCAGACAGTGATCCCTAAACCTTCATTGATATCTTTCCAACAACCTCCTAATCTCTGAAAATTGTTGGCAGGAGCTTCACTGAATCAGCCAATCATCAATCCTGGCTTTCATTATTTGAGTTAACACAGATGCACGACCTGCAAACACTTAGAAGAAATACAGATCTTCCTTTTTCTTGAAAGGCTTACTTACAAGCAGAATTTGATTTCATGAATGGAACTGCTTCTCTTATCTACGTCATCTCAAATTAATGTCATAAAACCAGCATATAACAGCAGTAAAGTCGGAAGCCATCTATGTGCAGTTTAGAAAGATTGTCAGGAATTATTTCTAAAATACTGCTAAAATCTTTAATTTTCCTCTACTCTGGATATTGCTACTCACAAAAGCAAGCATATAACCAAAAACACCCACAACCAAATTAAAAAAACCTCTCTGACAAACTAAGTAAAATTTTGATATATTGTGACATTAATTACCATTTTTTCCAGTTCAGAAAAGTGCTGTATCCTACATGCACAGAGGTCAGTACAAAATTTAAAATGGACCCTCTTTTTTTTTTTTCTATGGGTTTTACAATTTTTGCAGCAAAAAGCTATGCTATAGTATGATTAAATAAGCAGAAAAAAGAATGATGTGATATTTTGCTTTCTCTAAGGTATTAGATGAAAAATACACTGCAATGACAAATCAACATCTACTGAGTTGCTAATGATGTAAACAAGGTTGGGATGGAGCTGGATATTTAACTTTCTTTTTGAATTTAGAAATCTTGTAAATGGATCATTCAAGCAATTGAAAGACACAAAAATCAACCATTAGCATCCTTTGTGATTTTTTTCTGCTATTGTCTCATTTTTATGTAATTTTTGTAACATGTATTGCAATATGCATTGGTCACTATTTGTAAAAGAGTGGATTGGAAAATATTTTACCACCACTTAGAGGGACATTAGTAACAGAGAGGTTTTAAGGAGTATTAACATTAAGGGAGTGTCATTTAATTACCTTCAGTTATCAAATATAAAATTGCCCCCACTTCTAAAGGATAAGTCCATCCTTATACACCCTGGAAACTGGTATTTCCTCCAACTTTTGCTTCTGGGAGATAGACTCAGTAGTACTATTTATAAATTGCTCTTAGGACAAACAACAGAGTGCTCTAAAGGATGTCATTTGTCCTACCATCCAATCTACTGTCATGCCTGTTTCTCTCAACCTACTTTTCTATTTACTAGGTTACTAATCTGCAAATGAATTATCTTCCTCTTTTCAGACAATGTAGAGGTAGTTTTCTAAATTGGGCTAACTCAGGAGGATTTTTTCATTGTCATTTCCTAGACAGACTAACATCTTTCCATGGATTCAACTGGGAATACAGACACTGGTTTTAAAATGTGTTATCTATTGACAGGGTCATAATGTTTCAAATATATTTGGGGATGTACTTAAATTAGGTACAAACATTGACTTTGTTGAATCTGGGCCATATCTTTTATGTTAATAACTGGTAATACATCAGCATTGCAATTCATGCATCAATCTGATCATTTATCGGTTTAAAATATTTCCTTAGACCCTAATAGCTATTTCTTATTTAAAAGGACATGGTTTCCTTCATAAATTCTAGCTATCTGCAAAGACAATTTTAGCACAAAATCCCATCTGGTTAAGGATAATTTGCTAGTTGTCTCAAGAGCCCACCTTCCCTCCTATGAGATAATTTTTTTTTGATACAACATTCCTATGGATATTGCAGGTACTAAAGTGTTTGTCTTTGTGACCAGTACTGCTGCCTTTTGCTTCAGCAAACAGCCCCCAACACACTGTCAATTTGACTAGTATGGAAAGATCTTAAAACTTCTGAATACAGAGAAGTATGGAAAAATTAGAAAAAGTAGACTTCTCTTGCTAATTCAAAATATTAACTTTGGAAGAAAGCAAAATATTTAGAACAGCGTTTAAAAAGATGTGAGAAACTATGAATTCAGAGACAGAATTCTAATGAACAGATGAGGAATCTTTCTAAGAGATTCAACCATGACTTAGATTTTAAGATGAAAGTTCAAAGAGGCTTTTTTTGCTTTGAAAAAAATGACGTACACATATGCGGAATTTCATCTTTCACATTATAATGTAGAAACACCGTATCTTGAAGCTGAGAGGCTTTCTTAAAAAAAAA